>CP136069.1:7312121-7725725 GCA_032622095.1 Siphonodentalium dalli
CATTGAACCCCCAGATAACATATATAAAAATATATGCCATGTCACATACCATTGAACCCCCAGATAACATATATAAAATATATGCCATGTTACATACCATTGAACCCCCAGATAACATATATAAAAATATATACCATGTCACATACCATTGAACCCCCAGATAACATATATAAAATATATGCCATGTTACATACCATTGAACCCCCAGATAACATATATAAAATATATGCCATGTCACATACCATTGAACCCCCAGATAACATATATAAAATATATACCATGTCACATACCATTGAACCCCCAGATAACATATATAAAATATATGCCATGTTACATCATACCATTGAACCCCCAGATAACATATATAAAATATATGCCATGTTACATACCATTGAACCCCCAGATAACATTATAAAATATATGCCATGTCACATACCATTGAACCCCCAGATAACATATATAAAATATATGCCATGTTACATCATACCATTGAACCCCAGATAACATATATAAAATATATGCCATGTCACATACCATTGAACCCCCAGATAACATATATATAAATATATGCCATGGTATATACCATTGAACCCCCAGATAACATATATAAAATATATGCCATGTCACATACCATTGAACCCCCAGATAACATATATAAAATATATGCCATGTCACATACCATTGAACCCCCAGATAACATATATAAAATATATGCCATGTTATATACCATTGAACCCCCAGATAACATATATAAAATATATGCCATGTCACATACCATTGAACCCCCAGATAGCATATATAAAATATATGCCATGTTACATACCATTGAACCCCCAGATCACATATATAAAATATATGCCATGTCACATACCATTGAACCCCAGATCACATATATAAAATATATGCCATGTCACATACCATTGAACCCCCAGATAACATATATAAAATATATGCCATGTTATATACCATTGAACCCCCAGATAACATATATAAAATATATACCATGTTACATACCATTGAACCCCCAGATAACATATATAAAATATATACCATGTTACATACCATTGAACCCCCAGATAACATATATAAAATATATGCCATGTTACATACCATTGAACCCCCAGATAACATATATAAAATATATACCATGTCACATACCATTCAACCCCCAGATAACATATATAAAATATATACCATGTTACATACCATTGAACCCCCAGATAACATATATAAAATATATGCCATGTCACATACCATTGAACCCCCAGATAACATATATAAAATATATACCATGTTACATAGCATTGAACCCCCATATCACATATATCAAATATATGCCATGTTATATACCATTGAACCCCCCAGATAACATATATAAAATATATGCCATGTCACATACCATTGAACCCCCAGATAACATATATCAAATATATGCCATGTCACATACCATTGAAACCCCCAGATAGCATATATAAAATATATGCCATGTCACATCATACCATTGAACCCCCAGATAACATATATCAAATATATGCCATGTCACATACCATTGAACCCCCAGATCACATATATAAAATATATGCCATGTCACATACCATTGAACCCCCAGATCACATATATAAAATATATACCATGTTACATAGCATTGAACCCCCATATCACATATATCAAATATATGCCATGTTATATACCATTGAAACCCCCAGATAGCATATATAAAATATATACCATGTTACATAGCATTGAACCCCCATATCACATATATCAAATATATGCCATGTCACATACCATTGAAACCCCCAGATAGCATATATAAAATATATGCCATGTCACATACCATTGAACCCCCAGATCACATATATAAAATATATACCATGTTACATAGCATTGAACCCCCATATCACATATATCAAATATATGCCATGTTATATACCATTGAAACCCCCAGATCACATATATAAAATATATACCATGTTACATAGCATTGAACCCCCATATCACATATATCAAATATATGCCATGTCACATACCATTGAACCCCCAGATAACATATATAAAATATATGCCATGTCACATACCATTGAACCCCCCAGATAACATATATAAAATATATGCCATGTCACATACCATTGAAACCCCCAGATAGCATATATAAAATATATGCCATGTCACATACCATTGAAACCCCCAGATAGCATATATAAAATATATGCCATGTCACATACCATTGAAACCCCCAGATAACATATATAAAATATATGCCATGTCACATACCATTGAAACCCCCAGATAGCATATATAAAATATATGCCATGTCACATTACCATTGAACCCCCAGATAACATATATAAAATATATGCCATGTCACATACCATTGAACCCCCAGATAACATATATCAAATATATGCCATGTCACATACCATTGAAACCCCCAGATAGCATATATAAAATATATGCCATGTCACATACCATTGAACCCCCAGATAACATATATCAAATATATGCCATGTCACATACCATTGAACCCCCCAGATAACATATATCAAATATATGCCATGTCACATACCATTGAACCCCCAGATAGCATATATAAAATATATGCCATGTCACATACCCATTGAACCCCCAGATAACATATATAAAATATATGCCATGTCACATACCATTGAACCCCCAGATAACATATATAAAATATATGCCATGTCACATACCTTTGAACCCCCAGATAAAATATATCAAATATATGCCATGTCACATACCATTGAACCCCCAGATAGCATATATAAAAATATATGCCATGTCACATACCATTGAACCCCCAGATAACATATATCAAATATATGCCATGTCACATACCATTGAACCCCCAGATAACATATATCAAATATATGCCATGTCACATACCATTGAAACCCCCAGATAGCATATATAAAATATATGCCATGTCACATACCATTGAAACCCCCAGATCACATATATAAAATATATACCATGTTACATACCATTGAACCCCCAGATCACATATATAAAATATATGCCATGTCACATACCATTGAACCCCCAGATAACATATATCAAATATATGCCATGTCACATACCATTGAACCCCCAGATAACATATATCAAATATATGCCATGTCACATACCATTGAAACCCCCAGATAACATATATAAAATATATGCCATGTTATATACCATTGAACCCCCAGATAACATATATACAATATATGCCATGTTATATACCATTGAACCCCCAGATAACATATATAAAATATATGCCATGTCACATACCATTGAACCCCCAGATAACATATATAAAATATATGCCATGTTATATACCATTGAACCCCCAGATAACATATATAAAATATATGCCATGTTACATACCATTGAACCCCCAGATCACATATATAAAATATATGCCATGTTATATACCATTGAACCCCCAGATAACATATATAAAATATATGCCATGTCACATCATACCATTGAACCCCCAGATAACATATATAAAATATATGCCATGTTACATAGCATTGAACCCCCAGATAACATATATCAAATATATGCCATGTCACATAGCATTGAACCCCCAGATAACATATATCAAATATATGCCATGTTACATAGCATTGAACCCCCAGATAACATATATAAAATATATGCCATGTCACATAGCATTGAACCCCCAGATAACATATATAAAATATATGCCATGTCACATACCATTGAACCCCCAGATAACATATATAAAATATATGCCATGTCACATACCATTGAACCCCCAGATAACATATATAAAATATATGCCATGTCACATACCATTGAACCCCCAGATAACATATATAAAATATATGCCATGTCACATACCATTGAACCCCAGATAACATATATAAAATATATGCCATGTCACATACCATTGAACCCCAGATCACATATATAAAATATATGCCATGTTACATAGCATTGAACCCCCAGATCACATATATCAAATATATGCCATGTTATATACCATTGAACCCCCAGATCACATATATAAAATATATGCCATGGTATATACCATTGAACCCCCAGATAACATATATAAAATATATTCCATGTCACATACCATTGAACCCCCAGATAACATATATAAAATATATGCCATGTTATATACCATTGAACCCCCCAGATCACATATATAAAATATATGCCATGTTACATACCATTGAACCCCCAGATAACATATATAAAATATATGCCATGTCACATACCATTGAACCCCCAGATAACATATATCAAATATATGCCATGTCACATACCATTGAACCCCACAGATCACATAATTATATCAAATATATGCCATGTCACATACCATTGAACCCCCAGATAACATATATAAAATATATGCCATGTTACATAGCATTGAACCCCCCAGATAACATATATAAAATATATGCCATGTCACATACCATTGAACCCACAGATCACATAATTATATCAAATATATGCCATGTTATATACCATTGAACCCACAGATCACATAATTATATCAAATATATGCCATGTTATATACCATTGAACCCCCAGATCACATATATAAAATATATGCCATGTCACATACCATTGAACCCACAGATCACATAATTATATCAAATATATGCCATGTTATATACCATTGAACCCCCAGATCACATATATAAAATATATGCCATGGTATATACCATTGAACCCCCAGATCACATATATAAAATATATGCCATGTTATATACCATTGAACCCCCAGATTACTTATATAAAATATATGCCATGTTATATACCATTAAACCCCCAGATTACTTTATATAAAATATATGCCATGTCACATACCATTGAACCCACAGATCACATAATTATATCAAATATATGCCATGTTATATACCATTGAACCCACAGATCACATAATTATATCAAATATATGCCATGTTATATACCATTGAACCCCCAGATCACATATATAAAATATATGCCATGTCACATACCATTGAACCCACAGATCACATAATTATATCAAATATATGCCATGTTATATACCATTGAACCCCCAGATCACATATATAAAATATATGCCATGTTATATACCATTGAACCCCCAGATAACATATATCAAATATATGCCATGTTATATACCATTGAACCCCAGATCACATATATAAAATATATGCCATGTTATATGCCATGTCACCAGATCACATATATAAAATATATGCCATGTCACATACCATTGAACCCCCAGATAACATATATAAAATATATGCCATGTCACATACCATTGAACCCCCAGATAACATATATAAAATATATGCCATGTCACATACCATTGAACCCCCAGATAACATATATAAAATATATGCCATGTCACATACCATTGAACCCCCAGATAACATATATAAAATATATACCATGTTACATACCATTGAACCCCCAGATCACATATATAAAATATATGCCATGTTATATACCATTGAAACCCCCAGATAACATATATAAAATATATACCATGTCACATACCATTGAACCCCCCAGATAACATATATAAAATATATACCATGTCACATACCATTGAACCCCCAGATAACATATATAAAATATATGCCATGTTACATCATACATTGAACCCCCAGATAACATATATAAAATATATGCCATGTTACATACCATTGAACCCCCCAGATAACATATATAAAATATATACCATGTCACATACCATTGAACCCCCCAGATAACATATATAAAATATATGCCATGTTACATACCATTGAACCCCCAGATAACATATATAAAATATATGCCATGTCACATACCATTGAACCCCCAGATAACATATATAAAATATATGCCATGTTTACATACCATTGAACCCCCAGATAACATATATAAAATATATACCATGTCACATACCATTGAACCCCCAGATAACATATATAAAATATATGCCATGTTACATACCATTGAACCCCCAGATAACATATATAAAATATATGCCATGTCACATACCATTGAACCCCCAGATAACATATATAAAATATATACCATGTCACATACCATTGAACCCCCAGATAACATATATAAAATATATGCCATGTTACATCATACCATTGAACCCCCAGATAACATATATAAAATATATTGCCATGTTACATACCATTGAACCCCCAGATAACATATATAAAATATATGCCATGTCACATACCATTGAACCCCCAGATAACATATATAAAATATATGCCATGTTATATACCATTGAACCCCCAGATAACATATATAAAATATATACCATGTCACATACCATTGAACCCCCAGATAACATATATAAAATATATGCCATGTTACATACCATTGAACCCCCAGATAACATATATAAAATATATACCATGTCACATACCATTGAACCCCCAGATAACATATATAAAATATATGCCATGTCACATACCATTGAACCCCAGATCACATATATAAAATATATGCCATGTTACATACCATTGAACCCCCAGATAACATATATAAAATATATGCCATGTCACATACCATTGAACCCCCAGATAACATATATAAAATATATGCCATGTTATATACCATTGAACCCCCAGATAACATATATAAAATATATGCCATGTCACATACCATTGAACCCCCAGATAACATATATAAAATATATGCCATGTTACATACCATTGAACCCCCAGATAACATATATAAAATATATACCATGTCACATACCATTGAACCCCCAGATAACATATATAAAAATATATGCCATGTCACATACCATTGAACCCCCAGATAACATATATAAAAATATATACCATGTCACATACCATTGAACCCCCAGATAACATATATAAAATATATGCCATGTTACATACCATTGAACCCCCCAGATAACATATATAAAATATATACCATGTCACATACCATTGAACCCCCAGATAACATATATAAAATATATGCCATGTTACATACCATTGAACCCCCAGATAACATATATAAAATATATGCCATATCACATACCATTGAACCCCCAGATAACATATATAAAATATATGCCATGTTACATACCATTGAACCCCCAGATAACATATATAAAATATATACCATGTCACATACCATTGAACCCCCAGATAACATATATAAAATATATGCCATGTTACATACCATTGAACCCCCAGATAACATATATAAAATATATGCCATGTCACATACCATTGAACCCCCAGATAACATATATAAAATATATACCATGTCACATACCATTGAACCCCCAGATAACATATATAAAATATATGCCATGTTACATCATACCATTGAACCCCCAGATAACATATATAAAATATATGCCATGTTACATACCATTGAACCCCCAGATAACATATATAAAATATATGCCATGTCACATACCATTGAACCCCCCAGATAACATATATAAAATATATGCCATGTTATATACCATTGAACCCCCCAGATCACATATATAAAATATATGCCATGTTACATACCATTGAACCCCCAGATAACATATATAAAATATATGCCATGTCACATACCATTGAACCCCCAGATAACATATATAAAATATATGCCATGTTATATACCATTGAACCCCCAGATCACATATATAAAATATATGCCATGTTACATACCATTGAACCCCCAGATAACATATATAAAAATATATGCCATGTCACATACCATTGAACCCCCAGATAACATATATAAAATATATGCCATGTTATATACCATTGAACCCCCAGATCACATATATAAAATATATGCCATGTTACATACCATTGAACCCCCAGATAACATATATAAAATATATGCCATGTCACATACCATTGAACCCCCAGATAACATATATCAAATATATGCCATGTCACATACCATTGAACCCCCAGATAACATATATAAAATATATGCCATGTTACATACCATTGAACCCCCAGATCACATATATAAAATATAAGCCATGTTATATACCATTGAACCCCCAGATCACATATATAAAATATATGCCATGGTATATACAATTGAACCCCCAGATCACATATATAAAATATATGCCATGTTATATACCATTGAAACCCCCAGATTACTTATATAAAATATATGCCATGTTATATACCATTAAACCCCCAGATTACTTTATATAAAATATATGCCCATGTTATATACCATTGAACCCCCAGATCACATATATAAAATATATGCCATGTTATATACCATTGAACCCCCAGATCACATATATAAAATATATGCCATGTTACAAACCATTGAACCCCCCAGATAACATATATAAAATATATGCCATGTTACATACCATTGAACCCCCAGATAACATATATAAAATATATGCCATGTTATATACCATTGAACCCCCCAGATAACATATATAAAATATATGCCATGTTATATACCATTGAACCCCCAGATAACATATATCAAATATATGCCATGTCACATACCATTGAACCCCCCAGATAACATATATAAAATATATGCCATGTCACATACCATTGAACCCACAGATAACATATATAAAATATATGCCATGTCACATACCATTGAACCCCCAAGATCACATATATCAAATATATGCCATGTTATATACCATTGAACCCCCAGATCACATATATAAAATATATGCCATGTTACATACCATTGAACCCCCAGATCACATATATAAAATATATGCCATGTTATATACCATTGAACCCCCAGATCACATATATAAAATATATGCCATGTTACAAACCATTGAACCCCCAGATAACATATATAAAATGTATGCCATGTTATATACCATTGAACCCCCAGATAACATATATAAAATATATGCCATGTCACATACCATTGAACCCCCAGATAACATATATAAAATATATGCCATGTCACATACCATTGAACCCCCAGATAACATATATAAAATGTATGCCATGTTATATACCATTGAACCCCCAGATAACATATATAAAATATATGCCATGTCACATACCATTGAACCCCCAGATAACATATATAAAATGTATGCCATGTTATATACCATTGAACCCCCAGATAACATATATAAAATATATGCCATGTCACATACCATTGAACCCCCAGATAACATATATAAAATATATGCCATGTCACATACCATTGAACCCCCAGATAACATATATAAAATGTATGCCATGTTATATACCATTGAACCCCCAGATAACATATATAAAATATATGCCATGTCACATACCATTGAACCCCCAGATAACATATATAAAATGTATGCCATGTTATATACCATTGAACCCCCAGATAACATATATAAAATATATGCCATGTCACATACCATTGAACCCCCAGATAACATATATAAAATGTATGCCATGTTATATACCATTGAACCCCCAGATAACATATATAAAATATATGCCATGTCACATACCATTGAACCCCCAGATAACATATATAAAATGTATGCCATGTTATATACCATTGAACCCCAGATAACATATATAAAATGTATGCCATGTTATATACCATTGAACCCCCAGATAACATATATAAAATATATGCCATGTCACATACCATTGAACCCCCAGATAACATATATAAAATATATGCCATGTCACATACCATTGAACCCCCAGATAACATATATAAAATATATTCCATGTCACATACCATTGAACCCCCAGATAACATATATAAAATATATGCCATGTTACATACCATTGAAACCCCAGATCACATATATAAAATATATGCCATGTCACATACCATTGAACCCAGATAACATATATAAAATATATGCCATGTCACATACCATTGAACCCCCAGATAACATATATAAAATATATGCCATGTCACATACCATTGAACCCCCATATAACATATATAAAATATATGCCATGTCACATACCATTGAACCCCCAGATAACATATATAAAATATATGCCATGGTATATACCATTGAACCCCCAGATAACATATATAAAATATATGCCATGTTACATACCATTGAACCCCCAGATAACATATATAAAATATATGCCATGTCACATACCATTGAACCCCCAGATAACATATATAAAATATATGCCATGTCACATACCATTGAACCCCCAGATAACATATATAAAATATATGCCATGGTATATACCATTGAACCCCCAGATAACATATATAAAAATATATGCCATGTCACATACCATTGAACCCCCAGATAACATATATAAAATATATGCCATGTCACATACCATTGAACCCCCAGATAACATATATAAAATATATGCCATGTTATATACCATTGAACCCCCAGATAACATATATAAAATATATGCCATGTCACATACCATTGAACCCCCAGATAGCATATATAAAATATATGCCATGTTACATACCATTGAACCCCCAGATCACATATATAAAATATATGCCATGTCACATACCATTGAACCCCCAGATCACATATATAAAATATATGCCATGTCACATACCATTGAACCCCCAGATAACATATATAAAATATATGCCATGTTATATACCATTGAACCCCCAGATAACATATATAAAATATATACCATGTTACATACCATTGAACCCCCAGATAACATATATAAAATATATACCATGTTACATACCATTGAACCCCCAGATAACATATATAAAATATATGCCATGTTACATACCATTGAACCCCCAGATAACATATATAAAATATATACCATGTCACATACCATTCAACCCCCAGATAACATATATAAAATATATACCATGTTACATACCATTGAACCCCCAGATAACATATATAAAATATAAGCCATGTCACATACCATTGAACCCCCAGATAACATATATAAAATATATACCATGTTACATAGCATTGAACCCCCATATCACATATATCAAATATATGCCATGTTATATACCATTGAACCCCCCAGATAACATATATAAAATATATGCCATGTCACATACCATTGAACCCCCCAGATAACATATATCAAATATATGCCATGTCACATACCATTGAAACCCCCAGATAGCATATATAAAATATATGCCATGTCACATCATACATTGAACCCCCAGATAACATATATCAAATATATGCCATGTCACATACCATTGAACCCCCAGATCACATATATAAAATATATGCCATGTCACATACCATTGAACCCCCAGATCACAATATAAAATATATACCATGTTACATAGCATTGAACCCCCATATCACATATATCAAATATATGCCATGTTATATACCATTGAAACCCCCCAGATAGCATATATAAAATATATACCATGTTACATAGCATTGAACCCCCATATCACATATATCAAATATATGCCATGTCACATACCATTGAAACCCCCAGATAGCATATATAAAATATATGCCATGTCACATACCATTGAACCCCCAGATCACATATATAAAATATATACCATGTTACATAGCATTGAACCCCCATATCACATATATCAAATATATGCCATGTTATATACCATTGAAACCCCCAGATCACATATATAAAATATATACCATGTTACATAGCATTGAACCCCCATATCACATATATCAAATATATGCCATGTCACATACCATTGAACCCCCAGATAACATATATAAAATATATGCCATGTCACATACCATTGAAACCCCCAGATAGCATATATAAAATATATGCCATGTCACATACCATTGAAACCCCCAGATAGCATATATAAAATATATGCCATGTCACATACCATTGAACCCCCAGATAACATATATAAAATATATGCCATGTCACATACCATTGAAACCCCCAGATAGCATATATAAAATATATGCCATGTCACATACCATTGAACCCCCAGATAACATATATAAAATATATGCCATGTCACATACCATTGAACCCCCCAGATAACATATATCAAATATATGCCATGTCACATACCATTGAAACCCCCAGATAGCATATATAAAATATATGCCATGTCACATACCATTGAACCCCCAGATAACATATATCAAATATATGCCATGTCACATACCATTGAACCCCCAGATAACATATATCAAATATATGCCATGTCACATACCATTGAACCCCCAGATAGCATATATAAAATATATGCCATGTCACATACCATTGAACCCCCAGATAAACATATATAAAATATATGCCATGTCACATACCATTGAACTCCCCAGATAACATATATAAAATATATGCCATGTCACATACCTTTGAACCCCCAGATAAAATATATCAAATATATGCCATGTCACATACCATTGAACCCCCAGATAGCATATATAAAATATATGCCATGTCACATACCATTGAACCCCCAGATAACATATATCAAATATATGCCATGTCACATACCATTGAACCCCCAGATAACATATATCAAATATATGCCATGTCACATACCATTGAAACCCCCAGATAGCATATATAAAATATATGCCATGTCACATACCATTGAAACCCCCAGATCACATATATAAATATATATACCATGTTACATACCATTGAACCCCCAGATCACATATATAAAATATATGCCATGTCACATACCATTGAACCCCCAGATAACATATATCAAATATATGCCATGTCACATACCATTGAACCCCCAGATAACATATATCAAATATATGCCATGTCACATACCATTGAAACCCCCAGATAGCATATATAAAATATATGCCATGTCACATACCATTGAACCCCCCAGATAACATATATAAAATATATGCCATGTCACATACCATTGAACCCCCAGATCACATATATCAAATATATGCCATGTTATATACCATTGAACCCCCAGATCACATATATAAAATATATGCCATGTCACATACCATTGAACCCCCAGATCACATATATCAAATATATGCCATGTCACATACCATTGAACCCCCAGATCACATATATAAAATATATACCATGTTACATACCATTGAACCCCCAGATAACATATATAAAAATATATGCCATGTCACATACCATTGAACCCCCAGATCACATATATAAAATATATGCCATGTCACATACCATTGAACCCCCAGATAACATATATAAAATATATGCCATGTCACATACCATTGAACCCCCAGATAACATATATAAAATATATGCCATGTCACATACCATTGAACCCCCAGATCACATATATAAAATATATGCCATGTTATATACCATTGAACCCCCAGATCACATATATAAAATATATGCCATGTCACATACCATTGAACCCCCAGATAACATATATAAAATATATACCATGTTACAAACCATTGAACCCCCAGATAACATATATAAATATATGCCATGTCACATACCATTGAACCCCCAGATAACATATATAAAATATATGCCATGTCACATACCATTGAACCCCCAGATAACATATATAAAATATATGCCATGTTATATACCATTGAACCCCCAGATAACATATATAAAATATATGCCATGTTACATACCATTGAACCCCCAGATAACATATATAAAATATATGCCATGTTACAAACCATTGAACCCCCAGATAACATATATAAAATATATGCCATGTCACATACCATTGAAACCCCCCAGATAACATATATAAAATATATGCCATGTCACATACCATTGAACCCCCAGATAACATATATAAAATATATGCCATGTCACATACCATTGAACCCCCAGATAACACATATAAAATATATGCCATGTCACAAAACCATTGAACCCCCAGATCACATATATAAAATATATGCCATGTCACATCATACCATTGAAACCCCCAGATAACATATATAAAATATATGCCATGTTACATACCATTGAACCCCCAGATAACATATATAAAATATATGCCATGTTATATACCATTGAACCCCCAGATAACATATATAAAATATATGCCATGTCACAAACCATTGAACCCCCAGATAACACATATAAAATATATGCCATGTCACATACCATTGAACCCCCAGATAACATAATATAAAATATATGCCATGTCACAAACCATTGAACCCCCAGATCACATATATAAAATATATGCCATGTCACATCATACCATTGAAACCCCCAGATAACATATATAAAATATATGCCATGTTACATACCATTGAACCCCCAGATAACATATATAAAATATATGCCATGTTATATACCATTGAACCCCCAGATAACATATATAAAATATATGCCATGTCACAAACCATTGAACCCCCAGATCACATATATAAAATATATGCCATGTCACATACCATTGAACCCCCAGATAACATATATAAAATATATGCCATGTCACAAACCATTGAACCCCCAGATCACATATATAAAATATATGCCATGTCACATACCATTGAACCCCCAGATAACATATATAAAATATATGACATGTTACAAACCATTGAACCCCCAGATCACATATATAAAATATATGCCATGTCACATACCATTGAACCCCCAGATAACATATATAAAATATATGCCATGTTATATACCATTGAACCCCCAGATAACATATATAAAATATATGCCATGTTACATACCATTGAACCCCCAAATCACATATATAAAAATATATGCCATGTTACATACCATTGAACCCCCAGATAACATATATAAAATATATGCCATGTTACATACCATTGAACCCCCAGATAACATATATAAAATATATGCCATGTTACATACCATTGAACCCCCAGATAACATATATAAAATATATGCCATGTTACATACCATTGAACCCCCAGATAACATATATAAAATATATGCCATGTTACATACCATTGAACCCCCAGATAACATATATAAAATATATGCCATGTTACATACCATTGAACCCCCAGATAACATATCTAAAATATATGCCATGTCACATACCATTGAACCCCCAGATAACATATATAAAATATATGCCATGTCACATACCATTGAACCCCCAGATAACATATATCAAATATATGCCATGTTACATACCATTGAACCCCCAGATAACATATATAAAATATATGCCATGTTACATACCATTGAACCCCCAGATAACATATATAAAATATATGCCATGTTACATACCATTGAACCCCCAGATCACATATATAAAATATAATGCCATGTCACATACCATTGAACCCCCAGATAACATATATAAAATATATGCCATGTTACATACCATTGAACCCCCAGATCACATATATAAAATATATGCCATGTCACATACCATTGAACCCCCAGATAACATATATAAAATATATGCCATGTCACATACCATTGAACCCCCAGATAACATATATCAAATATATGCCATGTTACATACCATTGAACCCCCAGATAACATATATAAAATATATGCCATGTTACATACCATTGAACCCCCAGATAACATATATAAAATATATGCCATGTTACATACATGGCATATATTTTATATATGTTATCTGGGGGTTCAATGGTATGTAACATGGCATATATTTTATATATGTTATCTGGGGGTTCAATGGTATGTAACATGGCATATATTTGATATATGTTATCTGGGGGTTCAATGGTATGTGACATGGCATATATTTTATATATGTTATCTGGGGGTTCAATGGTATGTGACATGGCATATATTTTATATATGTGATCTGGGGGTTCAATGGTATGTAACATGGCATATATTTTATATATGTTATCTGGGGGTTCAATGGTATGTGACATGGCATATATTTTATATATGTGATCTGGGGGTTCAATGGTATGTAACATGGCATATATTTTATATATGTTATCTGGGGGTTCAATGGTATGTAACATGGCATATATTTTATATATGTTATCTGGGGTTCAATGGTATGTAACATGGCATATATTTGATATATGTTATCTGGGGGTTCAATGGTATGTGACATGGCATATATTTTATATATGTTATCTGGGGGTTCAATGGTATGTGACATGGCATATATTTTAGATATGTTATCTGGGGGTTCAATGGTATGTAACATGGCATATATTTTATATATGTTATCTGGGGGGTTCAATGGTATGTAACATGGCATATATTTTATATATGTTATCTGGGGGTTCAATGGTATGTAACATGGCATATATTTTTATATATGTTATCTGGGGGTTCAATGGTATGTAACATGGCATATATTTATATATGTTATCTGGGGGGTTCAATGGTATGTAACATGGCATATATTTTATATATGTTATCTGGGGGTTCAATGGTATGTAACATGGCATATATTTTATATATGTGATTTGGGGGTTCAATGGTATGTAACATGGCATATATTTTATATATGTTATCTGGGGGTTCAATGGTATATAACATGGCATATATTTTATATATGTTATCTGGGGGTTCAATGGTATGTGACATGGCATATATTTTATATATGTGATCTGGGGGTTCAATGGTTTGTACATGTCATATATTTTATATATGTTATCTGGGGGTTCAATGGTATGTGACATGGCATATATTTTATATATGTGATCTGGGGGTTCAATGGTTTGTGACATGGCATATATTTTATATATGTTATCTGGGGGTTCAATGGTATGTGACATGGCATATATTTTATATATGTGATCTGGGGGTTCAATGGTTTGTGACATGGCATATATTTTATATATGTTATCTGGGGGGTTCAATGGTATATAACATGGCATATATTTTATATATGTTATCTGGGGGTTCAATGGTATGTAACATGGCATATATTTTATATATGTATATGGGGGTTTCAATGGTATGATGTGACATGGCATATATTTTATATATGTGATCTGGGGGTTCAATGGTTTGTGACATGGCATATATTTTATATATGTTATCTGGGGGTTCAATGGTATGTGACATGGCATATATTTTATATGTGTTATCTGGGGGTTCAATGGTTTGTGACATGGCATATATTTTATATATGTTATCTGGGGGTTCAATGGTATATAACATGGCATATATTTTATATATGTTATCTGGGGGTTCAATGGTATGTAACATGGCATATATTTTATATATGTTATCTGGGGGTTTCAATGGTATGATGTGACATGGCATATATTTTATATATGTGATCTGGGGGTTCAATGGTTTGTGACATGGCATATATTTTATATGTGTTATCTGGGGGTTCAATGGTATGTGACATGGCATATATTTTATATATGTTATCTGGGGGTTCAATGGTATGTGACATGGCATATATTTTATATATGTTATCTGGGGGTTTCAATGGTATGTGACATGGCATATATTTTATATATGTTATCTGGGGGTTCAATGGTTTGTAACATGGCATATATTTTATATATGTTATCTGGGGGTTCAATGGTATGTAACATGGCATATATTTTATATATGTTATCTGGGGGTTCAATGGTATATAACATGGCATATATTTTATATATGTTATCTGGGGGTTCAATGGTATGTGACATGGCATATATTTTATATATGTTATCTGGGGGTTCAATGGTATGTGACATGGCATATATTTTATATATGTTATCTGGGGGTTCAATGGTTTGTAACATGGTATATATTTTATATATGTTATCTGGGGGTTCAATGGTATGTGACATGGCATATATTTTTATATATGTGATCTGGGGGTTCAATGGTATATAACATGGCATATATTTTATATATGTGATCTGGGGGTTCAATGGTATGTGACATGGCATATATTTTATATATGTTATCTGGGGGTTCAATGGTATGTGACATGGCATATATTTTATATATGTTATCTGGGGGTTCAATGGTATGTGACATGGCATATATTTTATATATGTGATCTGGGGGTTCAATGGTATGTGACATGGCATATATTTTATATATGTTATCTGGGGGTTCAATGGTATGTAACATGGTATATATTTTATATATGTGATCTGGGGGTTCAATGGTATGTGACATGGCATATATTTGATATATGTGATCTGGGGGTTCAATGGTATGTGACATGGCATATATTTTATATATGTGATCTGGGGGTTCAATGGTATATAACATGGCATATATTTGATATATGTGATCTGGGGGTTCAATGGTATGTGACATGGCATATATTTTATATATGTTATCTGGGGGTTCAATGGTATGTGACATGGCATATATTTTATATATGCTATCTGGGGGTTTCAATGGTATGTGACATGGCATATATTTGATATATGTTATCTGGGGGTTCAATGGTATGTGACATGGCATATATTTGATATATGTTATCTGGGGGTTCAATGGTATGTGACATGGCATATATTTTATATATGTGATCTGGGGGTTCAATGGTATGTAACATGGTATATATTTTATATATGTGATCTGGGGGTTTCAATGGTATGTGACATGGCATATATTTTATATATGCTATCTGGGGGTTTCAATGGTATGTGACATGGCATATATTTGATATATGTTATCTGGGGGTTCAATGGTATGTGACATGGCATATATTTGATATATGTTATCTGGGGGTTCAATGGTATGTGACATGGCATATATTTTATATATGCTATCTGGGGGTTCAATGGTATGTGACATGGCATATATTTGATATATTTTATCTGGGGGTTCAAAGGTATGTGACATGGCATATATTTTATATATGTTATCTGGGGGTTCAATGGTATGTGACATGGCATATATTTTATATATGTTATCTGGGGGTTCAATGGTATGTGACATGGCATATATTTTATATATGCTATCTGGGGGTTCAATGGTATGTGACATGGCATATATTTGATATATGTTATCTGGGGGTTCAATGGTATGTGACATGGCATATATTTGATATATGTTATCTGGGGGTTCAATGGTATGTGACATGGCATATATTTTATATATGCTATCTGGGGGTTTCAATGGTATGTGACATGGCATATATTTGATATATGTTATCTGGGGGTTCAATGGTATGTGACATGGCATATATTTTATATATGTTATCTGGGGGTTCAATGGTATGTGACATGGCATATATTTTATATATGCTATCTGGGGGTTTCAATGGTATGTGACATGGCATATATTTTATATATGTTATCTGGGGGTTCAATGGTATGTGACATGGCATATATTTTATATATGCTATCTGGGGGTTTCAATGGTATGTGACATGGCATATATTTTATATATGCTATCTGGGGGTTTCAATGGTATGTGACATGGCATATATTTTATATATGTTATCTGGGGGTTCAATGGTATGTGACATGGCATATATTTGATATATGTGATATGGGGGTTCAATGCTATGTAACATGGTATATATTTTATATATGTGATCTGGGGGTTTCAATGGTATATAACATGGCATATATTTGATATATGTGATATGGGGGTTCAATGCTATGTAACATGGTATATATTTTATATATGTGATCTGGGGGTTCAATGGTATGTGACATGGCATATATTTTATATATGCTATCTGGGGGTTTCAATGGTATGTGACATGGCATATATTTGATATATGTGATATGGGGGTTCAATGCTATGTAACATGGTATATATTTTATATATGCTATCTGGGGGTTTCAATGGTATATAACATGGCATATATTTGATATATGTGATATGGGGGTTCAATGCTATGTAACATGGTATATATTTTATATATGTGATCTGGGGGTTCAATGGTATGTGACATGGCATATATTTTATATATGTGATCTGGGGGTTCAATGGTATGTGACATGGCATATATTTGATATATGTTATCTGGGGGTTCAATGGTATGATGTGACATGGCATATATTTTATATATGCTATCTGGGGGTTTCAATGGTATGTGACATGGCATATATTTGATATATGTTATCTGGGGGTTCAATGGTATGTGACATGGCATATATTTTATATATGTTATCTGGGGGTTCAATGGTATATAACATGGCATATATTTGATATATGTGATATGGGGGTTCAATGCTATGTAACATGGTATATATTTTATATATGTTATCTGGGGGTTCAATGGTATGTGACATGGCATATATTTTATATATGTTATCTGGGGGTTCAATGGTATGTAACATGGTATATATTTTATATATGTTATCTGGGGGTTGAATGGTATGTGACATGGTATATATTTTATATATGTTATCTGGGGGTTCAATGGTATGTAACATGGCATATATTTTATATATGTTATCTGGGGGTTCAATGGTATGTAACATGGTATATATTTTATATATGTTATCTGGGGGTTCAATGGTATGTAACATGGTATATATTTTATATATGTTATCTGGGGGTTCAATGGTATATAACATGGCATATATTTTATATATGTTATCTGGGGGTTCAATGGTATGTGACATGGCATATATTTTATATATGTGATCTGGGGGTTCAATGGTATGTGACATGGCATATATTTTATATATGTGATCTGGGGGTTCAATGGTATGTAACATGGCATATATTTTATATATGCTATCTGGGGGTTCAATGGTATGTGACATGGCATATATTTTATATATGTTATCTGGGGGTTCAATGGTATATAACATGGCATATATTTTATATATGTTATCTGGGGGTTCAATGGTATGTGACATGGCATATATTTTATATATGTTATCTGGGGGTTCAATGGTATGTGACATGGCATATATTTTATATATGTTATCTGGGGGTTCAATGGTATATACCATGGCATATATTTTATATATGTTATCTGGGGGTTCAATGGTATGTGACATGGCATATATTTTATATATGTTATCTGGGGGTTCAATGGTATGTGACATGGCATATATTTTATATATGTTATCTGGGGGTTCAATGGTATGTAACATGGCATATATTTTATATATGTTATCTGGGGGTTCAATGGTATATACCATGGCATATATTTTATATATGTTATCTGGGGGTTCAATGGTATGTGACATGGCATATATTTTATATATGTTATATGGGGGTTCAATGGTATGTGACATGGCATATATTTTATATATGTTATCTGGGGGTTCAATGGTATGTGACATGGCATATATTTTATATATGTTATCTGGGGTTCAATGGTATGTGACATGGCATATATTTTATATATGTGATCTGGGGTTTCAATGGTATGTAACATGGCATATATTTTATATATGTTATCTGGGGGTTCAATGGTATGTGACATGGAATATATTTTATATATGTTATCTGGGGGTTCAATGGTATGTGACATGGCATATATTTTATATATGTTATCTGGGGGTTCAATGGTATGTGACATGGCATATATTTTATATATGTTATCTGGGGGTTCAATGGTATATAACATGGCATACATTTTATATATGTTATCTGGGGGTTCAATGGTATATAACATGGCATACATTTTATATATGTTATCTGGGGGTTCAATGGTATGTGACATGGCATATATTTTATATATGTTATCTGGGGGTTCAATGGTATATAACATGGCATACATTTTATATATGTTATCTGGGGGTTCAATGGTATGTGACATGGCATATATTTTATATATGTTATCTGGGGGTTCAATGGTATATAACATGGCATACATTTTATATATGTTATCTGGGGGTTCAATGGTATGTGACATGGCATATATTTTATATATGTTATCTGGGGGTTCAATGGTATATAACATGGCATACATTTTATATATGTTATCTGGGGGTTCAATGGTATGTGACATGGCATATATTTTATATATGTTATCTGGGGGTTCAATGGTATGTGACATGGCATATATTTTATATATGTTATCTGGGGGTTCAATGGTATATAACATGGCATACATTTTATATATGTTATCTGGGGGTTCAATGGTATGTGACATGGCATATATTTTATATATGTTATCTGGGGGTTCAATGGTATATAACATGGCATACATTTTATATATGTTATCTGGGGGTTCAATGGTATGTGACATGGCATATATTTTATATATGTTATCTGGGGGTTCAATGGTATGTGACATGGCATATATTTTATATATGTTATCTGGGGGTTCAATGGTATATAACATGGCATACATTTTATATATGTTATCTGGGGGTTCAATGGTTTGTAACATGGCATATATTTTATATATGTGATCTGGGGGTTCAATGGTATATAACATGGCATATATTTTATATATGTGATCTGGGGGTTCAATGGTATGTAACATGGCATATATTTTATATATGTGATCTGGGGGTTCAATGGTATATAACATGGCATATATTTGATATATGTGATCTGGGGGTTCAATGGTATGTGACATGGCATATATTTTATATATGTTATCTGTGGGTTCAATGGTATGTGACATGGCATATATTTTATATATGTTATCTGGGGGTTCAATGGTATGTGACATGGCATATATTTGATATATGTTATCTGGGGGTTCAATGGTATATAACATGGCATATATTTTATATATGTTATCTGGGGGGTTCAATGGTATATAACATGGCATATATTTTATATATGTTATCTGGGGGTTCAATGGTATGTAACATGGCATATATTTTATATATGTTATCTGGGGGTTCAATGGTTTGTAACATGGCATATATTTTATATATGTGATCTGGGGGTTCAATGGTATATAACATGGCATATATTTTATATATGTGATCTGGGGGTTCAATGGTATATAACATGGCATATATTTTATATAAAGTAATCTGGGGGTTTAATGGTATATAACATGGCATATATTTTATATAAGTAATCTGGGGGTTCAATGGTATATAACATGGCATATATTTTATATATGTGATCTGGGGGTTCAATTGTATATACCATGGCATATATTTTATATATGTGATCTGGGGGTTCAATGGTATATAACATGGCTTATATTTTATATATGTGATCTGGGGGTTCAATGGTATGTAACATGGCATATATTTTATATATGTTATCTGGGGGTTCAATGGTATGTGACATGGCATATATTTGATATATGTTATCTGGGGGTTCAATGGTATGTGACATGGCATATATTTTATATATGTTATCTGGGGGTTCAATGGTATGTAACATGGCATATATTTTATATATGTGATCTGGGGGTTCAATGGTATATAACATGGCATATATTTTATATATGTTATCTGGGGGTTCAATGGTATGTGACATGGCATATATTTTATATATGTTATCTGGGGGTTCAATGGTATGTAACATGGCATATATTTTATATATGTGATCTGGGGGTTCAATGGTATATAACATGGCATATATTTTATATATGTTATCTGGGGGTTCAATGGTATGTGACATGGCATATATTTTATATATGTTATCTGGGGGTTCAATGGTATGTAACATGGCATATATTTTATATATGTGATCTGGGGGTTCAATGGTATATAACATGGCATATATTTTATATATGTTATCTGGGGGTTCAATGGTATGTGACATGGCATATATTTTATATATGTTATCTGGGGGTTCAATGGTATGTAACATGGCATATATTTTATATATGTTATCTGGGGGTTCAATGGTATGATGTAACATGGCATATATTTTATATATGTTATCTGGGGGTTCAATGGTATGTGACATGGTATATATTTTATATATGTTATCTGGGGGTTCAATGGTATGTGACATGGCATATATTTTATATATGTTATCTGGGGGTTCAATGGTATGTAACATGGCATATATTTTATATATGTTATCTGGGGGTTCAATGGTATGTGACATGGTATATATTTTATATATGTTATCTGGGGGTTCAATGGTATGTAACATGGCATATATTTTATATATGTTATCTGGGGGTTCAATGGTATGTGATATGGCATATATTTTATATATGTTATCTGGGGGTTCAATGGTATGTAACATGGCATATATTTTATATATGTTATCTGGGGGTTCAATGGTATGTGACATGGTATATATTTTATATATGTTATCTGGGGGTTCAATGGTATGTAACATGGCATATATTTTATATATGTTATCTGGGGGTTCAATGGTATGTGACATGGTATATATTTTATATATGTTATCTGGGGGTTCAATGGTATGTGACATGGCATATATTTTATATATGTTATCTGGGGGTTCAATGGTATGTGACATGGTATATATTTTATATATGTTATCTGGGGGTTCAATGGTATGTAACATGGCATATATTTTATATATGTTATCTGGGGGTTCAATGGTATGTGACATGGCATATATTTTATATATGTTATCTGGGGGTTCAATGGTATATAACATGGCATATATTTTATATATGTTATCTGGGGGTTCAATGGTATGTGACATGGCATATATTTTATATATGTTATCTGGGGGTTCAATGGTATGTAACATGGCATATATTTTATATATGTGATCTGGGGGTTCAATGGTATGTGACATGGCATATATTTTATATATGTTATCTGGGGGTTCAATGGTATGTGACATGGTATATATTTTATATATGTTATCTGGGGGTTCAATGGTATGTAACATGGCATATATTTTATATATGTTATCTGGGGGTTCAATGGTATGTGACATGGTATATATTTTATATATGTTATCTGGGGGTTCAATGGTATATAACATGGCATATATTTTATATATGTTATCTGGGGGTTCAATGGTATGTGACATGGCATATATTTTATATATGTTATCTGGGGGTTCAATGGTATGTAACATGGCATATATTTTATATATGTTATCTGGGGGTTCAATGGTATGATGTAACATGGCATATATTTTATATATGTTATCTGGGGGTTCAATGGTATGTGACATGGTATATATTTTATATATGTTATCTGGGGGTTCAATGGTATGTGACATGGCATATATTTTATATATGTTATCTGGGGGTTCAATGGTATGTAACATGGCATATATTTTATATATGTTATCTGGGGGTTCAATGGTATGTGACATGGTATATATTTTATATATGTTATCTGGGGGTTCAATGGTATGTAACATGGCATATATTTTATATATGTTATCTGGGGGTTCAATGGTATGTGACATGGCATATATTTTATATATGTTATCTGGGGGTTCAATGGTATGTAACATGGCATATATTTTATATATGTTATCTGGGGGTTCAATGGTATGTGACATGGTATATATTTTATATATGTTATCTGGGGGTTCAATGGTATGTAACATGGCATATATTTTATATATGTTATCTGGGGGTTCAATGGTATGATGTAACATGGCATATATTTTATATATGTTATCTGGGGGTTCAATGGTATGTGACATGGTATATATTTTATATATGTTATCTGGGGGTTCAATGGTATGTGACATGGTATATATTTTATATATGTTATCTGGGGGTTTCAATGGTATATAACATGGCATATATTTTATATATGTGATCTGGGGGTTCAATGGTATGTAACATGGTATATATTTTATATATGTTATCTGGGGGTTCAATGGTATGTGACATGGCATATATTTTATATATGTTATCTGGGGGTTCAATGGTATGTGACATGGCATATATTTTATATATGTTATCTGGGGGTTCAATGGTATGTGACATGGCATATATTTTATATATGTTATCTGGGGGTTCAATGGTATGTGACATGGCATATATTTTATATATGTGATCTGGTGACATGGCATATAACATGGCATATATTTTATATATGTGATCTGGGGGTTCAATGGTATATAACATGGCATATATTTGATATATGTTATCTGGGGGTTCAATGGTATATAACATGGCATATATTTTATATATGTGATCTGGGGGTTCAATGGTATATAACATGGCATATATTTGATATAATTATGTGATCTGTGGGTTCAATGGTATGTGACATGGCATATATTTTATATATGTGATCTGGGGGTTCAATGGTATATAACATGGCATATATTTGATATAATTATGTGATCTGTGGGTTCAATGGTATATAACATGGCATATATTTGATATAATTATGTGATCTGTGGGTTCAATGGTATGTGACATGGCATATATTTTATATAAAGTAATCTGGGGGTTTAATGGTATATAACATGGCATATATTTTATATAAGTAATCTGGGGGTTCAATGGTATATAACATGGCATATATTTTATATATGTGATCTGGGGGTTCAATGGTATATACCATGGCATATATTTTATATATGTGATCTGGGGGTTCAATGGTATATAACATGGCATATATTTGATATAATTATGTGATCTGTGGGTTCAATGGTATGTGACATGGCATATATTTTATATATGTGATCTGGGGGTTCAATGGTATATAACATGGCATATATTTGATATAATTATGTGATCTGTGGGTTCAATGGTATATAACATGGCATATATTTGATATAATTATGTGATCTGTGGGTTCAATGGTATGTGACATGGCATATATTTTATATATGTTATCTGGGGGTTCAATGCTATGTAACATGGCATATATTTTATATATGTTATCTGGGGGTTCAATGGTATGTGACATGGCATATATTTGATATAATTATGTGATCTGTGGGTTCAATGGTATGTGACATGGCATATATTTGATATATGTTATCTGGGGGTTCAATGGTATGTGACATGGCATATATTTTATATATGTTATCTGGGGGTTCAATGGTATGTAACATGGCATATATTTTATATATGTGATCTGGGGGTTCAATGGTATATAACATGGCATATATTTTATATATGTTATCTGGGGGTTCAATGGTATGTGACATGGAATATATTTTATATATGTTATCTGGGGGTTCAATGGTATATACCATGGCATATATTTTATATATGTGATCTGGGGGTTCAATGGTATATAACATGGCATATATTTGATATATGTGATCTGGGGGTTCAATGCTATGTAACATGGCATATATTTTATATATGTGATCTGGGGGTTCAATGGTATGTGACATGGCATATATTTTATATATGTTATCTGGGGGTTCAATGGTATGTGACATGGCATATATTTTATATATGTTATCTGGGGGTTCAATGGTATGTGACATGGCATATATTTTATATATGTTATCTGGGGGTTCAATGGTATGTGACATGGCATATATTTTATATATGTTATCTGGGGGTTCAATGGTATGTGACATGGCATATATTTTATATATGTTATCTGGGGGTTCAATGCTATGTGACATGGCATATATTTTATATATGTTATCTGGGGGTTCAATGCTATGTAACATGGCATATATTTGATATATGTTATCTGGGGGTTCAATGCTATGTGACATGGCATATATTTGATATATGTTATCTGGGGGTTCAATGCTATGTAACATGGCATATATTTTATATATGTTATCTGGGGGTTCAATGGTATGATGTGACATGGCATATATTTTATATATGTTATCTGGGGGTTCAATGGTATATAACATGGCATATATTTTATATATGTGATCTGGGGGTTCAATGGTATGTAACATGGCATATATTTTATATATGTTATCTGGGGGTTCAATGGTATATAACATGGCATATATTTTATATATGTTATCTGGGGGTTCAATGGTATGTGACATGGCATATATTTTATATATGTTATCTGGGGGTTCAATGGTATATAACATGGCATATATTGTATATATGTTATCTGGGGGTTCAATGGTATATAACATGGCATATATTTTATATATGTTATCTGGGGGTTTCAATGGTATGTGACATGGCATATATTTGATATATGTTATCTGGGGGTTCAATGGTATGTGACATGGCATATATTTGATATATGTTATCTGGGGGTTCAATGGTATGTGACATGGCATATATTTTATATATGTGATCTGGGGGTTCAATGGTATGTAACATGGTATATATTTTATATATGTGATCTGGGGGTTTCAATGGTATGTGACATGGCATATATTTTATATATGCTATCTGGGGGTTTCAATGGTATGTGACATGGCATATATTTGATATATGTTATCTGGGGGTTCAATGGTATGTGACATGGCATATATTTGATATATGTTATCTGGGGGTTCAATGGTATGTGACATGGCATATATTTTATATATGCTATCTGGGGGTTCAATGGTATGTGACATGGCATATATTTGATATATTTTATCTGGGGGTTCAAAGGTATGTGACATGGCATATATTTTATATATGTTATCTGGGGGTTCAATGGTATGTGACATGGCATATATTTTATATATGTTATCTGGGGGTTCAATGGTATGTGACATGGCATATATTTTATATATGCTATCTGGGGGTTCAATGGTATGTGACATGGCATATATTTGATATATGTTATCTGGGGGTTCAATGGTATGTGACATGGCATATATTTGATATATGTTATCTGGGGGTTCAATGGTATGTGACATGGCATATATTTTATATATGCTATCTGGGGGTTTCAATGGTATGTGACATGGCATATATTTGATATATGTTATCTGGGGGTTCAATGGTATGTGACATGGCATATATTTTATATATGTTATCTGGGGGTTCAATGGTATGTGACATGGCATATATTTTATATATGCTATCTGGGGGTTTCAATGGTATGTGACATGGCATATATTTTATATATGTTATCTGGGGGTTCAATGGTATGTGACATGGCATATATTTTATATATGCTATCTGGGGGTTTCAATGGTATGTGACATGGCATATATTTTATATATGCTATCTGGGGGTTTCAATGGTATGTGACATGGCATATATTTTATATATGTTATCTGGGGGTTCAATGGTATGTGACATGGCATATATTTTATATATGTTATCTGGGGGTTCAATGGTATGTGACATGGCATATATTTGATATATGTGATATGGGGGTTCAATGCTATGTAACATGGTATATATTTTATATATGTGATCTGGGGGTTTCAATGGTATATAACATGGCATATATTTGATATATGTGATATGGGGGTTCAATGCTATGTAACATGGTATATATTTTATATATGTGATCTGGGGGTTCAATGGTATGTGACATGGCATATATTTTATATATGCTATCTGGGGGTTTCAATGGTATGTGACATGGCATATATTTGATATATGTGATATGGGGGTTCAATGCTATGTAACATGGTATATATTTTATATATGCTATCTGGGGGTTTCAATGGTATATAACATGGCATATATTTGATATATGTGATATGGGGGTTCAATGCTATGTAACATGGTATATATTTTATATATGTGATCTGGGGGTTCAATGGTATGTGACATGGCATATATTTTATATATGTGATCTGGGGGTTCAATGGTATGTGACATGGCATATATTTGATATATGTTATCTGGGGGTTCAATGGTATGATGTGACATGGCATATATTTTATATATGCTATCTGGGGGTTTCAATGGTATGTGACATGGCATATATTTGATATATGTTATCTGGGGGTTCAATGGTATGTGACATGGCATATATTTTATATATGTTATCTGGGGGTTCAATGGTATATAACATGGCATATATTTGATATATGTGATATGGGGGTTCAATGCTATGTAACATGGTATATATTTTATATATGTTATCTGGGGGTTCAATGGTATGTGACATGGCATATATTTTATATATGTTATCTGGGGGTTCAATGGTATGTAACATGGTATATATTTTATATATGTTATCTGGGGGTTGAATGGTATGTGACATGGTATATATTTTATATATGTTATCTGGGGGTTCAATGGTATGTAACATGGCATATATTTTATATATGTTATCTGGGGGTTCAATGGTATGTAACATGGTATATATTTTATATATGTTATCTGGGGGTTCAATGGTATGTAACATGGTATATATTTTATATATGTTATCTGGGGGTTCAATGGTATATAACATGGCATATATTTTATATATGTTATCTGGGGGTTCAATGGTATGTGACATGGCATATATTTTATATATGTGATCTGGGGGTTCAATGGTATGTGACATGGCATATATTTTATATATGTGATCTGGGGGTTCAATGGTATGTAACATGGCATATATTTTATATATGCTATCTGGGGGTTCAATGGTATGTGACATGGCATATATTTTATATATGTTATCTGGGGGTTCAATGGTATATAACATGGCATATATTTTATATATGTTATCTGGGGGTTCAATGGTATGTGACATGGCATATATTTTATATATGTTATCTGGGGGTTCAATGGTATGTGACATGGCATATATTTTATATATGTTATCTGGGGGTTCAATGGTATATACCATGGCATATATTTTATATATGTTATCTGGGGGTTCAATGGTATGTGACATGGCATATATTTTATATATGTTATCTGGGGGTTCAATGGTATGATGTAACATGGCATATATTTTATATATGTTATCTGGGGGTTCAATGGTATGTGACATGGCATATATTTTATATATGTTATCTGGGGGTTCAATGGTATGTAACATGGCATATATTTTATATATGTTATCTGGGGGTTCAATGGTATGATGTAACATGGCATATATTTTATATATGTTATCTGGGGGTTCAATGGTATGTGACATGGTATATATTTTATATATGTTATCTGGGGGTTCAATGGTATGTGACATGGCATATATTTTATATATGTTATCTGGGGGTTCAATGGTATGTAACATGGCATATATTTTATATATGTTATCTGGGGGTTCAATGGTATGTGACATGGTATATATTTTATATATGTTATCTGGGGGTTCAATGGTATGTAACATGGCATATATTTTATATATGTTATCTGGGGGTTCAATGGTATGTGACATGGCATATATTTTATATATGTTATCTGGGGGTTCAATGGTATGTAACATGGCATATATTTTATATATGTTATCTGGGGGTTCAATGGTATGTGACATGGTATATATTTTATATATGTTATCTGGGGGTTCAATGGTATGTAACATGGCATATATTTTATATATGTTATCTGGGGGTTCAATGGTATGATGTAACATGGCATATATTTTATATATGTTATCTGGGGGTTCAATGGTATGTGACATGGTATATATTTTATATATGTTATCTGGGGGTTCAATGGTATGTGACATGGTATATATTTTATATATGTTATCTGGGGGTTTCAATGGTATATAACATGGCATATATTTTATATATGTGATCTGGGGGTTCAATGGTATGTAACATGGTATATATTTTATATATGTTATCTGGGGGTTCAATGGTATGTGACATGGCATATATTTTATATATGTTATCTGGGGGTTCAATGGTATGTGACATGGCATATATTTTATATATGTTATCTGGGGGTTCAATGGTATGTGACATGGCATATATTTTATATATGTTATCTGGGGGTTCAATGGTATGTGACATGGCATATATTTTATATATGTGATCTGGTGACATGGCATATAACATGGCATATATTTTATATATGTGATCTGGGGGTTCAATGGTATATAACATGGCATATATTTGATATATGTTATCTGGGGGTTCAATGGTATATAACATGGCATATATTTTATATATGTGATCTGGGGGTTCAATGGTATATAACATGGCATATATTTGATATAATTATGTGATCTGTGGGTTCAATGGTATGTGACATGGCATATATTTTATATATGTGATCTGGGGGTTCAATGGTATATAACATGGCATATATTTGATATAATTATGTGATCTGTGGGTTCAATGGTATATAACATGGCATATATTTGATATAATTATGTGATCTGTGGGTTCAATGGTATGTGACATGGCATATATTTTATATAAAGTAATCTGGGGGTTTAATGGTATATAACATGGCATATATTTTATATAAGTAATCTGGGGGTTCAATGGTATATAACATGGCATATATTTTATATATGTGATCTGGGGGTTCAATGGTATATACCATGGCATATATTTTATATATGTGATCTGGGGGTTCAATGGTATATAACATGGCATATATTTGATATAATTATGTGATCTGTGGGTTCAATGGTATGTGACATGGCATATATTTTATATATGTGATCTGGGGGTTCAATGGTATATAACATGGCATATATTTGATATAATTATGTGATCTGTGGGTTCAATGGTATATAACATGGCATATATTTGATATAATTATGTGATCTGTGGGTTCAATGGTATGTGACATGGCATATATTTTATATATGTTATCTGGGGGTTCAATGCTATGTAACATGGCATATATTTTATATATGTTATCTGGGGGTTCAATGGTATGTGACATGGCATATATTTGATATAATTATGTGATCTGTGGGTTCAATGGTATGTGACATGGCATATATTTGATATATGTTATCTGGGGGTTCAATGGTATGTGACATGGCATATATTTTATATATGTTATCTGGGGGTTCAATGGTATGTAACATGGCATATATTTTATATATGTGATCTGGGGGTTCAATGGTATATAACATGGCATATATTTGATATATGTTATCTGGGGGTTCAATGGTATGTGACATGGAATATATTTTATATATGTTATCTGGGGGTTCAATGGTATATACCATGGCATATATTTTATATATGTGATCTGGGGGTTCAATGGTATATAACATGGCATATATTTGATATATGTGATCTGGGGGTTCAATGCTATGTAACATGGCATATATTTTATATATGTGATCTGGGGGTTCAATGGTATGTGACATGGCATATATTTTATATATGTTATCTGGGGGTTCAATGGTATGTGACATGGCATATATTTTATATATGTTATCTGGGGGTTCAATGGTATGTGACATGGCATATATTTTATATATGTTATCTGGGGGTTCAATGGTATGTGACATGGCATATATTTTATATATGTTATCTGGGGGTTCAATGGTATGTGACATGGCATATATTTTATATATGTTATCTGGGGGTTCAATGCTATGTGACATGGCATATATTTTATATATGTTATCTGGGGGTTCAATGCTATGTAACATGGCATATATTTGATATATGTTATCTGGGGGTTCAATGCTATGTGACATGGCATATATTTGATATATGTTATCTGGGGGTTCAATGCTATGTAACATGGCATATATTTTATATATGTTATCTGGGGGTTCAATGGTATGATGTGACATGGCATATATTTTATATATGTTATCTGGGGGTTCAATGGTATATAACATGGCATATATTTTATATATGTGATCTGGGGGTTCAATGGTATGTAACATGGCATATATTTTATATATGTTATCTGGGGGTTCAATGGTATATAACATGGCATATATTTTATATATGTTATCTGGGGGTTCAATGGTATGTGACATGGCATATATTTTATATATGTTATCTGGGGGTTCAATGGTATATAACATGGCATATATTGTATATATGTTATCTGGGGGTTCAATGGTATATAACATGGCATATATTTTATATATGTTATCTGGGGGTTTCAATGGTATGTGACATGGCATATATTTGATATATGTTATCTGGGGGTTCAATGGTATGTGACATGGCATATATTTGATATATGTTATCTGGGGGTTCAATGGTATGTGACATGGCATATATTTTATATATGTGATCTGGGGGTTCAATGGTATGTAACATGGTATATATTTTATATATGTGATCTGGGGGTTTCAATGGTATGTGACATGGCATATATTTTATATATGCTATCTGGGGGTTTCAATGGTATGTGACATGGCATATATTTGATATATGTTATCTGGGGGTTCAATGGTATGTGACATGGCATATATTTGATATATGTTATCTGGGGGTTCAATGGTATGTGACATGGCATATATTTTATATATGCTATCTGGGGGTTCAATGGTATGTGACATGGCATATATTTGATATATTTTATCTGGGGGTTCAAAGGTATGTGACATGGCATATATTTTATATATGTTATCTGGGGGTTCAATGGTATGTGACATGGCATATATTTTATATATGTTATCTGGGGGTTCAATGGTATGTGACATGGCATATATTTTATATATGCTATCTGGGGGTTCAATGGTATGTGACATGGCATATATTTGATATATGTTATCTGGGGGTTCAATGGTATGTGACATGGCATATATTTGATATATGTTATCTGGGGGTTCAATGGTATGTGACATGGCATATATTTTATATATGCTATCTGGGGGTTTCAATGGTATGTGACATGGCATATATTTGATATATGTTATCTGGGGGTTCAATGGTATGTGACATGGCATATATTTTATATATGTTATCTGGGGGTTCAATGGTATGTGACATGGCATATATTTTATATATGCTATCTGGGGGTTTCAATGGTATGTGACATGGCATATATTTTATATATGTTATCTGGGGGTTCAATGGTATGTGACATGGCATATATTTTATATATGCTATCTGGGGGTTTCAATGGTATGTGACATGGCATATATTTTATATATGCTATCTGGGGGTTTCAATGGTATGTGACATGGCATATATTTTATATATGTTATCTGGGGGTTCAATGGTATGTGACATGGCATATATTTGATATATGTGATATGGGGGTTCAATGCTATGTAACATGGTATATATTTTATATATGTGATCTGGGGGTTTCAATGGTATATAACATGGCATATATTTGATATATGTGATATGGGGGTTCAATGCTATGTAACATGGTATATATTTTATATATGTGATCTGGGGGTTCAATGGTATGTGACATGGCATATATTTTATATATGCTATCTGGGGGTTTCAATGGTATGTGACATGGCATATATTTGATATATGTGATATGGGGGTTCAATGCTATGTAACATGGTATATATTTTATATATGCTATCTGGGGGTTTCAATGGTATATAACATGGCATATATTTGATATATGTGATATGGGGGTTCAATGCTATGTAACATGGTATATATTTTATATATGTGATCTGGGGGTTCAATGGTATGTGACATGGCATATATTTTATATATGTGATCTGGGGGTTCAATGGTATGTGACATGGCATATATTTGATATATGTTATCTGGGGGTTCAATGGTATGATGTGACATGGCATATATTTTATATATGCTATCTGGGGGTTTCAATGGTATGTGACATGGCATATATTTGATATATGTTATCTGGGGGTTCAATGGTATGTGACATGGCATATATTTTATATATGTTATCTGGGGGTTCAATGGTATATAACATGGCATATATTTGATATATGTGATATGGGGGTTCAATGCTATGTAACATGGTATATATTTTATATATGTTATCTGGGGGTTCAATGGTATGTGACATGGCATATATTTTATATATGTTATCTGGGGGTTCAATGGTATGTAACATGGTATATATTTTATATATGTTATCTGGGGGTTGAATGGTATGTGACATGGTATATATTTTATATATGTTATCTGGGGGTTCAATGGTATGTAACATGGCATATATTTTATATATGTTATCTGGGGGTTCAATGGTATGTAACATGGTATATATTTTATATATGTTATCTGGGGGTTCAATGGTATGTAACATGGTATATATTTTATATATGTTATCTGGGGGTTCAATGGTATATAACATGGCATATATTTTATATATGTTATCTGGGGGTTCAATGGTATGTGACATGGCATATATTTTATATATGTGATCTGGGGGTTCAATGGTATGTGACATGGCATATATTTTATATATGTGATCTGGGGGTTCAATGGTATGTAACATGGCATATATTTTATATATGCTATCTGGGGGTTCAATGGTATGTGACATGGCATATATTTTATATATGTTATCTGGGGGTTCAATGGTATATAACATGGCATATATTTTATATATGTTATCTGGGGGTTCAATGGTATGTGACATGGCATATATTTTATATATGTTATCTGGGGGTTCAATGGTATGTGACATGGCATATATTTTATATATGTTATCTGGGGGTTCAATGGTATATACCATGGCATATATTTTATATATGTTATCTGGGGGTTCAATGGTATGTGACATGGCATATATTTTATATATGTTATCTGGGGGTTCAATGGTATGTGACATGGCATATATTTTATATATGTTATCTGGGGGTTCAATGGTATGTAACATGGCATATATTTTATATATGTTATCTGGGGGTTCAATGGTATATACCATGGCATATATTTTATATATGTTATCTGGGGGTTCAATGGTATGTGACATGGCATATATTTTATATATGTTATATGGGGGTTCAATGGTATGTGACATGGCATATATTTTATATATGTTATCTGGGGGTTCAATGGTATGTGACATGGCATATATTTTATATATGTTATCTGGGGTTCAATGGTATGTGACATGGCATATATTTTATATATGTGATCTGGGGTTTCAATGGTATGTAACATGGCATATATTTTATATATGTTATCTGGGGGTTCAATGGTATGTGACATGGAATATATTTTATATATGTTATCTGGGGGTTCAATGGTATGTGACATGGCATATATTTTATATATGTTATCTGGGGGTTCAATGGTATGTGACATGGCATATATTTTATATATGTTATCTGGGGGTTCAATGGTATATAACATGGCATACATTTTATATATGTTATCTGGGGGTTCAATGGTATATAACATGGCATACATTTTATATATGTTATCTGGGGGTTCAATGGTATGTGACATGGCATATATTTTATATATGTTATCTGGGGGTTCAATGGTATATAACATGGCATACATTTTATATATGTTATCTGGGGGTTCAATGGTATGTGACATGGCATATATTTTATATATGTTATCTGGGGGTTCAATGGTATATAACATGGCATACATTTTATATATGTTATCTGGGGGTTCAATGGTATGTGACATGGCATATATTTTATATATGTTATCTGGGGGTTCAATGGTATATAACATGGCATACATTTTATATATGTTATCTGGGGGTTCAATGGTATGTGACATGGCATATATTTTATATATGTTATCTGGGGGTTCAATGGTATGTGACATGGCATATATTTTATATATGTTATCTGGGGGTTCAATGGTATATAACATGGCATACATTTTATATATGTTATCTGGGGGTTCAATGGTATGTGACATGGCATATATTTTATATATGTTATCTGGGGGTTCAATGGTATATAACATGGCATACATTTTATATATGTTATCTGGGGGTTCAATGGTATGTGACATGGCATATATTTTATATATGTTATCTGGGGGTTCAATGGTATGTGACATGGCATATATTTTATATATGTTATCTGGGGGTTCAATGGTATATAACATGGCATACATTTTATATATGTTATCTGGGGGTTCAATGGTTTGTAACATGGCATATATTTTATATATGTGATCTGGGGGTTCAATGGTATATAACATGGCATATATTTTATATATGTGATCTGGGGGTTCAATGGTATGTAACATGGCATATATTTTATATATGTGATCTGGGGGTTCAATGGTATATAACATGGCATATATTTGATATATGTGATCTGGGGGTTCAATGGTATGTGACATGGCATATATTTTATATATGTTATCTGTGGGTTCAATGGTATGTGACATGGCATATATTTTATATATGTTATCTGGGGGTTCAATGGTATGTGACATGGCATATATTTGATATATGTTATCTGGGGGTTCAATGGTATATAACATGGCATATATTTTATATATGTTATCTGGGGGGTTCAATGGTATATAACATGGCATATATTTTATATATGTTATCTGGGGGTTCAATGGTATGTAACATGGCATATATTTTATATATGTTATCTGGGGGTTCAATGGTTTGTAACATGGCATATATTTTATATATGTGATCTGGGGGTTCAATGGTATATAACATGGCATATATTTTATATATGTGATCTGGGGGTTCAATGGTATATAACATGGCATATATTTTATATAAAGTAATCTGGGGGTTTAATGGTATATAACATGGCATATATTTTATATAAGTAATCTGGGGGTTCAATGGTATATAACATGGCATATATTTTATATATGTGATCTGGGGGTTCAATTGTATATACCATGGCATATATTTTATATATGTGATCTGGGGGTTCAATGGTATATAACATGGCTTATATTTTATATATGTGATCTGGGGGTTCAATGGTATGTAACATGGCATATATTTTATATATGTTATCTGGGGGTTCAATGGTATGTGACATGGCATATATTTGATATATGTTATCTGGGGGTTCAATGGTATGTGACATGGCATATATTTTATATATGTTATCTGGGGGTTCAATGGTATGTAACATGGCATATATTTTATATATGTGATCTGGGGGTTCAATGGTATATAACATGGCATATATTTTATATATGTTATCTGGGGGTTCAATGGTATGTGACATGGCATATATTTTATATATGTTATCTGGGGGTTCAATGGTATGTAACATGGCATATATTTTATATATGTGATCTGGGGGTTCAATGGTATATAACATGGCATATATTTTATATATGTTATCTGGGGGTTCAATGGTATGTGACATGGCATATATTTTATATATGTTATCTGGGGGTTCAATGGTATGTAACATGGCATATATTTTATATATGTGATCTGGGGGTTCAATGGTATATAACATGGCATATATTTTATATATGTTATCTGGGGGTTCAATGGTATGTGACATGGCATATATTTTATATATGTTATCTGGGGGTTCAATGGTATGTAACATGGCATATATTTTATATATGTTATCTGGGGGTTCAATGGTATGATGTAACATGGCATATATTTTATATATGTTATCTGGGGGTTCAATGGTATGTGACATGGTATATATTTTATATATGTTATCTGGGGGTTCAATGGTATGTGACATGGCATATATTTTATATATGTTATCTGGGGGTTCAATGGTATGTAACATGGCATATATTTTATATATGTTATCTGGGGGTTCAATGGTATGTGACATGGTATATATTTTATATATGTTATCTGGGGGTTCAATGGTATGTAACATGGCATATATTTTATATATGTTATCTGGGGGTTCAATGGTATGTGACATGGCATATATTTTATATATGTTATCTGGGGGTTCAATGGTATGTAACATGGCATATATTTTATATATGTTATCTGGGGGTTCAATGGTATGTGACATGGTATATATTTTATATATGTTATCTGGGGGTTCAATGGTATGTAACATGGCATATATTTTATATATGTTATCTGGGGGTTCAATGGTATGTGACATGGTATATATTTTATATATGTTATCTGGGGGTTCAATGGTATGTGACATGGCATATATTTTATATATGTTATCTGGGGGTTCAATGGTATGTGACATGGTATATATTTTATATATGTTATCTGGGGGTTCAATGGTATGTAACATGGCATATATTTTATATATGTTATCTGGGGGTTCAATGGTATGTGACATGGCATATATTTTATATATGTTATCTGGGGGTTCAATGGTATATAACATGGCATATATTTTATATATGTTATCTGGGGGTTCAATGGTATGTGACATGGCATATATTTTATATATGTTATCTGGGGGTTCAATGGTATGTAACATGGCATATATTTTATATATGTGATCTGGGGGTTCAATGGTATGTGACATGGCATATATTTTATATATGTTATCTGGGGGTTCAATGGTATGTGACATGGTATATATTTTATATATGTTATCTGGGGGTTCAATGGTATGTAACATGGCATATATTTTATATATGTTATCTGGGGGTTCAATGGTATGTGACATGGTATATATTTTATATATGTTATCTGGGGGTTCAATGGTATATAACATGGCATATATTTTATATATGTTATCTGGGGGTTCAATGGTATGTGACATGGCATATATTTTATATATGTTATCTGGGGGTTCAATGGTATGTAACATGGCATATATTTTATATATGTTATCTGGGGGTTCAATGGTATGATGTAACATGGCATATATTTTATATATGTTATCTGGGGGTTCAATGGTATGTGACATGGTATATATTTTATATATGTTATCTGGGGGTTCAATGGTATGTGACATGGCATATATTTTATATATGTTATCTGGGGGTTCAATGGTATGTAACATGGCATATATTTTATATATGTTATCTGGGGGTTCAATGGTATGTGACATGGTATATATTTTATATATGTTATCTGGGGGTTCAATGGTATGTAACATGGCATATATTTTATATATGTTATCTGGGGGTTCAATGGTATGTGACATGGCATATATTTTATATATGTTATCTGGGGGTTCAATGGTATGTAACATGGCATATATTTTATATATGTTATCTGGGGGTTCAATGGTATGTGACATGGTATATATTTTATATATGTTATCTGGGGGTTCAATGGTATGTAACATGGCATATATTTTATATATGTTATCTGGGGGTTCAATGGTATGATGTAACATGGCATATATTTTATATATGTTATCTGGGGGTTCAATGGTATGTGACATGGTATATATTTTATATATGTTATCTGGGGGTTCAATGGTATGTGACATGGTATATATTTTATATATGTTATCTGGGGGTTTCAATGGTATATAACATGGCATATATTTTATATATGTGATCTGGGGGTTCAATGGTATGTAACATGGTATATATTTTATATATGTTATCTGGGGGTTCAATGGTATGTGACATGGCATATATTTTATATATGTTATCTGGGGGTTCAATGGTATGTGACATGGCATATATTTTATATATGTTATCTGGGGGTTCAATGGTATGTGACATGGCATATATTTTATATATGTTATCTGGGGGTTCAATGGTATGTGACATGGCATATATTTTATATATGTGATCTGGTGACATGGCATATAACATGGCATATATTTTATATATGTGATCTGGGGGTTCAATGGTATATAACATGGCATATATTTGATATATGTTATCTGGGGGTTCAATGGTATATAACATGGCATATATTTTATATATGTGATCTGGGGGTTCAATGGTATATAACATGGCATATATTTGATATAATTATGTGATCTGTGGGTTCAATGGTATGTGACATGGCATATATTTTATATATGTGATCTGGGGGTTCAATGGTATATAACATGGCATATATTTGATATAATTATGTGATCTGTGGGTTCAATGGTATATAACATGGCATATATTTGATATAATTATGTGATCTGTGGGTTCAATGGTATGTGACATGGCATATATTTTATATAAAGTAATCTGGGGGTTTAATGGTATATAACATGGCATATATTTTATATAAGTAATCTGGGGGTTCAATGGTATATAACATGGCATATATTTTATATATGTGATCTGGGGGTTCAATGGTATATACCATGGCATATATTTTATATATGTGATCTGGGGGTTCAATGGTATATAACATGGCATATATTTGATATAATTATGTGATCTGTGGGTTCAATGGTATGTGACATGGCATATATTTTATATATGTGATCTGGGGGTTCAATGGTATATAACATGGCATATATTTGATATAATTATGTGATCTGTGGGTTCAATGGTATATAACATGGCATATATTTGATATAATTATGTGATCTGTGGGTTCAATGGTATGTGACATGGCATATATTTTATATATGTTATCTGGGGGTTCAATGCTATGTAACATGGCATATATTTTATATATGTTATCTGGGGGTTCAATGGTATGTGACATGGCATATATTTGATATAATTATGTGATCTGTGGGTTCAATGGTATGTGACATGGCATATATTTGATATATGTTATCTGGGGGTTCAATGGTATGTGACATGGCATATATTTTATATATGTTATCTGGGGGTTCAATGGTATGTAACATGGCATATATTTTATATATGTGATCTGGGGGTTCAATGGTATATAACATGGCATATATTTGATATATGTTATCTGGGGGTTCAATGGTATGTGACATGGAATATATTTTATATATGTTATCTGGGGGTTCAATGGTATATACCATGGCATATATTTTATATATGTGATCTGGGGGTTCAATGGTATATAACATGGCATATATTTGATATATGTGATCTGGGGGTTCAATGCTATGTAACATGGCATATATTTTATATATGTGATCTGGGGGTTCAATGGTATGTGACATGGCATATATTTTATATATGTTATCTGGGGGTTCAATGGTATGTGACATGGCATATATTTTATATATGTTATCTGGGGGTTCAATGGTATGTGACATGGCATATATTTTATATATGTTATCTGGGGGTTCAATGGTATGTGACATGGCATATATTTTATATATGTTATCTGGGGGTTCAATGGTATGTGACATGGCATATATTTTATATATGTTATCTGGGGGTTCAATGCTATGTGACATGGCATATATTTTATATATGTTATCTGGGGGTTCAATGCTATGTAACATGGCATATATTTGATATATGTTATCTGGGGGTTCAATGCTATGTGACATGGCATATATTTGATATATGTTATCTGGGGGTTCAATGCTATGTAACATGGCATATATTTTATATATGTTATCTGGGGGTTCAATGGTATGATGTGACATGGCATATATTTTATATATGTTATCTGGGGGTTCAATGGTATATAACATGGCATATATTTTATATATGTGATCTGGGGGTTCAATGGTATGTAACATGGCATATATTTTATATATGTTATCTGGGGGTTCAATGGTATATAACATGGCATATATTTTATATATGTTATCTGGGGGTTCAATGGTATGTGACATGGCATATATTTTATATATGTTATCTGGGGGTTCAATGGTATATAACATGGCATATATTGTATATATGTTATCTGGGGGTTCAATGGTATATAACATGGCATATATTTGATATATGTTATCTGGGGGTTCAATGGTATGTGACATGGCATATATTTTATATATGTGATCTGGGGGTTCAATGGTATATAACATGGCATATATTTGATATATGTGATCTGGGGGTTCAATGCTATGTAACATGGCATATATTTTATATATGTGATCTGGGGGTTCAATGGTATGTGACATGGCATATATTTTATATATGTTATCTGGGGGTTCAATGGTATGTGACATGGCATATATTTTATATATGTTATCTGGGGGTTCAATGGTATGTGACATGGCATATATTTTATATATGTTATCTGGGGGTTCAATGGTATGTGACATGGCATATATTTTATATATGTGATCTGGGGGTTCAATGGTATGTGACATGGCATATATTTTATATATGTGATCTGGGGGTTCAATGGTATGTGACATGGCATATATTTGATATATGTTATCTGGGGGTTCAATGGTATGTGACATGGCATATATTTTATATATGTGATCTGGGGGTTCAATGGTATATAACATGGCATATATTTTATATATGTTATCTGGGGGTTCAATGGTATGTGACATGGCATATATTTTATATATGTTATCTGGGGGTTCAATGGTATGTGACATGGCATATATTTTATATATGTTATCTGGGGGTTCAATGGTATGTAACATGGCATATATTTTATATATGTTATCTGGGGGTTCAATGGTATGTGACATGGCATATATTTGATATATGTTATCTGGGGGTTCAATGGTATGTGACATGGCATATATTTGATATAATTATGTGATCTGTGGGTTCAATGGTATGTGACATGGCATATATTTTATATATGTGATCTGGGGGTTCAATGGTATATAACATGGCATATATTTGATATATGTGATCTGGGGGTTTAATGGTATATAACATGGCATATATTTTATATATGTGATCTGGGGGTTCAATGGTATGTAACATGGCATATATTTTATATATGTTATCTGGGGGTTCAATGGTATATAACATGGCATATATTTGATATATGTTATCTGGGGGTTCAATGGTATATAACATGGCATATATTTTATATATGTGATCTGGGGGTTCAATGGTATATAACATGGCATATATTTTATATATGTGATCTGGGGGTTCAATGGTATATAACATGGCATATATTTGATATAATTATGTGATCTGTGGGTTCAATGGTATGTGACATGGCATATATTTTATATATGTTATCTGGGGGTTCAATGGTATATAACATGGCATATATTTTATATATGTGATCTGGGGGTTCAATGGTATGTGACATGGCATATATTTTATATATGTTATCTGGGGGTTCAATGGTATATAACATGGCATATATTTTATATATGTGATCTGGGGGTTCAATGGTATGTAACATGGCATATATTTTATATATGTTATCTGGGGGTTCAATGGTATATAACATGGCATATATTTTATATATGTGATCTGGGGGTTCAATGGTATATACCATGGCATATATTTTATATATGTGATCTGGGGGTTCAATGGTATATAACATGGCATATATTTGATATAATTATGTGATCTGTGGGTTCAATGGTATGTGACATGGCATATATTTTATATATGTGATCTGGGGGTTCAATGGTATATAACATGGCATATATTTGATATAATTATGTGATCTGTGGGTTCAATGGTATGTGACATGGCATATATTTTATATATGTGATCTGGGGGTTCAATGGTATATAACATGGCATATATTTGATATAATTATGTGATCTGTGGGTTCAATGGTATGTGACATGGCATATATTTTATATATGTTATCTGGGGGTTCAATGGTATATAACATGGCATATATTTGATATATGTTATCTGGGGGTTCAATGGTATATAACATGGCATATATTTTATATATGTGATCTGGGGGTTCAATGGTATATAACATGGCATATATTTTATATATGTGATCTGGGGGTTCAATGGTATATAACATGGCATATATTTGATATAATTATGTGATCTGTGGGTTCAATGGTATATAACATGGTATATATTTTATATATGTGATCTGGGGGTTCAATGGTATATAACATGGCATATATTTTATATATGTGATCTGGGGGTTCAATGGTATATACCATGGCATATATTTGATATAATTATGTGATCTGTGGGTTCAATGGTATGTAACATGGCATATATTTTATATATGTGATCTGGGGGTTCAATGGTATATAACATGGCATATATTTTATATATGTGATCTGGGGGTTCAATGGTATATACCATGGCATATATTTTATATATGTGATCTGGGGGTTCAATGGTATATAACATGGCATATATTTTATATATGTGATCTGGGGGTTCAATGGTATATACCATGGCATATATTTTATATATGTGATCTGGGGGTTCAATGGTATATAACATGGCATATATTTGATATAATTATGTGATCTGTGGGTTCAATGGTATGTGACATGGCATATATTTTATATAAGTAATCTGGGGGTTCAATGGTATATAACATGGCATATATTTTATATATGTGATCTGGGGGTTCAATGGTATATACCATGGCATATATTTTATATATGTGCTCTGGGGGTTCAATGGTATATAACATGGCATATATTTTATATATGTGATCTGGGGGTTCAATGGTATATAACATGGCATATATTTTATATAAAGTAATCTGGGGGTTTAATGGTATATAACATGGCATATATTTTATATAAGTAATCTGGGGGTTCAATGGTATATAACATGGCATATATTTTATATATGTGATCTGGGGGTTCAATTGTATATACCATGGCATATATTTTATATATGTGATCTGGGGGTTCAATGGTATATAACATGGCATATATTTTATATATGTGATCTGGGGGTTCAATTGTATATAACATGGCATATATTTTATATATGTGATCTGGGGGTTCAATGGTATGTGACATGGCATATATTTTATATATGTGATCTGGGGGTTCAATGCTATGTAACATGGTATATATTTTATATATGTGATCTGGGGGTTCAATGGTATGTGACATGGCATATATTTTATATATGTGATCTGGGGGTTCAATGGTATGTGACATGGCATATATTTGATATATGTTATCTGGGGGTTCAATGGTATGTGACATGGCATATATTTTATATATGCTATCTGGGGGTTTCAATGGTATGTGACATGGCATATATTTGATATATGTTATCTGGGGGTTCAATGGTATGTGATATTTTATATATGTTATCTGGGGGTTCAATGGTATGTGACATGGCATATATTTTATATATGTTATCTGGGGGTTCAATGGTATGTGACATGGCATATATTTTATATATGCTATCTGGGGGTTTCAATGGTATGTGACATGGCATATATTTTATATATGTTATCTGGGGGTTCAATGGTATGTGACATGTCATATATTTTATATATGTGATCTGGGGGGTTCAATGGTATTGGTATGTGACATGGCATATATTTTATATATGTTATCTGGGGGTTCAATGGTATGTGACATGGCATATATTTTATATATGTGATCTGGGGGTTAAAAAATTAAGTGGGCCTTTAAATAAACTGAATAATGTCAATTTGGACGGGAGTCGTGTTACATCTCATAACAGTTATACAGGGGCGATCAACGAAGGTCTCTATTCACGATGACCGTTATTCTCGGACAAGGAAGGCATACAAGCACGTGAACATGACTATCAGTCTCAACAATCCGGCGTGATGAACGATGTGCTATCCGTGCCGATATGCGTGATAGATAATGACCTCATAAAACGAGAACGAGACGTTTTACTCGATGAACACATCAGACGAAACGACGAAATTAATGACGCGAATCTGGATCAGATCAGTGTAAATTTTAAGCTCAATGAACGCAATGCGGCAACTGAAATAGAACATGTGGAATCCCACTTACGAACAACTATAAATACGGATAAATCAATATGTGATATATGTCAGAAAACATTTGCTCGACCTGGGAATCTTAAACGACATCGCATAACTCACACAAAAGAAGGAATACACGCATGTGGGAAAGCAAAGTGTCAGGAGAATCATACTGAAAACAACGACGAGCTAGGACAGCACATATGTGACAGGTGTGGCAAGGCATTCAAACATCTCTCTCATCTCACTCGACATATCGCCATTCATGCTAAAGGTCAACCATATGTATGTGGTACCTGTAAAAAATCATTTGGCAGATCAGACCATCTTTTAGAGCACATCAGAATACACAGCAGTAATAAACTTCAACAGCATAAATGCGAGTCGTGTCTTGCAACATTTACATTGAAAAGTGAACTGAACGATCATCATAGATCGCGTGCATGTGCCAATTCTAGTTTTCGTCCAAACGTGTGCGATATATGTACAGTAGCATTCGCCAAACCCAGTTATCTGGAGAGACATTTGAGGATCCACACAGGAGACCGACCGTTCGCGTGCGACATTTGTTCTAAAGCGTTTGCGGATGACAGTTCTCTGAAGAGACACAAACGAACGCACACCGGAAGTCGTCCGTATGTCTGTGTTGTTTGTGAGAAAACTTTCAATCGATCGCATCATCTCAAAAGGCACATGAATATTCATACTGGTGACTGTCCATACACATGCGACATATGTTTTGAGGAATTTGGCCATCCGAATTTGCTGGTATTGCATGCGGCAAAACATAAAGTAAAGAAATAATGTTTGTGGTTAGTTACATACACATGCGACAAATCTGCTGGTGTCACATGTGGCCACTCATAAAGCAAAGCAATAATATTGTCAATGGATGAATACATACCAGCGAATATCCATACATATGTAATATGCTTCGAAGCACTGCATCAGCCAACATACTGATGCTACATGCGCCTCTTCTCGTGATACAAATAATCGAACTGGATTATAATTAATACTAATACTGGTGAATATCCATACAGATGTGACATGCTTCGAATCACTAAGTCACCCGAATATACTGATGTTACACGTGCACCATCTCATAATACAAATAATCGAACTGGATTATAAATAATACTAATACTGGTGAATATCCATACAGATGTGACATGCTTCGAATCACTACGTCACCCGAATATACTGATGTTACACGTGCACCATCTCATAATACAAATAATCGAACTGGATTATAATTAATACTAATACTGGTGAATATCCATACAGATGTGACATGCTTCGAATCACTACGTCACCCGAATATACTGATGTTACATGTGCATCATCTCATAATACAAATAATCGAACTGGTATAGAATGAATAATAATACATGTGCACCAATACCCTGTGCCAATGCATTCTCTTATATATGCGAGTCGACCATAGGTCGCCTCGCATATATAAGAGAATGCATTGGCCTAACAATTTTTTTATCATTTTTTTTAAATAAATGTTTCTTACAATTTTTAGGACATAAAATAAAAAACATCCATTACCATGCAGGGAGCCCCACACATATATAGAAGCACATAGCAGAGTGTCGTTTGCTCATGTTTGTCTGGGGCTCTGTATGGGTGAAATTATAAAATTGTTAAAGAATACAAGAAAAAATTATTAAAATTGTAAAAAATTGTTAGGCCAATGCATTCTCTTATATATGCGAGGCGACCTATGGTCGACAGTCGACTCGCATATATAAGAGAATGCATTGGCACAGGGTTAAAAAAATCCCGACTTACGACTGGATTTGATATGGCGGGTCACATATGTTTAGATAAAATTGATCATTCCTAATCTGCGTCTCATAACGCAAATAAATCATATACCCTGACTGTGTTATGATGAATATTCATCCAGTGAAGATCCATACAGATGTTACATTATTATGTTATGTGCCATCCTCGAAACCACGTGATCCCACACCGTGTGTATTGAATAGTTCACATTTGAAGACGCGTGTAGTGTTCTTGTGTCTGAAAAGTCCATTTTCGGAGGTTACACGAGACGTATTCGTTTTCTAATAACTTTCAACAGTTGATGACCGATCAATATGCATTGGACTTTGAATAATCCGTTTGAAAGAATATTTTCCAACCGCATGCTGTATTGTATATTTGGACTTGATCTCTGTTGGGGTTGTTTGCGTTGGTTGTTTGTTTGCTTATGTTGACATATCGGTTCCACTCTCGTTGCTTTATTTCTATCTTCTTTTTGGGTGGGGGTTGTTTTTTTGTTTAGTTTTTGTTTGGTTTGTTTTGTTTCGTTGATTTTAGTTTTTTCCTTTTGTTTTGCCTGTTTGTTTTTTGTTGAAATTTTGGTTCCATTTGGAGTATTAGGGAACTATTAATCCCCTGGTGTTAGGGAACTATTAATCCCCTGGTGTTGGGAGTAAGGATATATTAATCCCCTGGTGTTGGGAGTAAGTAAGGTGACGTTGTTTATTTAATCTACATTTTGATCCATCAATTATATACTTATTTGCATTTTCGCCAATTTCGCCGTCGGGTTAAATTTGGCCGGATGCAGATTATATAGGGTGGCCCCCGAATAAAAACAACTAAGATGAGACTAAGTAACAAAGTTGGCGAAAAATTCTTGCCCATTTCGACAACGATTTTGACGAGAAACAAAAAAACGACTTTTCTATTTATTTTTTACTGGATTTTGGTCGGGTAAAGATTAATCGTATATGTATGACAGCTATCGAATATACAATAAGTTGACTCCAAATTTTTGATGGAAATTTCGAGGGGAAAAAAACAAGCTTTTCCTATTGTTGTTGTTTGTTTACTAATAAATGTCGAAAATTCTGGCTATTTCGAAAATAAAATGGATTAAACATGGACTTTCTATATTTTTGTTGATTTTGTTCGACTGATCCTTGTGCAAATGATGTTGCTGTGACCGTTATAGGTGTATGTTAGTCCGCATATATACCCCACCGTGGGATGTGATATCTTCATGTTCAAATGAGATTACTTCATTTGGGTGTATATTAGTCACCATGTATCTCACATGCGTATGGGCGGATTTCCGATGTGAGTTGTTAAAATTTAGGTCGCTTCTTTAGGACTTCTATTATTGTTAGCTTTACAATTAGCTTTACGAAATAATCTGATAGGCCAGTACGAGATTCTCAGAAATCCTCTAGTTTTTTTTAGATACCCCGCACCTCGGAGCCCTCGAGAAAATCATGCCCCAGCCTGTTAAAATTAACTACCTTCATGGGTGTCCGATTTTTTATTCTGGATTGGCTACTATGAAAAATATTGAATTTTGTGAGTTTCTGAGCCAGAAAATACGCAAAATTGACTTATATATTAAGAGAACAAAAGATTTCAATAGCCACCGACGAATGATTGTAGCTGCACGTTAAAAATTATGAGTGTCATAGCCTATACTTTAATGTTGACGCTATGCGGATTATCTACGCCTCCAATACAATTAAAGACAACACGGTCGGAAACAACGCTAAAAAATCTAGGGGGTTAAAATAGAATTTCCCCAATTTCCAGTGATTCAGTCACACTGGAATACGCCATAGATCTTAAACAGATTGACTGAGTGTTACATCAAATCTCTGAATACTTATGAAAATGAGATTGGGTGTACATGTATACTAGTACACACACCTCACATGCATGTGGGAGGTTCTTCGATGAGAATTATATAAACACGAGATTTCTCCATTAGGTGTTTGTAATTACACGTATGTGTACTCGCGGTCCTACTAAACAACGAACACAAACGAACACAAACGAACATAAACGAACACAGGTCTAAAAAGCGGAATAGAAGGGTGAAATTTGGTTTGTGGGTGCGTGTGGGTCCATTATATGTGTATGTGGTGTTATTTCCAACTTTGATGACTTATTTTTCGAGTTATAAGCATTATTTGAATGCAAAGCTACTAAACAACGAACACAAACGAACATGAGATTAGCCGTATTGCAAAGGTGTTAATAAAGGTGTTAATTAACTATACCGCCTTCTCTATGGCTTATACTCTGTCTCTTTGTCACTGAGTTGTTTTGAATCAAAGTTTGTTTTATATACAATCGAATATTTATATATTATTTATATTATTAAAGGAACGGGAGGCCTTAGTTGTCGAAAATATTCATATTTGTTCCAATCACCGTAAACAGAAAAACACTAAAACGCATAGGGCCTACAGTTTCGTTCATCGTGTAAACAGCATGCTATCATAAAGACCTACTATATATTACCTAAGCAAGAGCCTGGTTGTGTTACAGAAGACAGCACCGTACGTGTTACTGGCTAATCACACACAAATGATATAAACGCTCTTTATTAGTTCCATATCAGGAATTCAGCAAAAAAGAACGCTCTTTATGTTTACCATCATAATATAAACAAACACCAGGAAAGTAACTTTTTATGCTTTTGTTTACACAATGGTCAAACGTCAAACATATGACAATAACGTACTGTTAAATGCGATATTTCTTATTTGTATACGGACAAAGTCTGTCTACATTTTTACTTTTTGTGTCGGTTTTTGACCGTTGGAACATTTTCACAGCATATACCCACTGCCACGGACTCCCGCACCTTTAATGCTTTCATAATTGTTATTTGTCCAACATTTCTGAATTGTTGAATTTTGTTTTCTAGCATTGAAAACTTTCGTCTTTAGTCTTTCCATAAATGTAAGGTATCGTCTGTTGTCACATATATTTGTCAATTATGTCTGTCTGTATTTCGTCATAAATGATTTTGTTTTCTATTGTTACCAAGCTATTGAATACTTTTCCATCTTATTGACAGTTTGATCACTGTCTGTTTTACTTAAATTACGATTGAGATTTTCCTTAAGATGCCTGGTACATAGCAAGCAGAAATAGCATTTACCAGAGTGATCTCCGAGACTGAGAAAATATATATAGTCATCTCAGAGACTAACAACAATGACTCACTCACATTCACTCAAATGTTTTGTTAGCTATGCATTAAAACGCCGACCTCTGATGTTTCCCCGTGTTTTTATTGCCATCAGTGATAAAATTGACAATCATCTTGCAGTAAAAACAAGGAGACAGAGTAAGCCGTAGTTAATTAACACCTGCATGGTAACGTCGGCACTGCCGCTAATCTCATGTTCGTTTGTGTTCGTTGTTTAGTAGTTTTGTATTCAAATAATGCTAATAACTCAAAAAATAAAACATCAAAGTTGGAAATAACACAACATACACATAGAATGGACCCACGCGCACACACAAACCAAATTTCACCCTTCTACTCCGCTTTTTGGACCTGTGTTCGTTTATGTTCGTTTGTGTTCGTTTGTGTTCGTTGTTTAGTAGGACCCTGTACTCGTACATGATTTTGTGAGTGACTTATGTATATACTCTCATATCAAACTGAGGTTAATTAAATAAAAATATAACTAACATATGATATATGCGCATGCGTGTATATAAGGGTCTCCGATTGTATGAATTCGAGAATGAAAATGAGGTTGGCTGCACCAGGGAACATAGTGGCTCCACAGATCACATGTGTGAGGGCGGATCTATTGTGTGTCCTCGTATATAATAATATTATATATGTAAATGAGTTTACTTAATTGAGTGGATGTTGGACGGCATATAATAGGCTACCTCACTGACTTAAATTGTGCGAACATGTAGCTGTATAGCTATATAAACAATCCTAATTATGAAAGTGATTTTAATCGAAATTTATTGCATTTATGTTAGACTAATAAGCTCAGTTAATTTAAATTAAGTTTCAATCTCTCTCATCGTCGCCACCCTCCGAGTCACGAGGTTTCAGACCATATCGCCTTGGAATGGGTGCTATTCCGACAGACCAAATTTGAAATTACAGGAAGTGACATTTAAAGTGTGAAAAGAAACTCGATATCATTGAACGTTTGTCGTCATATAATTCGTCATGTGTCGGTTTACAAATGCCCAAATCTTCGTGTTTACTTGTTGATTTAAAGTCACTAAACATTATGTTTGTTTGAGTACATGCACTGGCTGATCCTGGCTCCACTCAAAACAGAAGTTGACTGATAATCATTCTGTAACAACTGTCAGCTGACTACCTGCACAGTTTAGTCTGTGGTGACATACATTCCAAATCAGGTTGACTGAGCAAATTAAAACAATAATTGAATGTTAATATACCAATACATGTACATGTGCCTGTTTTAACTTAGGTGGACCGTTAGCCTAGGCGTTTTAATCTAGCACATTATGAGTGGGAAAGTTGACCTCAAAGTGGTACTTTTGGGTAAATCTTATGCTGGTAAGACAAGTATTGTGGAAAGGTTCATCCATGGAAGATTCTCCGGAGATACTGTGCCATATCAGAATACTATCGGCGCTGCTTATGGTTCAAGGCAGGTGGAAGTGGATGGTAAATCATTGGTTCTCGGAATATGGGACACTGCTGGCAGTGAGAGGTATGAAGCTATGAGTCGGCTTTACTATAGAGATGCCCGTGCGGCTATACTGTGCTTTGACCTAACAGAAAAATCTAGTTTTGATAGAGTTCGATTTTGGATCGGTGAACTAAGAGCCAATGAGGAGAATTGTAAGATTTATTTGTGTGCGACTAAAAAAGATTTGATCAGCAAAGACCCTACCAGGCGTGCAGTATCCAAGGATCAAGTCAGCGCATTGGCATCTGATGTGCAATCAGATGTTTTTGAGACTTCCAGTAAAACGGGTGAACAAATAGAGAGATTATTCATTACAGTTTCCAGAGACTATGTTGGAGTCATGAAGAATATACAACCCGAATCCAGTCCAGGCAGTGGTATTCAGCTTCATAGTGTCTCTACAAAGACAAAGCGATGCTTCTGTAATTCCTAATCAAATCATAGGGTTTGTGACAACCCGCCCCAGGGACGAGCCACTCCAATAAAACTTTTTTTAAATAATGTACAAAAATTTAAAGAACATATTAATTTAATACATTCAATTTTGAACATATTTTCCCTGGATTAGATTTTTTATCATTATTAATTTTTGTTTTGGGGAAATTCATGAAAAAATAGATATCAATATCTTATTGATATAAATTTAAAATTGGATATATCATGTATATATTCTATTATTACCACTTTATAGGGCGTTCTCTAGGCCATTGATAACGTTTTTCGGGGCGTTCCAAATAGCGTATTGTTACCAAAACAGCGGGCCGATAATGAGAAGCCCAGTTCAATATTGGCCCGCCGCCCGGAAACTATAGATCTCGTTTATATTCGCGAGAGTTACGTCCCTTCAACTTCCGATCTGCCGTGTTTATTTCAAGAAAATAATGGGAATGGGAAGATGTATCCGATTTCCTCGACACTATAGTGGTTTTATGATTGGAATTCACGCTATATGATTGAATTATTGTATCAAGCGTAAGTATGCATTGATAATTTTAGCTGTCAACCTCTCATTGGTTGTTACTCGTCTCCAATGCTGGGTTTTCCCCTGTCCTATTTTCGAGACTCCGTCAGTCCGTGTCAGCTGACAAGTCAAATGTTATCAAATTTAAATGTTCTTGAAAATATTTCTCTCTTAATCTACTTCATTATTCCACTAAATCCTCAAATGGGTCAAATGTCCAAAACTGTGGTAATAATAGTAATAACATGATTTCATCGGGCATTATGGTTTATTAACGGCCCTCTGGAATGATTAACAGCCCTTGGGCCTATTAGCGTCCCTCGACTTCGTCTCGGGCCGCTAATAGGCCCTTGGGCTGTTAATCATTCCAGCCGGGCCGTTAATAAACCATAACGCCCTCAAAAATCATGTTATTGTTATATTATTATTATTTTTTTTTAATTCATATAAAAAAATATAGTATATCCATATTTTTATTGATAATTCCATATTTGATAGAATTTTAATGGTTAACCCATTCTATCCTGAATGGAATCCGCCATCCAGTTATAAAAGCATACATTGGAATCTCTAGTCATGTACCGGTATAAACTTGTGACATGATCTAACCTTGGAATGGTCTATTATTCATTTGGAGTGATGTTCAGGTAATGAAAGCAGACAATAGATGGATGAAATGATAATACAAATTCATAATCTTTGGTGGGAAATGTTCAGATAATATGTTCATCAAACAGCCTATGGTTTATTATCTGAACATTTCCTAAGTGAACTACTCATGAATGAGTGTGTAGTATAGAAAGGTTTAACCCTTTGAGTGCCAGGTCCGATTTTTGTATCAACCCATATACCCTGTGCCAATGCATTCTCTTATGTATGCGAGTCGACCATAGGTCGCCTCGCATATATAAGAGAATGCATTGGCCTAACAATTTTTCATCATTTGTTATTATTTTTTACAATTTTAATAATTTTTTCTTATATTCTTTAACAGACTTATTTTGTAGGTTTAGTGCCAGGGAATCTTACGTTTTTCATGGGCATCAAAATTATTACTATGAATACTTGGTGACAGTTTTGAGTTATAACACGCTCCTATGGTTTTATCCAGTTTGTTTTTAAATTCGCTATGGCATGCTTAAGCATACCCAAAAAATTTATTATTTTTATTTTTTAGGGCCGATTTTACACACCGTAAATTAGGGCCGATGAGATCGGCCCGTGGCACTCAAAGAGTTAACCTTATTTCCAACTGATGGTTGATGGACATTAGTTTGTATGTAGGGCTGAATTAGTCACTCTCGTCGGTTTTTTGTGTGTGTGATATTTAAAGTTACAGCAGGTTCCAGAAATTGTGATAAAAGTTACCCAGGTTGGAGAGAATTTTTTTAAAGTTACCCAGGTTAAAGATGTATTATCTGAATTATCATCCCTAAATTACTATTTCTTTGGCTTCAGGGGTAAAAAATATTTGATTCGAGTCGAGGAACCCACCCATCAAAGCTCATAGTGATCAGATATAGATTTTTTAAGTTTGTTATTTCTCGAGATGTGTAATAATATGTGGCCCAGAGACCCGTGTTCAAAGGGAGGGTAAAGATGGATAACTCTAAAATCAAGTGGTTATATAAATAAATATGGTCAAATTTCATGATATTTTAGTGATATTTAGCCATATTTTGTTCAACAAAATGTTGATAAATAACAAGTCTTGGGAAATTTGATACCATATTTGACAGTGGTTAGCATTATTTTGTGGCAATAAATCAAGTCTAATAACGAAAGTGTATTTTGAAGATACCGGTATGTTGTTGATGGTATGGGGACCGTCTGATCGGAAGTACCTTTAAAAGTTACCCAGGTTGGAGAGAATTGCGATAAAGTTACCCAGGTTGGAGAGAATTGCGATAAAGTTACCCAGGTTGGAGAGAATTGTGATAAAGTTACCCAGGTTAAGCAAATCTCACAATAAAAACGCGAGTTACAAGTGGCTGAGGGAAATACTGTAAAGATTTGGCAAGTAATAGCCATCATAATCATAAATTAACCCTTTACCCAACAAAACGGCCAAAACCGGCCAAATAAAGCTTCAACAGCCTAAAATATCTTCGGTCTGTCTCAATAGAACCATACAAATATGGATATCATTGGAACCGGCTCCTTGACCACATTGTGATAGTTACAGTTATGCCCTGTGCCAATGCATTCTCTTATATATGCGAGTCGACCATAGGTCGCCTCGCATATATAAGAGAATGCATTGGCCTTTTTACCATTTTTTCTTACATTCTTTAACAATTTTATAATTTTTAATGTGTTAAGCCAATGCATTCTCTTATATATGCGAGGCGACCTATGGTCGACTCGCATATATAAGAGAATGCATTGGCACAGGGCCCTTCTGTTGGGTAAAGGGTTAAGAAATATTAGTACTAGAACTGACCGAGGTGTTAATTTTAATCGCAAAATATGAATATTTTGTTCCTATGTTTCTGGTGACATGCAAGAAAAAAATAAGGGCGGGCGGGTGGCTTTTCATTTTATTTCAATTTTGCTCAAAATAAATATGAATACCCCCCCCCCCCCCCCCTTCTCCTTGTTTTTAATGTACTATAAAATAATAAGTTTGATTCGGCTGTGACTTAATTGAGGTGTGATATAATTTCCGATTTACACGGAAAATAAAATCGAATGCCTATACTAATTTTGCAAAATCAATAAAATGAAAACGGTCGGGGCACCGGAATAGGGGCGGGTGGGTCACCAGAAACACAGGCCTTTTTGTCCGCCGACCCAACGGGTTCGGAGGACTATTATTATCAGCACGTCCGTGCGTGCGTCCGAGGTTTCCGGGTGATAACTTTAGTTAGAGTGAACCAAATTAAATTAAATTTGGTATGTGGGTTTACTAGCAGAAAAGACAGGTCAAGTTCGAATTCTGGTTCCGTCCGCCAATTTTCACCAGAGTTATGCCCCTTTTTTTACTTAGAAAACCCCTGAAAGTTGGTTTCCGGATGATAACTTTAGTAGAGTTAATCCGATTCAAACCAAATTTGGTATATTACTTTCTCCCAGCAAAACACAGGTCAAGTTCGAACTTGGGTTCTGCCCGACCATTTTGGCAGAGTTATGGTCCTTTTTCGACATAGAAAATTCAGTTTTTCTTCTGTTTTTTGGTTTCCGGATGATAACTTGATTTTGGATTGTTTATATGCAAAACCCGTTTTTTTGTGGATTACCAAAATACAGCTCAAGTTCGAATTTCGGTTTAATCCGATAATTTTTGCGAGAGTTATGGCCCTTTTTTGTCCGCCGACCCGACATATAAAACCCCAAAAGTTGGTGTCCGGATGATAACTTTAGTAGAGTTAATCAGATTTAAACCAAATTTGGTATGTGTCTTTCTCCCAGCAAAACATGCAGGTCAAGTTCGAATTCGGGTTCCGCCCGCCAATTTTCACCAGAGTTATGTCCCTTTTTGACTTAGAATTTTTGCCAATTTGAGGTTTCCGGATGATAACTTTAGTAAATGTGTACTGAATGAAATTAAATTTGATATGTAGGTTTACTGGCACTAAAGACAGGTTTGTATGCGCAAACAACGGTCGTATCAAGCGGACATGAGGTCTACCGACCTTTTATTTTATTTTGGCCTATAAACATGACATTGTATTAACCTAGGTAGCGTTATCACAATTCTTTTCCAACCTGGGTAACTGTATTACAATTTCAGGAACCTGGGTAACTTTATCACAATTTCAGGAACATGGGTAACTTTATCACATAACACCAGTGAGAGTGACGTATTCAGCTAAGTATATATAGGGGTGGTATATAAGTTACTTGAACACAAACTTTCGTTGTCCCAAAAACAAGATACTGATATTTCCTACCTATAATTATTGATTGTATGACATGCTAGTAATCATTAATCTAAATTTAAGTCTGCTTTCCTTGAGGTACATGTACAGATGCAATAGTAGTACTAAATGAAACACAATTCTGTGCTACATGTATATTGTATATTTGTATACCACTTGTAATATTCATTGGAGTGGCTTGTCGCTGGGGCGGTCACCCCGTTTCCAAATCACGCTGGTGTTTTCAAGTTCCATTTTTGAATGTTAAATAACATAATATATTTGTGAGCTAATTTTCATGCTATTAATTTAATATATAATGATGTATGGATGGATTTTATGGTGCTTGTGTGTGCATGTTTCCTTCGATTCGCCCGTGTCTCCCTTTATGGCGCCGTATATAGATATGGCCAACATAAACAAAATGCTTGATTTAAATCCACTCCCGACCTTATTATTGCCCCCTCCTCACCTTATTATTGTCCCCTCCTCACCTTATTATTGTCCCCTCCTCAATTTAGTTTTATTTGGATATCTTTTATGTAAACTTTTTTCCCGTGCCTCAAATTACATTTCAATGACAGATTAATCAGTCTATTTTTGATCAAATTGGACAATCTAAATCTTGTATTATATAAGATAGGGTACTGCTTTATGTTGGGTACCAGATAAGAATTTAAGGTTTATGGCCATGCGCCTTGCTGGTTGAATCACCGGGGCCGCCTCCGTAGTAATATTGGATACCGAGGTCCCCTCCATAAGATTGTATACGACTTACTAATTATATCACCCGGGTCCTTCCATGAGAATACCATGCACCTTACCGGTTGAGGCACCGGGATCCAACCCGTAAGAGGGTCATACACGTTGATGACTGGGACATCGGGGTTTCCGCGTGGGAGTTCGTGCGCCTTGCTGACTGGGTCATCGAGGTCCCCTCCATTTAGTACCATGTGCCTTACTTACTGAGTCATCGGGACGGGAACTTAAAATATTGCCAAGCATAGTGTGTGTAGAGGAGACATTGCAACATAGCCTGTGTGTTTTGTGTCCAGCAGTATTGCGTGAACGATTCTTTTGACAAATATGTTTTAAGCCGTTTTTTGCTCTTATCCTCATTTGACTTTTCCAAAAGGCCTCTGGTCTACCTGCCGGCATCTCACTTTGACTTGTTTTTGTCATTCTGGTGTGCCAGGTTTGGTGTTCACTACGTCTCGGACAACGTGTTACCTGGTCAGACACCCACTTAGCAAATATTGCTTACACATAAAAACAATATCTAGAACTATCCATGACCATTTACATTATAGGAAGAATAAAATATAACAAATAAAATTATCCCTCACGCCCCATTTTTCTGAAAAAGTTAGATGTAAATCTAGCAATTTATTTATATTGGCCTATAGCTGAGGGTATATTAAATATACGCCGTGACGTCACCATACCACATGGACTAACAAACTTGAAACGCGCTCCTCAGAATCAGAATCAGAATACTTTATTTCATGATATAACATAGTATATAAAATATAAACATAAACATAAAAAGAAACATAAGTGAGATGTCATGTGGAGGCAACATGACCTATCCAGGTCGTCTTCCTGTTGCTACCATTAATAAAAAAAAAAAATTGATTGATTCTAAGTTTATTTTATAATATAACCGGTCATATGACCGCCCCTCCATGCACCACCCTTGTCCATTGCCCTTATGTATACGCTCCTGCTTTACCTTATGGTAGTATACAAGATACAATGCGAACGATAGCATTTCCCCCGATTTACCATCGCTCGGAAACTGACAAAAATTAGCCCATCTATCCGAGAAATGGCATCGATTCGATTTTGTCATAGATAGATCGGCGAAGGATTCAATAAATACCATAAACATGCACACCTAAATTCCATTTCTATCCATAGCATTTAATAATAAGTTTGAACGCTGAATATTGTCTCCCATGCAAGAGCGTCAAAAACCAAAGTCGATCCGACTCAAATGTAAATAAAATAACAATCAATTATTTAATCTCTCTTTCTCTCTAAGCCAAATTAGCGGCTAATAATTTATTTACTAAACAAGTCAACACATTGTCAGTAAAATGTCTTATGGCGACGAAATCTGCTATTAATTTTGAAATATTTCTTCTTCTTTTTTAACCCTTTACCCAACAGAACGGCCCTGTGCCAATGCATTCACTTATATATGCGAGTCGACCATAGGTCGCCTCGCATATATAAGAGAATGCATTGGCTTAACACATATTAAAAATGATAAAAGTGTCAAAGAATGTAGAAAAATATCATAAAAATTGTTAAAAAATGTAAGAAAAAATTATAAAATTGTTAATGAATGTAAGAAAAAATGGTAAAAAGTGTTAAAAAAGATTTTGTTTAGGCCAATGCATTCTCTTATATATGCGAGGCGACCTATGGTCGACTCGCATATATAAGAGAATGCATTGGCACAGGGCATAACTGTAACCATCACAATGTGGTCAATGAACCGGTTCCAATGATATCCATATTTGTATGGTGTTATTGAGACAGACCGAAGATATTTTAGGCTGTTGAAGCTTTATTTGGGCGTTTTGGCCGTTTTGTTGGGTAAATGGTTAATTGCCATTCGTGACCTCGTCTACATTATTATGCAAAACAGATCCGACCTGGATTATGAAGCTGGTAGATCATGCCATGAATCTCCCGTATAGAGCCCCACACAGATAGAAGGATCTATTACTGAGTGTCGTCTGTGAGGGGCACCATACGGGTTATCAGTAGATCATGCCATGAATTTCTACTGTATATGGTTAACGCCCGTAGATATCATATTTCACCAGTAAAAAACCTGGGAACTTTTTGAAGTTTTGACAGGAAACCTTATAAAACGAAAAAAAAATAACACAGGGAATATATTTCTTTGTTATTATCTGTTTCTTAATAATGTACTTCACTGCTGGGGAAGGTCCCAACTCAAAATTTCAGGATTTAAGTGACTTTGTGAATGATTTTGCTTTTCGTTTCTGACAATAATATGGATTTTTTCCTGGGTAATTAATTGAATGTTTATTGCGATATCGGCTCTCAAAAGTCACATGATTTTTCGAGTTGGAACCTTCACATATAGTGAAGTACACTATTAAGGAACAGATAATCATTAAAAATATATATTCCCCGTGTTATTTTTTTCGACTTTATAAGGTTCCCTGTCAAAACTTCAAAAAGTTCCCAGGTTTTGTACTGGTGGAATATGATCTCCACGGGCGTTAGCCATAGTGGAGATTCATGTCATGATCTAATGGAACTGGTTGCGATGATTGGCATGCACGTCGATGGCAATTTATATTAATGTTGATGAGGTCACAAATGAGAATTAAAAAAAATATATATATCACGGCATAGATTTAAGGTCCACGACTATATTTAAGGTCCACGACTATATTTACGGCGCTGTAAACGAAGCCACTGTCATTCCGAGAGTTTCACACGGTATAGGGAATCACGTGGTTTCGAGGTTGGTGAGTACCACGCGTTCAAATTGTGCAATCGAAAAAAAACAACATAATATGTTACTAACTGACACACAACGGCATTTTCACTGTTCGAGCATATTCTGGTTTATTTTTAAAACAAGTTGATTCCTTATTTGTTCGGAAATACTCAGCAGTCGGAGGTTCGTGGAATACACCAGTACATACATCTTGGAAAATCCTTCGACTGACAACTTTGGTCAGAATGTTAAAGCAAACTACTGTGAATTTGGACATAAATGAGGGATCAGCTTGTTTAAAAAATAGTATAGCATCTGCTCGTAGCGAACAAATTACTATGTAATATGTCATCTTCCTAATTTATTACCATTTTCCTCGTTTCTGATCTCGTTTTCGATCGCCTCCGTCGTTTTGAATGCGTAATACTGATCAACGCGAAACCACGTGATTCCCCACCGTGTGCCACCCTCACCAGAATGGTCACTCCCATCAGAAAGGTCACTCTCACCAGAAAGGTCACTCTCACCAGAAAGGTCACTCCCATCAGAAAGGTCACTCCCATCAGAAAGGTTGATTTGGGATGATAGAACAGTTGGTGTGACAATACGGGTATATACGCGCCGCGGCCTAAAGACGCCGAAGTGTAGATTTTCGGTTTCTCGTCGGCCGGTTCTCGCACGCGTTTCGCCTTTAGATGTATAACATGCAATAATAATATGTACGTTAATGAAGAAAATGATATTATACTCACGAATATTATATGTAGAATTAAGACACAATGTTTACATTTTCACTACACAGTTACTGCACATATCTGTTTTCAGAATAGGATGAAGAGAACACAACTTCCTGTCAAAAACGGTAATGGGTACGCACAGGATTTCAATTATTTTCTGATGGTGGTTTGACATTCACTATTCTATGGGAGGCAGTTTTCACATTTATTAGCTAATTATGCTTAACCCTTTGAGTGTCAGGGGCCGATCTCATTGGCCCTAAACCTACAAAATAAGTCTGTTAAAGAATATAAGAATAAATTATTAAATATGTAAAAAATTGTAAAAAAAAAAATAATAATAATAATAATAATTGTTAGGCCAATGCATTCTCTTATATATAAGCATAATTATTTCACGCCTTGAAAGCGTAATTCATTCACAATTAAGCATAAATCATTTGCGCCTAAGAATAATGCATCTGAATTACTCTTAAACGTAATTCATTTATGCCTAAGCGAAATTCATTTATGCTTAAAGCATAATTCATTTATGCTTAAAGCATAATTCATTAATGCTAAGCCTAATTCAATTACGCTTAAGTATAATTGGGTTCTTCAGCTATATATCTTACCTCATTTCCTCATGGTATATTGGTATAATTTGATGTAGGTTACTGTCATTATTATTTAGTAATGTGATTGCATCTATTTTAGCTTGAAGGGAGCTCTATGAGAGTGTAAATGAATTATGCTTAAGCATTAATGAATTACACTTAAGCGAAATTGAATTATGCTTAAGCGCAATAGAATCATAATTCTATTACGTTTAAGCATAAATCAAAATCTACATTACGTTTAAGTGTAAGTGAATTACTCTCAAGTGTAACTCATTTATGCTTAAGCAGACTGTATTATGCTTAAGCATAAATTAGTCATCCTTAAGCGCAATTAGCTAATAAATGTGAAAAAGGCCTCCCATACTATTATGTATGTGTTCTAGATTTCCACAATTTAAATATTTAGACCATCTATAATCAACTTGTGGTAGTTTGTTCATCTCAACTTTATAAGTCCAAACTTATTCTAGAGCACCAAAAAATACAACAGAAGCTTCAACTCCTGTGTAAACTATCTTACTTTAGAAGCAAATTTAATTTTTGAGACAGTGCAATTTTTTTGTTTTGGAAATTGGGTGCGATTTGGTCATGGCCCGGGGTTCGAATCCCACCCAAACAATTGCACTGTCTCAAAAATTAAATTTGCTTCTAAAAATAGGCGCCTTGTGTGTTGTATAATCCCAGACATGTTCAAAGCACAACGCTCGACATGTTTCGGAGACGTATATATAACATGCTACAGTGCTATATCTGCTATAAATATATTACTTTAGCTCATATCAAGGATAAATGCCCTTCATTGGGTGTGTGATACCTGTATACATGTACATTTCATACTTTTGTTCTGGTGATAGTGACCCTGCCTCTCACATATTGCAATTATTGTGTCCAAATTTGTATTATTTAGTCAAAATTCTGATGTAAATCCAAATCTACTCTTGTCAATTTTAATATTTATAACTGCAGTTCCAATTATTATCATACATGCATACATATATACCGGTATTGTTTGAATGTCTGTTAAATTGACCTGCATAAATGGTCCGCGTAAATGCAGCGTCATAATTATGATACAGCAAACTCCGTGCATGGTTTATCTCCCTTGATGACTTACGGTGGGGAATCACGTGGTTTTGGTGAGTACTACGCATTCAAAATGTGCAAATATATGGAGAATTGGCATAAAACTTAACACTTTGACTGTTACGAGCAGATGCTAGTTTATTTTTAAAACAAGTTGATAACTTATTTGTTCTGAAATACTCAGTAGTTTTCTATAACAGTCTGACCAAAGTTTCCAGTGGGAAGTTCGTGGAATACACAAGACCATACTTCTGGGAGAATCCTTCGACTGACAACTTTGGTCAAAACACAGTTACTGGATATAAAGTCCCAAAAATAAGGTTTTAATCGAGTTTATCAATCGGTATCCCTATATAGAGAGCTCTCTATATAGGGATACCGATTTATAAACTCGATTAAAACCTTATTTTTGGGACTTTATGTCCAGTAACTGTGGTCAGAATGTTAGCGCACACAACTGTGAGTTTGTTCACAATTTTTGGTATCAGCTTGTTTGAAAAATAGTATAGCATATGCTCGTAGCTGCCAAAATACCATGTATTATAAAATTATCCTAGTTTATTACATTTTTCTGGTCGCGTTTGTGATCGCGTCGGCCATTTTGAATGCGTGGTACTCATCAACTCGAAACCACGTGATTCCCCACCGTGGATTCAGAAAGGAAGCATGACTGCATGGTGCGCGCTGGTAGAGATTGGTGATACACGACCCGGTACCTACGTCACTAATGTAATCTCTAAACCGTGGCTTCAGACGTCAAGGTACCTACGTCACTAATGTAATCTCTAAACCGTCGCTTCAGATGTCCAGGAACCTACGTCACTAAAGTAATCTCTAAACCGTCGCTTCAGATATTCAGGACCCAACGTCACTAATATAATATCTAAACCGTCGCTTCAGACATCCAGGAACCTACGTCACTGATGTAATCTCTAAACCGTTGCTTCAGACGTCCAGGAACCTACGTCACTAATGTAATCTCTAAACCGTCGCTTCCGACTTTCGGATAGATGCTACCACATCGGCAAACCTCGGTGACGTCCGTACGTAAATAATACTATTTCTGCCAAGTACGATAATCCGAGAAGTTGCGATTGAGATGCTACCTTGAACTCACACATAGGCTGATAACTCACACATAGGCTGATAACTCACACATAGGCTGATAACTCACACATAGGCTGATATAATTATGCTACCTTGAACTCACACATAGGCTGATATAATTATTTGATGCTACCTGAACTCACACATAGGCTGATATAATTATTTGATGCTACCTTGAACTCACACATAGGCTGATATAATTATTTGATGCTACCTTGAACTCACACATAGGCTGATATAATTATTTGATGCTACCTTGAACTCACACATAGGCTGATATAATTATTTGATGCTACCTTGAACTCACACATAGGCTGATATAATTATTTGATGCTACCTTGAACTCACACATAGGCTGATATAATTATTTGATGATACCTTGAACTCACACATAGGCTGATATAATTATTTGATGCTACCTTGAACTCACACATAGGCTGATATAATTATTTGATGCTACCTTGAACTCACACATATGCTGATATAATTATTTGATGCTACCTTGAACTCACACATAGGCTGATATAATTATTTGATGCTACCTTGAACTCACACATAGGCTGATATAATTATTTGATGCTACCTTGAACTCACACATAGGCTGATATAATTATTTGATGCTACCTTGAACTCACACATAGGCTGATATAATTATTTGATGCTACCTTGAACTCACACATAGGCTGATATAATTATTTGATGCTACCTTGAACTCACACATAGGCTGATATAATTATTTGATGCTACCTTGAACTCACACATAGGCTGATATAATTATTTGATGCTACCTTGAACTCACACATAGGCTGATATAATTATTTGTTGCAGGCGTAATTTGTACTTAAGAGTGAAAGGGATTGTGTGCATTTTACGATCATCTGTCAAATGGGTGAGGTGTGTTTGATGTTCAAATTCGGGTCATAATCGATACCTATTTTCCTTGTACATTTCACTTATTAAAGGTACTCAATCCGATTAAGCAACCCTAAATTACTATTTCTTTGGCTTGGGGGGTAACAAATATTTGATTCGAATCGAGGAACCCACCCTTCAAAGCTCAAGAGTGATCAGATATCGATTTTTGAAATTTGTTAATTTTTTAGATATGGTTCACTTCCACGTGCTCAAACGGCTCAAACGGACAAATTACGGACAAATTACGGGTGTAAGATGGATAACTTTAAAATCAAGTGGTTATTACTAACAATAATAACCACTTGATTTTAGAGTTATCCATCTTACACCCGCAATTTGTCAGTAATTTGTCCGTTTGAGCATGCACGTGGAAGTGGACCAGATCTAAAAAATTAACAAATTTCAAAAATCGATATCTGATCACTCTGAGCTTTGATGGGTGGGTTCCTCGATTCGAATCAAATATTTGTTACCCCCCCCCCCGAAGTCAAAGAAATAGTAATTTAGGGGTGTTTAATCGGATTGAGTACCCTTAATTGGAAGTTTTTAACGATTAGTGATTTTTGAATGTGCATTGTGAATGCCCACATTTTGTTTACTAGTTTATCCTGTCGGAAATCGTTTATACATGTTTTAGTGGGGAGGTCAAATGATCAATTTTGAATGGGGATTGCCATGCAAATCTCCGGAGCAAAAGTTATGCATGAATTAAGCAGTTGTTGGGAAACCAAAGCAGGTATATCATTGAACAGCCATAATATTTAACTGGCAGGTGCGCTAGGTAAATTATACAATTTTGCAATAAATATATTTTTGAGAATAATTTCTGGAATTACATCAGATGACATATATTTGAAAAATCAATATAGATTCAAAATTAAATACACCAACATTATAATGGAGCAAGTGCCTACCTAGCGGACCCGACAGATAAACACCTGTTATTTCCAATACCACATCAAGCCACATGCACTCAGAAGTATATGCAACTCTAACTTTTGCTCCGAAGATTGGCATGGAAATCCCCATTCAAAATTATAGTTACTTGACCTCCCCCTTAAACAAATTTAAAATCAAAACTGATTTGGGTTAAGAGACTTGAATGGTGACATAAGTTCTGCTTTGGGTTAGAGACTTGAATGGTGACATAGGTTCTGCTTTGGGTTAGAGAATTGAATGGTGACATATGTTCCGCTTTGGGTTAGAGACTTGAATGGTGACGTAGGTTCCTGGCTCTGTGATACAGAAGATCTGAGAAGGAAACCTCGGATACTGAACTGGTGATCATCTCAGGGTGATTTGCTTTTTGTGGGTCTCCGTCTTTCTGTCCGTCCATCTGAAACGTTTGTTCTTCGGGTGATTAATTTAATAATCTTTCCTAGTTAGCTGATTGCATTTAATCAAATATAATTATGTATACCACAACCAGTATTCAGCAACTCAAGTTGGAAGCTACGGCGGCATAGAACCACCACATCCTCTTTGGTTATTAATCTGATATATATCACATGAAAACCCCTCTAATGTCATTGAAAAATCCATTAGATATTTCCTTATCATCTCTCACTAGCGAGTAATCGCCGTGTACTTTCCGATACTTGGCATTGCGCCTAGTAAATTACTCGCGGATTAATACTATTTAGAAAATCCGTGCTTGACACCAATACCAGACATTGCAAGATGATTGTTTTGTTAATTAACCCTTTACCCAACAGAACGGCCTGTGCCAATTCATTCTCTTATATATGCGAGTCGACCATAAGTAGCCTCGCATATATAAGAGAATGCATTGGCTTAACACATATTAAAAATGATAAAATTGTCAACGAATGCTGACGAATGTAGAAAAATATAAAAATTGTTAAAAAATGTAAGAAAAAATTATAAAATTGTTAAAGAATGTAAGGAAAAATGGTAAAAAGTGTTTAGGCCAATGTATTCTCTTGTATATGCGAGGCGACCTATGGTATTTTGGGCTGTTGAAGCTTTATTTGGGCGTGTTTGGCCGTTTTGTTGGGTAAAGGGTTAATTAAGAGATTTATCCCACAGGGAGCCTCACACAGACGCAAGCATGCACTGCAGAGTGTCGTCTGCTCCAGTCTATGTGGGGCTCTATAAAGGGTTAAAGTTCACTGTCCAGCTTCTTTTAAATATTTTGATTTGTTAAAAAGGCATAAAATTCGAGTTTTTTTCATGTGATATACAATAACTTCGAATATAAGATTTTATGAAACTCGTTTGGTAAATTTGATTCACAACTCTTCTACCACTCGTTGTGAATCAAATTGATCAAACTCGTTTCATAAAATCTTATACCCCAACATAACTAGTTGGAGATCCTCTATATCGTATGTCAGATTAATAAATGTAGAGGAGGTGGAGGTTCTCAGCCGCCGTAGGAAGCCCAGTTCGATCCTGGTCGATCCAATCAATTTTGTCAGAATTTTAATTTTGTATTCTTCTAAAAAGCCACCTTTAATTTCGGTGGACACACACCTTTATCACAAACATCTCGTTATATTACTGGAACAAAAAAAAAGGAAAAGTTGAAGTTACCGTGGCTCAATCCGATTCGATGGTCCCCATATCATCAGATCCCAACAACAACAATTTTTTTTGAAATGCTGCTTCAGTTATCAGAATCGAGTAATTGCCCAAAAATAATGCTATTGTCAACTATAGTATAAAATTGCCCAAAACCTGTTACTTATCAACATTTTGTGCAACGAAATTTTGCTGGTTTGTCAAATATCTGACACTTTTGCTGATTTGTCAAATATCTACCACTTGATTTTAGAGTTATCCATCTTCATCCGCAATTTGGTCCGAGACGGTCTTCTCGTCGACTGTTTACTGTGCCACTTAATATTATCGGTTGTAAAAAATAATTTGTTTCAAAAATCGATATCTGACCACTCTGAGCTTTGATGGGTGGGTTCCTCGACTCGAATAAAATATTTTTTAACCCCGAAGCCAAGGAAATAGTAATTTGCGAGCGTTAAATCGGATTGAGTACCTTTAACATTGCAAGGCTGAACATTATAGCTTTTAAATACTAATACTTATATAGTGTGCTATGTGTTTATACATTATGACATGCAGTCTAAATTAACTAGGTGCAGACCCACATAACACACATTAGTGGTCCGTATCAATATGAATCTTTTGCTGATTGATTGAACCTTTCTATCTATATGTGATTTAACCCTTTCTATACTAAATGGATTCTCACAGTCAGTTAAAATGTGTTCACCGGATTGGTTTATTATTGATTTGGAGGGATGGTAAGGTGATAAAAGCAGACGACAGATTAATAAAAGTATAGATGGAGCCCCATTTATTGAGGGAAATGTTTAGATAATGAGTTCAATACACGACTTAAGGTCGTTTGTTGAAGTTATTATCTGAACATTTACTATGGTATACAGTAATGCCCAAAGTAATTAGAATTATGGGTAATTTTTCAGGATTTAGTCGGAAATATGGCTTGTTGCCATTCATTGGAAAGCTCTCACCGAGAGCTTTCCGATAAATATGGCTTGTTGCCATTCATTGGAAAGCTCTCGCCGAGAACTTTCCGATGAATGCCAACAAGCCATATTTCCGACTAAATCCTGAAACATTACACATAATTCTGCTGTGGTTAAGTGGTCAATAACTTTGGGCATTACTGCTTGTATCTACTCATCAATGCTCTTTTAGTATGGAACGGGTTATACTATATATTGCATGATAATTCATCAGTTATAAATTAAATTACTTAATTGTTCATCTGCGTTATGTTAGTCTTAAATATGTATTGTCATATTTTTTAAAGACATTATTTATATTAATTGACACCGTATATACATTCAAAATAATGTATAGCAAATATCATGTATTCCTGTGTTCCTATTGACTCCCTGTATCTTGGTACAGCCTAGACATGTCATGATTAATTCACGAGGAAACGGACAATACTGGGTGGGTACGCTATTGATCAAATAAATTTACTATGTACATTTCTGTAAAGTGAAAACCATAAATTAAATTAAAAACATAAATTATCGAAGGAGTAATATTGTGGCCGATAGGGTGTTGTCCTAGTTTATTGTGGCCGATAGGGTGTTGTCCTAGTTTATTGTGGCCGATAGGGTGTTGTCCTAGTTTATTGTGGCCGATAGGGTGTTGTCCTAGTTTATTGTGGCCGATAGGGTGTTGTCCTAGTTTATTGTGGCCGATAGGGTGTTGTCCTAGTTTATTGTGGCCGATAGGGTGTTGTCCTTGTTTATTGAATCTATAGCTTTGCACTTAGTTTGGAAAATAACTCGGACTCAAATTGTCGACCTTGATCTGTATGGATTTGTCTAGGGACACCATATATACAGAAACATCCAGGAACCAATTTGTCAGAAACTGTTTGAGCAGTGTGATCTTTTGTAGCACATGCTTCCACAAACTTTGAAAAATAGTCACTCACGACAATGATATATTCATTCCCTGATTCGGATGTTGGGAGTCTACCAACTATGCATATTGCTGTAAGGTCTAGTGGAGCTCCGGTTACTGATTGTTATAACTGAGATTTGCCACGACCGATACCTGCTTTAGATTGAGCACACTTGACACATTCCTGACAACAACGTCTGATATCAGGTGACATACCTGGCCAAAAGACATGTTTTCTAATCAAATAAATAGTTCTATCCCTTCCCATATGACCACCAGTTCGTTTCCTAGTCTACTATCCTTCCAGCAATAATACAACAGACCTTGATGAACATGCAGTAAATCCCATAACCCTGTAAGAATTGTAACTCCAGATGTTACATCAAGTAAACACTCCCCTGATGGTTTTTCCAATAACTTTATTTTCCACGATAATACAGTTTTTATACAACTGTCTTTTGTTTGAAATTCCAACAACTCATCGTGATTCCAACCTTGCAAAAAGTTTCTCTCAAGATTCATTTGATCATGACTAGATATGGCAGCAACACATACTGAATCACTAGGCAGTTCTGCTCAATGTGTTATCCCACAAGATGCAATCATGCAACATCAGAACCATGGATGGGGTGATTTTATCACATGATTAGCACTATTTTCCTATGTAATATTCGAGCGTAATAGACACGTGTAATATCCGATACGGCGTCGCGTGCAATGACGTCACGCTGCATGCTCTTTGGGCCAAAGTTCGCAGTTCGCTGGCTGCAGTTAACTATTGTTCTTTTCGATAAAATTTTAGCGATTATATGATCATGTGATAAAAGTATCTCAAACTCGTTCTATTTTATACGTAATTTATCAACCTCGTCCACTAAATTCTATTTAAGCCTCGGTAAACCTCGGCTCAAATCTAATTTAGTGAACTCGGTTGATAAATTCCGTATAAAATAGTAACTCGTTGGAGATCCTATATGTAATCTGTAATTTCAGTTGACTGTAATTAATTACATTTTTTCAAGTAATTGCATGTAATTGTAATTGGTTACGATGTAATTGTAATTATGATCTAATTTCAATTACTTCAAAATTACAGTTACTTGTTTTTTCTCAAAGTTCTCTTTCATCCAATGGTTTCTTCACATGATTTCATAAAAACTTCAAAGTGTAAGACTGGTGGCTGCTATTACTATGTTGTCACAACACTGAGTTTCTATCCACTGTGTCTCAATTGTGAATTATGTTAAAGGTACTTAATCCGATAAAACTCCTCTCAATTACTATTTCAATGGCTTCGGGGGTCAAAAATATTTTATTCGAGTCGAGGAAGCCACCCATCAAATCTCAGTTTTTTTAGATATCGATTTTAGAAATCTATTATTTTTCATTATCGGGAATACTTTCTGGCCCAGAACACAGTGAGAAACCAACTTCAAATAATTGTCAATTGATCACTCTTATGATTATGTTTTCAATACCTCCATCTGATATGGTATATAAGCTATGGTAGTTATGAGAAATTCATATATTTTGCCGAAGACACATCGGGTCCTATGAAAGCGAAGTGCAAACTTTGCCCAACTCCAATCTCCAGTTACAAAACAGTTACCTCCAACTTTGTGACACATCTGAATGTAAGTTTCCATTTCTGATTCAGAACAAACTTGAGGCTGACGCGAGTCATTGTCATAACATTGTGTAAACAATTTGTTTTTACAAGACTCAACTACATGTATTTGACAAGATCCAGCCTTGTTATCACAATACTCAGTTATTCATTCGGCTTGACAAGATGGTCATTACCTACACTTACAATAAATAGATGGACTCATGAACAGACCACCAGCATTAGAATTTAGAATGCAGTTTGATGTTGGATGGTTCCCAACACGTCAACCATCTGGCTAAAATACATTCTGCATTTATTTATTTTTTCAACCACTTTATTGAAGCATGATCTGTTCGTATGACAAAACGTCTTCCCACAAATAGTGTCTAAACTGTTTAACAAATATCACTGCAGCCAATAATTCTCTAGGTAGAACCGAATTTGCTGTTTAGAGAGAGTATGACTAGCATAGGCAACAACTCTTTCTTGCCCATCTGGACTTGTGACAACACGGCACCAATTCCTGTTAAGCTAGCATCCATGTCAAATATGAATTCTGGATGAGTAGCATAAAAACACCTGTGATGCGAACTGCTTCCTGTGTCGTATATGTATAACGCTGCATATAACAAACCTACACACGTGATTGTACCTGATAAAGATTATCTTATCTTCATACTAACATAGAACGTACACATGTACCAGTTATACTTCTTTTCGATTTATCAAAGAAAGATCTTATTTCTACTCACCCGAGTCTGATAGAGGTGACTGAAGATGAAGTTAGCACACTAGCTTCGGATGTTGGCTGTGAAGTTTTCCAGACATCAAGTAAATATGACCAACAGGTAAACGAATTGTTCCTGGCTATTGCAAAAGACTACATAAAAGAACAGGAGATAGCAGACGACCGACACGAGGGCACAGTTAGAATGAAGACAAGTAGATGCACCATTATTTGGACTGAGTTTGCTGAATGGGAAATTGGACACAATGGCTGTCAGATTCAACAAGAAAACCATAGTCAGAAATGGTATTGCCACCAAGATCATATTATTAGCCATAAATATAAATTATAATATAATTATAATATAAACTAGCTTTCAAATTCCATGTGGGAAATTTGGATACTTCAATATACCACGTTTTCCCGTTTATCGTGTTATACATTACATTTTTCAAGCTTTTTTTTGTGGGCCCGACTTCGTCCGGGCTGTTCCCATCTGCTTTCCTGCGAAAGGCGTGATTTGACCTTGAATTGACTATTTTTAAAGTCAATGTCAGGTCGGGGGTCATGATTTGACCCGTCCAAAACACTCCCCGGAGAAAAGCACCCCTAGGTATCAAATTTCGTCGAAATCCGTACATTTTACCCGATTTGACCTTGAATTGACCATTTTGAAAGTCAAGGTTATGTCGGGGTCACGATTTAACCCGCCCAAAACACTCCCCGGACAAAACTAGCCCTAGGTATCAAATGTCGTCGAAATCCATCCTTGATTACCACACGATCGCATGCTTTCCAAAGTGGTAATTATCAATATCAGCACATGTGCTAATCTGTATCGGACTATTTTATTGAGGATACCGCATTCGGGGTAACACTACATCTTTTAAAGCGACCCATTCGCACCTAATCCCGCATAACACCAGTGGATATTATATTTTCAAGCACATTATACACCGGTGGCGTTAATTACAGTACACCAATTATTCTCCACAGGGCACAGGCGACAGTGTTAATGTCCGGGCTATGCTAGATTCCTTGTGAATGCTGGAACTCTCTAACCTAGTCAATTGTGAAGAATGACTCTTCGGACCTAATATGACTAACAGAAAAAACAAGAAAACCATAGTCAGAAATGGTTTTTTTTTTTTTTTTTTTATTATAAATTTTTATTTGAAAAAAGACAAATACATTGTGATAATACATGAATTATATTACAGTTAATGGTTGGTAATTAAACAGTTTTTGTCTCTTTCGTTATTGTTTTTTTTTTGAGACTGTAGAAAGGTAGAAGAGAAAAAAGAGTGTGGAGTGAATGGTTCTATGAATGCTGTGTTGTTTAGTTATATTAAATTTCCATTAGTTATAATAATAAATATAATGAATATAATGAAAATGAAATATTGGGTATATGTATTATTTGTAATTTTTTCTGAGTCCCTCACGTTATTAGGTATATATATGGTAATTACATAATGCAAAATATTAACATTGAGGGATTATTAATTAGTGTTAGCATCGAGCTAAAAGTCTTAAAATCTGGTATATTTACGTAACGTGATTATGTACGGCATGGATAGGTGGTATGCAATTAATTTTACTCACTATATGATTCAAATAAGTAAGTATACTATTAGGTAAGTCACACAACACGGCACATGTCTGGTCCACATTCGTGTTTAAACACAGTTTTTACAATACTAAATAATATTTACGGAATACTTGTGTGCCAGGCATGTGCAATGTTATGTACTACATTTCCAGCATACATGTAAATATCTATAGTTATGTATGTGCTGTTTAACTGTACTAGTGTAACAGACCTTTCCATTTATCCCACCGATATTCGAACTCAGTATATCTAGATTTGCTGTAAAAAATCCATCTTTCAGTTTTTGCGTACATTCGTATTTCTGCTTGGATATTTTGCAATTTTGGTAATTCAGATCTCATCTTTGATCGGTATATATTATACTTAATTATGACCAAGATCGTTTGGAGGAGTGGATCAATTTTCAAAGTATCAGCTTTGCCAAATAAAATAGTGTTTGAATTAATTTCTAATTTATTTGAAGTCGTGTTAAATATCCATATACGAATCTCGTTCCACAGCGAAGCAATAATGTGACATTGAAACATAAGATGGCTAATGGTCTCTTTTTCAATTTTACAAAAAGAACATGTATCATTTTCAGATCGACCCATTTTCTTTAGTACATTGTTAGTCCCTAATATTCTATTGTTTATCCGATATTGAAACCATACATATTTCGTGTCACAAAACTGAACAAAGGGAGTTTTAAAAACGTCTGACCACCAGTCTAATTCATGGTGCATATTTAGTTTCTTCTCCCATTTTGAGATGAGGTTCATGTTCATTTTTGGGTCTTGAATGCAATTGTATATATATTTCGAATTCGATTTGAGTAAGTGTTCGATCTGATACGGTAGTATTGGGTTGTTCAGTCGTTCGTTGTTACTTTGTTGATAGCTACTAGAGTTTTCCATTTTAGTTAGGTATTTTGTTATTGAAGAGATTATACCGTTGTATGTCAAAAAATCTGTTTTAATGCCATATAACCGCTTTGCTTCGTCATAGGACATTAATTTGTTATTATCACACATAAGATCGTTCACAAAATATATGCCACGAAGGGCCAACGATCTGTCATTAATTGCGTGTTTGTTTATTTTGAAAATATCGTTATTTACAATCGTCGATGAGAGCACATCACTGTGCGTTTTTGGGGCCATCTTTAAGTTTAATATTTTCCATGCATCTAGAACATCTATCCAGAATTGATTGATATATTTGCTTTTATATCTATTAAGGGCACATCCATTCGATAGATACCATTTGTCATTGTTTGTACACTCCATTTGATATCGGACGAGGTTTTGCCAAGACTCCGGTTGAGTTATGTAGCGTTTCACCCATGATATTTTCATTGAATGCATAAATGTTTGGATATCAATCATTTTACAACCTCCCATGGAATAGTCTTGTTGAAAATATTTCCTAGCAATTTTGTCAGGTTTTTTATCCCATATGAAATTATATATGTCTTTGTTTATGTCAGTTAAGAATGTTTTTGGTGGATTTGGAATTGTCATAAATAAAAACGAGAGTTTAGAAAGTACCAATGACTTGAATATTGTGACTCTCCCGATAACCGTCAGGTGTCTTTTAGACCACACAGAAAAAATTGTTCGTATCTGGTTGTACGCTGTGATGTAATTATTCGAAAATATATCATCGGCATCTAATTGGAAATTTACACCGAGAACTTTAAAACCATTTGATAGCCATCTTATTTTCCATCTGTCACATATAGAGTCAGTACAATCTCTTTTCTTACCAATCCATACCGCAACTGTTTTGTCGTAATTAATTTTTAAACCTGAAATAAGATAAAAGTCATGTAATAGCTCGAATGCATTGTCAAGGCTTTGGGGGTCACCATCAAGAAATAATGAGGTATCGTCAGCATATTGTGAAAGTTTAAATTCTGAATTCCCTATCTTAATACCCTTGATATTTTTCCGTTTCCGGAATCCTATACCTAATATTTCTACACACAATAAAAAAATGTAAGGCGAAATTGGATCACCTTGGCGACAGCCCCTCGAGATTCTGAAGCTACGAGACATATGCCCGTTGATATTGACATTTGACGATATACCGTTATACAAGCAATTAATGATTTTAATAAAATTATCCCCAAAGTTGAAGTATTTTAAGACTGACGACAAGAATGACCATGAGACCGAATCAAAAGCTTTTTCGAAGTCAAGGAGTACAAGTAGTCCAGGGATATTAGCAGATTTTGTTGTGGACAGGATGTCTGATATTAATCGTATATTTTCGCCAATGAATCTACCTTTTAAAAACCCACTCTGGTCATGATGAATAAGATCTTGAATTACACTTTTCAATCTTTCAGAAAGTATACCGGATAAAATTTTGTATGACACATTAAGAAGTGAAATAGGTCGCCAGTTTTTTAGGAATTGTTTTGGTTTGTTTTCTTTTGGAATCAGAGTAAGAATACCGTGTTTCTGTGTAACCGATAATTCACCTTTATCTAAGCCGTAGTTTAATGACCTAACTAGGAATTTACCAATTTTATTCCAAAACATTTTATAAAAATCACACGAGAAGCCACTGGAACCAGGGCTTTTGTTATTGCGCATATGTTTTAAATAGGTTAATGCCTCGTTTTCAGAAATACGTGATTCAAGGGTGTGAGAGATTTCTGGAGATAATTTATTTGGGAAATTATTTGTGTTATCATTTTGAACGCGAACAAATTGTTCAATGTCCGATACATTTGTGTTCTCGTGTCTATTTTCATATAATTTTTCGTAATATAGTTTGGCCTCTTCGAGAATATCATTTTGATCTGTAACCACTTTACCATCCTCTTTTTCAACCCGAAGAAGTGCTTTATTCATATAATGTCTTTTTTCTAAGTTAAGAAAATATTTAGTTGGTTTTTCCCCATCACTGACCCATCGAGCTCTTGAACGTATCATTGCGCCTTCTAATTTCTTTTTTCTTATATCTTCTAATCGTAGTTTAAGTTGTTGTAATTTCTCAATACCATCATCATCAGTAAGCCGATTTTCTAACACTTCAATGTCTGCTTTAAGTAAAGATTCTTCTTGGCGTTTAGTATTTGCTAGTGCTTTTGAAAAAGTTAACGTCGTTTTTCTCATCTCCATGAGCAATGTTTCAAAGAATAATTGGTCGTTTATTTGAAACTTTGGACTCTCTTCGTTATCACATAGCGTGTCATTGTCCGACGATTTATATTGTTCGACAGTCGTCTTTACAGTTTCATTTATTTTATCGACAAAAGTTTTATTAGAAAGTAGAGAGTTATTAAATTTCCAATAGCCACGTCCGGGTTTCGTATCACATAATTTGAAGTTCACAGCTACTATTGAATGATCGGTACGATAACCAGGTATTACGGAAGATGATTCAATAAAAGGCAAAATACAGTTTGATATGAGAAAATAATCTAAACGTGCTTGTTTAAACGGGGACTTTCTTCGCCAAGTATATCTTAGTTGTTCTGGGTTCTGATATCTCCATACATCAATGAGGTCTTTTTCGCCGATTAGTTTAAATAGTTCCTTGCGAGCTTTCGGGTTATTGTCACCAACGTAATTAAAACAGTCTTTTGAAGGATTAAGGGCAATATTGTAATCACCACAAATCACAACGTTATCAGATATGATATCATCGGTTAGTATTTTGTTAATTTTTTCATAAAAAGACGGGGTATCTGCATTGGGTCCATATATATTTACTAATGTTAGCTTGAAATCATCTACATTAATTTCGGCTATGAGCATGTTCCCATTTGGGTCCGTATGTAATGCATTAATCTTTAGACCAAATGTATTATTGAATAAAATCGCGACGCCTCTACTTGATGATTTGAAAGAATTAAAACAGCAAGTATAACCCCACTCCGATTGAATAAATCTCTCTTGATCGCGAGTAAAATGAACGTCTTGTAAACAGTAAATGTCATACTTCAACTTTTTAAGGTATGTGAAGACATCTCTCCGTTTTTTCTTATCCCCAAGTCCTTGACAATTCATTGAAAGAATTTTAACCGACATCTATTAATTGTAGATTGTTAGAGCAAACCCATATTTCATTTTCAAAATACATGTGAATAAGAAACAAACATAGTGCAAACCTTAGTAGAGGACAGAAATACATTAAAGAGAGGATTGTGTGAAAATTGCTTCCTAGTTCGGGACAGAAATGGTAACGCCACCAAGATCATATTATTAGCCATAAATATAAATTATAATATAATTATAATATAAAATATTATTCATTACTTAGCGCTAATATAGGCGCTAACTAATGACTTGTTAAATAACATCTAATAAATATTCATCTTATTCACAACTTTAAGGAGTTCTTCTGGTACACGAGAATATTTATCGCCGTTTGATTTGCACCAAGTGAACTCGGCGCATATATAATTGATAGAACAGACCTCTATTATGATGATCGTGTCGTTATTTGTTTAAGATACGTATCAATTGACATATACGCACCCGTTCCCTCATTAAAATCTATATATATCGCCCATTTTAGGGGACTTCCGCGAATTCGGGGACTTCCGCAAAGTGACTTCCATAAATCGGGACCTACTGCAAATCGTCGCACCCAATGCAATTTGTAAACAAATACGATTGACATGCGTTTTAACGAGGTGAGCTTTAATTAAACGAAAGAAACATTCTACATAAACTATTTGTCATGGACTCAGCCAGTGTGCCATATATATATGTGTGTCAACTAAGGTCGCTTTGCGTGGTAAAAGTGAAAAGTGAAAGTGGAAAATCCTATTGAAAATGAAAGTAGCCTACAATTTTGGGATTTCCGCGGCAGATTGCAGTGAATCTATACTATTGGAAGTGAATGTACAATTCCTGGAATTCTATCAGATATCGCGACTGTGCTCGTTTTCATGATCATAGGTTATATAGGGCCTATATGACCACGAAAACGAGTCGAGTCGCGATACATCCATCGGTACAAACACATTGTGTATACGATACAATTTTGACTTGATGACCAGAAAATAAAAGATGGCGGTTAATCCAAGTTTCCAACAGAACAGACATGCGCGCTCCAATTAAAATTACCCACAATTCACTTCACTACACCAGGGGTTTCCAATGGGTTATACATTATTTTCAGACTATCAGATTATTTATATTTTAAAGAACATATTATTACACCGGTGACTTTAAGTTTACAATTTCAGCCTGTCCTGACTCTATCGGTATGTTTGAGTTATATTTTCAAGAACATATTATTTACGGTGCCGTTAACTTTACAATTTCAGCATTTACGTGATTCTATCGGTACGATTGAGCAAGGTACAAAAACCTATTCTCCCACAATGTATTCGCTCACTGCTCCATAGATTATCAAAAACTGAAAAACAGCTTACACCACCTTGTGGCGTAATAAAAAAATAAAAACAATAATATGTCCGTGTGCCGTTTCCGTCCTTAAATTTGCCACTTTTGATACTACCTTAATTCCGCACAAAATCATCATCACCAAATTTTCTAACAGACCCCATTAAATACCAGTTTGTGCGTGCGATTAATTATTTCATAACTTGGCCACTAAACGCTTTATAATAAGAAATCTCAGAATAAATCGGTCAGAACTGTATATATACCGTAACCAAACCCTGTTTCCCCCCACTCCAATATGTAAACAAAACGCGCGATCTTGCGAGATAAATAGCTCCCGTCTACAATGAATCAGAATGTTTATTATCAGGATCAAGGCATCCTACGAGAATAGAAACAAGACGCACGTGGTTTTATCAATAAAGCAATTGATAATTAATCTGATATCTGTTTGGTTTTAGGACACAATTGTTTTTGCTCATTCACAGGCTAATACACTATAAGTAATTGGCCATACATCTATGTATAATAATCAAGAACGTTTGACACAAACAAGGTAAATAATTTATTAAATATTGCCGTTATCAATTATCTTTTGTACGAACCGGTTACGGAAATTTTCAGTTCAGGGGTCAAGTGAGATAACATTCGCTTCAAACAAACTGACTTCTGGCTCAATAAATAGTTTGTCAAAACTGAAATGCAATTTGTAAACAAATACGATTAACATGCGTTTTAACGAGGTGAGCTTTAATTAAATGAAAGAAGCAATGCTACATAAACTATTTGTCATGGACTCAGCCAGTGTGTCATATATCTGTGTCAACTAAGGTCGCTTTGCGTGGTAAAAATGAACAGTGAAAGTGAAAATTCTATCAAATTCGGAGAATCCTATTGAAAGTGAAAGTACAATTTTGGGAATTCCGCAGATTCAGAGAATGTATACTATTGAAAGTGAATGTACGATTCCGGGAATTCTATCAGATTTCGCGACTCTGCTCGTTTTCGTGATCATAGGTTATATAGGGCCTATATGACCACGAAAACGAGTCGAGTCACGATACATGCGTCGGTACAAACACATTGTGTATATGACCAGAAAATAAAAAGATTTCGATTACTCCAACAGAACAGGCATGCGCACTACAATTAAAATTACCCATAATTCACTTCACTATACTCCCAATGGGTTATAAATTATTTTCAGGCTATCAGTTAATTGAATACTATTTCCTTTTTACTAAACTAAATAAATAAACTAAAGTAAAATAAAGTAAACTAAAATCAAATATAGGACTTACATATTATTTTTATATCTTATAACAAAAAACCCCAAAATAACCATTATTGATACCGCATTCGGGGTAAGACTACAGCTTTTACATCGACCTATTCCCCCATTGGACCAGTGTTACATAATGCCGTCAACAATCTGGGCCGATATGATATTCTAGTGGCAGTGACGAGTGAATACATCTTCAATAGATAACTTTAATAGTGATGAGGCACAGCAACAATAGTACATAAATATACATAAGCGTATATAAATAAGAGTCGAGTATTCTGTCAGCCAGGATATCGCATGGTAAAGATCCATGTAAAACACCCTCGATTCCTAACTGACTCCCCTGTTCTAAGAAATCCTCCACCTTTGTATATCGACTCATGGTTGGCTGACCCCCATGCATAAAGTCCAGCTCAGAGTCGTCTTAACATTCCAAAGTACCGTAGACAAAGCCAGGTCAGATGAAGGTTACATACCAGCGATAGACAAAGAACAGTTCAGAAGCAGGCTAATTAATGTTACACAATACATTCCAACTGACCGATCTCTGCGAGGTTAAATGTGCATGGAATGTAATTACTAAGTCTAAGGATGGCGAAAGTGCCACCAGGGATGTTACTGGTACATGTATACATAGGTGGGGTATATTATGTATCACTACTCCTCCTTTGTTTATTCTTCTCTATTCTGTAATCTGTTCTGTCTTCTTTTTATAAGTGTTCACTCTTCTGTGGTCTGTTCTGTCTTCTTTTAGCAATTCATAATGTTTGTTTACTCTTCTGTTTTCTATTCTGTCTTCTTTTAGCAATTAATACTGTTTGTTTACTCTTCTGTTTTCTGTGCCGTGTTCTGTCTTCTTTTAGAAATTAATTAGCGTTGTCTTGTCTTGTCTGACTTCTCGTTGTGATGATGTGACGTGTTCTATGCTCTCGTAACCATTACAGACTGTTACATAATGCCGTCAACAATCTGGGCCGATATGATATTCTTATATAGTGGCAGTGACGAGTGAATACATCTGCAATAGATAACTTTAATAGTGATGAGGCACAGCAACAATAGTACATAAATATACATAAGCGTATATAAATAAGAATCGAGTATTCTGTCAGCCAGGATATCGCATGGTAAAGATCCATGTAAAACACTCTCGATTCCTAACTCCCTCTCTTGTTCTAAGAAATCCTCCGCCTTTATATATCGACTCATGGTTCGCTGAACCTCATGCATAAAGGTCAGCTCAGAGTCGTCTTAACATTCCAAAGTACCGTAGACAAAGCCAGGTCAGATGAAGGTTACATACCAGCGATAGACAAAGAACAGTTCAGAAGCAGGTTAATTAATGTTATACACAATACATTCCAACTGACCGATCTCTGCGAGGTTAAATGTGCATGGAATGTAATTACTAAGTCTAAGGATGGCGAAAGTGCCACCAGGGATGTTACTGGTACATGTAGGTGGGGGTATATTATGTATCACCAGTGGTTATGATATTTTCAAGCACAGAATACACCGGTGGCTTTAATGATATTTAGACAAGGCCGGTTAAACCACTAGTTAATTGGTCCTGCTAATTTGCTATGAAGTTGGTGGTTCCTGCTGAATTGATATGGTTTCGGTAGGGCAAAATGGTGCTGTTAAAAAAAGTTACGTTATTTTTGGGGTCCGCCCACCAATGGTCACGAGTTACGGCCCTTTTAATTGGATTACTGCGGGCACATTTTGCCACGCCCCCTAGCGATGCTTTTGTTTTATAAAGTTGTCATTCTCACGGCCTTTGACTATTCTGAACGAATATCTGACAATGAGCGCAGTGAGTATCCAGGTATATATATTCAGTTATATATAATTTATTATTTATATATTCATGTTATGATATGCACACTTGGCTTCAATGTTAGTGCATTAAAATATATATGTATGGTTCCCGGAATCAATTATACAATGTGGTCACAACGGTGAGCGAAATGACAATCAACGGCTCGACTTAATTGAGATGTTAATATGAGTCTGGCATAGATAGTTGTTCAGTATAAATACTAAAATTGACGATATATAAACCTATATATCAGTTGTAGCTAAAACTAAACACACCGATGTGAAGAAAACAACTTTTAGTTCCGCGTTGAGATCGATTAGTTTACTCCATCCAACTCGGTTTCGCACGATAGTACGACATATTTACTTCGGACGACAATAAGATAGTAGCCGTGTCAGAATTAAACTGCGATTATATTAATCGAATTTCAACATGCCATCGACCCGGAACCATATGTACATATCTATTATATATATTGCTTTATGTCTATTGTAAAGTATTTTGTAAAGTATTTTTAAGGCCCACATAAAAAATTTTGAGTCACCGATTATTTTGTTTTATATAGTGCCTTGTTATATGGTTTTAATAAAAATCTATGCTAGAAAATATGATTAAAATACTATAATTCATCACCATTTGGACCGTCTATGACTCAGAAGTTGACCATAGAGTAATAGAAAATAGCTGAAAACATTAAAGGTACTCAATCCGATCCGAGGGTCCCCATCTCAACAGATTCCAACAACAACAATCCGATCAGAGGGTCCTATATTACTATTTCTTTGGCTTTTAGGGTAAAAAATATTTGATTCGAGTCGAGGAACCCATCAAACAAAGCTCAGAGTTATTAGATATTGATTTTTGAAATTTGTTATTTTCTCGAGATGAGTACTAATAATTGCCTTCAACTTCGTAATATGCTCGAGATGTGTACACCAACACACTATTCAAACAGACAAGGATGGATAACTCTAAAATCAAGTGGTAATAATAACGCAATTTTGACTGTGTTCTGGGCCAGAAAGTATTCCCGATAATGAAAAATAATAGATTTCTAAAATCGATATCTACAAAATCTGAGCTTTGATGGGTGGCTTCCTCGACTCGAATCAAATATTTTTGACCCCCGAAGCCATTGAAATAGTAATTGAGAGCAGTTTTATCGGATTGAGTACCTTTAAATCATTTCCCCCGTTGTGGCTCCCAGAATGCAAAAGAATTCTAACTATAGGCTATTTTCAATGGTAGGGAATAACTCTATATCTAAATATATAGAGTTATTCCACTTCCATTGAAAATAATTGACTTTGAGCATAAACTTTAGCAGAGCAGACATCAGTATCTCAATTTTTTTTCTCTCACAGTTTATTACATCGAATAAGTTGAAAATACAATGTTTTGGAGCTTTCTCTTTCAAATGCTATATCATATGGCATATATTTTATATAATATTCTGGAGGATGTAAAATTAAGTGGGTCTTTAAGGCTTAACCAAAGCAGTCCAATGTGGCCTCCAGGGGTATGTTTATCAAATTTTAAAACTGGTAGAAAAGTATAAAACAGGTCACAAAATTCACAGAAAACAACTAGCAATCCTATATCATGTGTAGTAAATAACACTATAGAATAGAATAGAATAGAATAGAATTTATTATCATAAAGGACCCCGAGGGGTAACATGTAGTGCGTAATCAAATTACACACAGATGAATGCAAATTCAAAAATAACATGCATAATATTATTATATGATATTATAAGAAATGATAATAAGGCAGTTTTTAGGACGGATAACAGAATGGATACAAAGCAGTTGTCTTGAGAGGGCAAATGTCTGCTTACAATGTACTTATGAATACTTGCTTGTGATGAGACGAGGAAAGCTTTAATAGAGCTGACATAATTATGATCAGAGATATTTAAATGAATCTGAAATTGATAAATTATAATATTTGTTTGGAGTTACAGTGAATTAATATGACAGATGCATTCAGATAAGACATAGGCCCAATCAGACAAGTGCTAAGCCAGCAGTATTAACCACATGTAAGGGCTGGGATAAAACAACAATTTAAATATCACATGAATGAAATCAATAATATAGCTATTTACATATAGACCTCTCAGTGTGCTTTGGAAGTTAGGGCTTAAATGCCTGGTGTATTTCAAAGCCTTCTTTGACAAACCGGCCCATTTCCATCAGCAGATCTAGATTCTCAATTGTCATTAGCCAATAAAATTTGGAATCATCACCAAGTTTTAGAAAGTTTCTGCAATATTTGGTAATTTTACTGAAAAGAAATTGCCTAGGTTTATCATAAAGAGTGCATTCTATAATAAAATGATGCTCATTCTCTATTTTGCCTAGGTTGCACCTAGTGCATGTCCTCAAAGGTCTCGTTGGTTTTTTACTTTTAATAATATGCCGTGCTGTTTCTATCTTATGAGAACTTATTCTCAGTTGGCAGATGGCTTTCCTGATATCATAATTAGGTAGTGATAGATATGATTCCCTTTTGAATGTCTTTTTAAATGAGAAATACGTATCCAGTTTGCCTTCCTTACTCGTGATATATGAATTTCTTATTGACTTCCATTCATTCAAAAAAATATGTCGCAGCTTGTTACGGACAATAGTTTTAACCACTGTCAGAGAGTTAACTGCAACTATATTTTCTGAGAGTCCAAGTTTGTCAAGTATAGATATAATGGTTGAATACCAGGTTCTGGTGTTATTTTTGTGATCAATCTTAGTACACTTATAAGCTTCAGATAGTAGATGTGATGGACAATGGTGCAACCTGTGTAAGTAACTAATTAATGTCTCAATTATTGTAAAATACATTGGAAACCGTCCCAGTTCAGAAATCACTCCAATATTAGAGCATTTCTTGTTAACACCAAGAAGATATTTACAAAACCGGAGATGTGATTTGTCAGCTATATTATCCCTGTATAAGTTGGTAAAAGGATTAAATCCTTTCACTGAGTTATCAGGTGGTTCTCCCAATTCTGAAATGTATGTTCCCCAAATCTCGGCACCATATAACAAAATCGGCTTTATTGTGTGATCGTAGATATGAAGCATTGTATTAATATTTGGAGTAGTACCCGATAGTATTTTACTCAGCTTAAAAGAGGCTTTTAGTGATTTGTTGTAGAGGTCTGTTTTACCCTGTATGAAGCGTCCACTGGCTTGGAAAATTAGACCCAAATATTTGTAACTTTGAACACATTCTATTTCTTGGTTGGAGTAATAGAAATTGTCTTGCTTGCGTTGTCCACTTTTGTTGAATATAAGTACTTTAGTTTTACAAGTGTTGACAGTTAAACACCAATCATTGCAATATTTTTCAAGAAGGAGTAAACGCTTTTGTAGTCCTAATGCTGATGTGGAGAATAGGATCAAGTCGTCTGCATACAGTAGGCAGTCAACCTCTTTTTCAGCCAATTTAGCTTTATCTGTACAAGAGGAGAATTGACCCGGGAGATCATTTACATAGAGATTACAGAGGGTTAGGCTCAATGTATCACCTTGTTTCACTCCGAGGTCGGAGCCAAAATATGGACCTATCCTGTCACTGATTTTAACTGAGATCTCATTAGCTGAGTACATACTCTTTATTATGTCATAAAACTTGCCACCAATGTTATGATTAATCAATTTTGTGAGGATGCCTGGGTGACTAGCAGTATCAAAAGCTTTCCTCAGATCAACAAAACAGCAGTAAAGTCTATTATCTTTGTTACAGGTGTACCTGTCTATTAGGCACTTAAGGATAAGCATATGGTCTGTTGTTCTAAAAAAATTCCTGAAACCTGCTTGGTTATCTGACAGAATGTGATTTTGTTCTAAGTATTTGTTCAGTCTATCATTGAGGATTTTGTTGAATAGTTTCCCTAGACATGAGTTTATGGTAATGCCCCTGTAATTGTTAGGGTCTGAGCGATCGCCTTGCTTAAAAATTGGAATGATATAGCCTTTGGTCCATTCTGGTGGATAAACACTGTGTGAAAAAGCCAAGTTAACCCTTTACCCAACAAACCGGCCAAAACCGGCCAAATAAAGCTTCAACAGCCTAAAATATCTTCGGTCTGTCTCAATAGAACCATACAAATATGGATATCATTGGAATCGGCTCCTTGAGCACATTGTGATAGTTACAGTTATGCCCTGTGCCAATGCATTCTCTTATATATGCGAGTCGACCATAGGTCGCCTCGCATATATAAGAGAATGCATTGGCCTAAAAAAAATCTTTTTTTAACACTTTTTACCATTTTTTCTTACATTCTTTAACAATTTTATAATTTTTAATGTGTTAAGCCAATGCATTCTCTTATATATGCGAGGCGACCTATGGTCGACTCGCATATATAAGAGAATGCATTGGCACAGGGCCGTTCTGTTGGATAAAGGGTTAAACAGTTTGTTGTAGCATTTTATTAGGTCTTGTGAGCCCGACTTTAACATTTCGTTCGATAGAGAGTCAAGCCCCACTGCCTTATTGCTTTTTAAGCTTTTCAATCCTTGATTAATCTCTTCATTTGAAATGCGGTAATCAATTTCAGAGAAGGTTTTCTGCTTTTCTAAGTCTACTAGATTTAGTTCTAACGCATGGTTTCTTTCTGTAAAGTTCTCATGTACTATGTTGAGATTTTTGAAGTGATTAGTCCATGACATGTGGTCGATGTTACTTTCCGGAGAAATTTCACCTCCACTTTCCTCGTTTTTAAGAGGTTTCAGTAATTTCCAATATTCTTTAGGGCTATTATCTCGCATGTTGTCTAGTTTATCAATTAAGGAGGACCTGAATTGTTTGCGTTTGGTCTTTAGCAATTTTCTATATACCCGATAAGTTTTGAAATAGTTGTCTCTTTTTGATCTATTGTATGGGTCGTTGGACATAATGCGAGCTTTAAGTTCAAGCGTTTTGCGTCTTTCCTGTAGTGCGCCGTCAAACCACATCTTGTTGTGGAAGGGTTTATTTGATTTTGGTGTTCTGAATTTCAGGGAAAGATTGGCTGTTTTCATAATGATTTTCTGTAAATCTTGAGTTGTAACGTTTATTTGGTGTGAAGAGTAGTCATGCTTTTTGAAATTGTCTATGTCATTTCGGATTGTGGGGCATGCAAGAGCATGCTGAAATTTTACTTTTGACGTCTCAAGCCAACTAAATTTCCCTGGGGCTGAAATCGTTCCTTTTGTATGCCTATCAGTTTTAGTTTTTACTACAAAGGAGGCCAAGAGTGTACAATTCAACTTGCAATGACAATCTGATAGTGTAGGTATGAATGGTGAAACCTGAAAGGTAAGAACTTGGTTAAATATTTCTTCAGATATTATCATATAATCTACCACACTGACACCATTTGGTTTGAAGCAAGTTGGACTACCAATGGAATCCCCCAGAAGTCTGCCGTTTAGTATCCGGAGGTCCAAAGAGACACACATTTCAATAAGATCCTTCCCATGTTTGTCTAAAGTTGAGTCTAAGCTAGCTTTTTTCGACCGAATATAACTCACTGAATCACCCCCAATAATTTTGTCGATGTCATTAGTGTCCTCCTCATCGAAGTCAGGTTCTTCCCCGGTTCGCGAGTTGAGGTCCCCGCATAACATAATGTGTCCCTTTTTTTGCATAAATATCAGTTATGTCATGTTCAATACTGTCAAGTACATCAAAATCCACTCTATTTGCATAGTTTGAGTTGGCTGGTATTATGTATGCTAAACATATATAAAGGTCCTTCAGAAAATGGAAGAAATTCTTGTCTAGCTTTACCCATTGGTAGTCCACACATGTGTTTCGCATTAGTTTTACACCTTCAACAAGTGAGCGTTTAACAAAAATGCCCAAACCACCAAAATATCTACCATTTGAAGAGATGCTTCTGCACACCGAGAAGTATTCATACCCAGGTAATGAAATTTGTTCCCCGGGACCAACATGTGTCTCTGTTAATAGTACAATGTCGCACTTAGAAATTTGTTCTATGAAGTTGGGATCAGAATATTTTTTATAAATTCCAGAAGTCAGACCTCCTACATTCCATGTGGAAATAACTAAGTTATGACTTTGAGTTTTATATGGTGATGGATGTCGCCCTGGGTATGAATACTGGGTGTTAAGATCAAAGTTGCGATTAATATCAACAGTTTGAGGACTATCAGTACTATGATCCACGGTTACTCCCGTTGGACCAGCTGTTGTATTTGTGATAGTCATAATGTCTTCTTTTACTACTTTGATTCCAGAAATTGTTTGCATGGCCGCCATGCTCATTTTGCCTAATCGGCTTCTGTAAATGAAGCAGTCCCTCTATTTTGCTTTTTATGTCGTTAGCAAGGACCGAAACTCCTCCCCCGGATAGGTGGTAAAGATGGCACCTACTAACCAACGTGTTATACTGTATGATGATTCATCAGTTATAAATTAAAACACATACTTGTTCATCTGTGTTATGTTAGTCTTAATATGTATTGTTATAAATTTTAAAGACATTATTTATATTAATTGACACCATTTGTACATTCAAAATGATGTATTGCAAATAGCATGTATTTCTATGTTCCTACTGACTACCTGGATACGGCCTAGAAATATAAATCATGATTAATTCACGAGGAAACGGGCAATATTGGGTGGGTACACTTTTGATCAAATAAATTTACTCTGCACATTTCTATAAAGTGAAAACCAACATTAACAGAAATTATCGAAGGAGTAAATTTAAGGTATCGAGCAAAGGTGCTTGTACTAACATCGTATACCTTCCAACTCGTAATATTTGGCCTTGAGTCATTTCGCACAGCTGAGAGTCATTTCGTACCCTCCTTTGGAATGACAAGGAGATCACCGGGACATCATACCAAACATGCGTTCAAATATATCGAACGCTCTGTAAAGGTCTTCAATAATATAGAAAACTTTTATGGCAGCCACAAAGTATAGAGTTCCCCTCTTTTATGTCAGTCAAACCACAAAGTATAGAGTTCCCCCTCTTGTATGCATTCACAGAGGGAGATAGCTGAATCGTCGATGGTATTTGAGTATATAAATGTGTTCGATGTGCGAACTCTATGCAGGGTTTATCTCACAGAGTCAGGAGAGTCGGTCTTGTTAACTGGAAGAGTTATCATTCTATAAATAGGCGTTTTAACTATTATCCAATACTTTTCTTTTGCTAAACATTCATATTTTCACGCTTCTATATTAGGTGTGTGAAGTTGGTTTGACATTGGACGTTGGACGTTGGACGTTCAACAAAAACGATCTAAACACCGCATATTTGCAGATGAAAATTAGTGTGAAGTTGGTTTGACATTGGACGTTGGACGTTGGACGTTCAACACTGTGGATCTAAAATGGGGTTACCGGCAGATGACTCGAATCGCACATATATAGGCACAGGTAGAACCGCTTTGTTTCGGTCCAAGCGGTATTGCGTGGGAATAATCTATGCTCCATAGGATTTCCCTACCGAAATTTCAAGGTTATTGATCCACTGGTTTTGCCTCTACCCTCTGCACTCACGGCGAACTTTAGACAGAATTTTCTAAGTCGAACGTCCATTTGTTTACCTTTCGAAAGACATTCAAACAGACATTCAAATATATGCTTCTGGCCCAATTATAGGGCCCGTTTCGGGTGCCATGGGCGTACCCGGATGTGTAACGAATGAAAATCATCGGCATATCATAATGCAGTTTGTGAGATAATGGGGGTGATCAAATATTTGTGAATATCGCTGTGAAGTTGGACGGACGTTGGACGTTCGTGGACATTCGCGACACGGTCTGTTTTCAATGAAATACCATAGACTCGCATTTGTTGATATGACTAACAGCTGCCTTGTGCCCAAACAACTCTTATTTAAAAAAATCACCCTCCTTGCAAACATATTTCCATGCAAATAATCAAATTGTTGAATGTCCACGAACGTCCAACGTCCGTCTAACTTCACAGCACAATTTCCAAAAAAAAAAAAAAAACGCAGTTTCCAGTTTGCACCAGGAGACTTCTCTTGACCTAATTCGCACTCTCAAACAGACAAATTTAAAAAAAAAAATTAAGAGAATTTTCCGAATGTTTTTTACTTTGAAAAACATTGGACGTTGGACGTTCAACACTGTGGATCTAAAATGGGGTTACCGGCAGATGACTCGAATCGCACATATATAGGCACAGGTAGAACCGCTTTGTTTCGGTCCAAGCGGTATTGCGTGGGAATAATCTATGCTCCATATGATTTCCCTACCGAAATTTCAAGGTTATTGATCCACTGGTTTTGCCTCTACCCTCTGCACTCACGGCGAACTTTATACAGAATTTTCTAAGTCGAACGTCCATTTGTTTACCTTTCGAAAGACATTCAAACAGACATTCAAATATATGCTTCTGGCCCTATTATAGGGCCCGTTTCGGGTGCCATGGGCGTACCCGGATGTGTAACGAATGAAAATCATCGGCATATCATAATGCTTGCAGTTTGTGAGATAATGGGGGTGATCAAATATTTGGGAATATCGCTGTGAAGTTGGACGGACGTTGGACGTTCGTGGACATTCGCGACACGGTCTGTTTTCAATGAAATACCATAGACTCGCATTTGTTGATATGACTAACAGCTGCCTTGTGCCCACACAACTCTTATTTAAAAAAATCACCCTCCTTGCAAACATATTTTTTTTTTGTTGGAAATTGTGCTGTGAAGTTAGACGGACGTTGGACGTTCGTGGACATTCAACAATTTGATTATTTGCATGGAAATATGTTTGCAAGGAGGGTGATTTTTTTAAATAAGAGTTGTTTGGGCACAAGGCAGCTGTTAGTCATATCAACAAATGCGAGTCTATGGTATTTCATTGAAAACAGACCGTGTCGCGAATGTCCACGAACGTCCAACGTCCGTCCAACTTCACAGCGATATTCACAAATATTTGATCACCCCCATTATCTCACAAACTGCATTATGATATGCCGATGATTTTCATTCGTTACACATCCGGGTACGCCCATGGCACCCGAAACGGGCCCTATAATTGGGCCAGAAGCATATATTTGAATGTCTGTTTGAATGTCTTTCGAAAGGTAAACAAATGGACGTTCGACTTAGAAAATTCTGTCTAAAGTTCGCCGTGAGTGCAGAGGGTAGAGGCAAAACCAGTCGATCAATAACCTTGAAATTTCGGTAGGGAAATCATATGGAGCATAGATTATTCCCACGCAATACCGCTTGGACCGAAACAAAGCGGTTCTACCTGTGCCTATATATGTGCGATTCGAGTCATCTGCCGGTAACCCCATTTTAGATCCACAGTGTTGAACGTCCAACGTCCAATGTCAAACCAACTTCACACACCTTTCAATATTTAGTTACAACAAAATGTTATGTTATGATAAATTTGATAATTGATAATACTCTTTCATTGAGTCAATTGATAAATCATATTATATTCCTTTCTATTCTATTCTATTCTGTGACTGGTGCGCTCTGATTCTACTGGAGCGTACCAGTCATGCTTCTTTTCGATACATCAAGGGAGATAAACCATGTTGTCCCTGCGTGGAATTTGGTGATCAACCAGGAAGTGATTGTGCTGAAATTCTCTTTCATTGATTGACAATTTATGATCTGCGACTCGATTGTTTGCCATGGCACGTGACCACGGAATTTAATTATGGAAATAGACGAGGCATATAAAAGGTCTTTTTAGTTTACTGTATGTAAAGTTAAACTTTGTTAAACATGTAGGAATATCAAATATCCCATGGAAGGCTTGAACTGTCTATTGTATTTTCACTGTGCTCATGGCTAACAATAAGGTTAATTTCAAAGTGGTCATTTGGGGGCAGAACTTCGTAGGGAAGTCGAGTCTGGTTGAAAGGTTTACTAAAGGAACATTCCGCGAAGTGACGGATATTACCATTGGCGCTCGCTTTAGTTCCAGACGCGTATCTGTTGAAGGGATGTCACTTTGTTTAGGAGTATGGAACCTATCATGTTGTGAGATATGGATGCGGAAATTTGCAGGTCATGTTTGGTATCTCAGAGATGCATATGCTGTTATAATGTGTTTCTCTTTGACTGACAAATCCAGTTTTGATCGAGTTCGGTATTGGGTGGACAAAGTTAAATCCGTGGAGAAAAATTGTAAGATCTATTTGTGTGCCACAAAGAAAGATCTTGTCACTACTCACCCGAGTCTGATAAATGTGACTGAAGATGAAGTTAGCGCACTAGCTTCGGATGTTGGCTGTGAAGTTTTCCAGACATCAAGTAAATATGACCAACAGGTAGACGAATTGTTCATGGCTATTACAAAAGATTACATAAAAGAAAAGGAGATAGCAGACGACCGACACGAGGGCAGATTTACCCGAACTGGCTTTTCCAACTTATCTTCCCTCAAAGCATATTCAACTCCACTACCAGTTCGAGAGGGCACAGTTGCAGACGACCGACACGAGGGTACAATTGCAGACGACCGACACGAGGGCACAGTTGCAGACGACCGACACGAGGGCACTGTTGTAGGCGACCGACACGAGGGCACAGTTGTAATGGAGACAAGTAGATGCACCATTACTTAGACCGAGATTGCTGAATGAGAAATTGGACCGGTTACACTAATTGCAGCAAGTCCCTGGAAATGCAACAAGTCTCCTAGAAATACAGCAAGGCCCTCAAGCCGAGGGTGGATTACGGTGGATTAGTCATGTGTGTTTACACAACGATCTGTTTAATAAGTGGAGGTGCTGGTTACAAAGGGCTTTAAAAATCTACAAATGCCCATCTTAAATAATTAGTATGGGATAAAGATTTCCAATCAACACTAATCAACTGCCACATATCATAAATCAATGGATAATAAAACACTGATTAAACTCATCAACAACTCCAGTAATCCACCCCAATTAGAGGGACTTGCTGCATTTCTAGGGGACTTGCTATATTTCTAGGGATTTGCCTCATTTCAAAGGACTTGCTGCATTTAAGAAAAACCAGTTGGACACAATTTGCTTTGATGTTGGTGGTTCCTGCTGAATTGCTATGGTGTCGGTAGGGCAAAACGGTGCTGTTAAAAATGTACCGTTATTGTTGGAGTCCGCCCACCAATGATCACGAATTATGGCCCTTTATTTTGAATTACTGCGGGCACATTTTGCCACGCCCTAGCGATGCTTTTGTTTTTTTAAGTTGTCATTCGGCCTTTGACAAATCTGAACGAATTGAGGAAAGTCATATTGTGTGTAGAAAACGTTCGAAAAGTTTTTAAAGGCCTACTTAATCTTCGAGTCACCGATTATTTTTGTTAAAGTGCCTTGATATATGGTTTTAATAACAATCTATGCCATAAAATATGATAAAAATATTATAAATAATCACCATTTAGAACGTCTATGTCTCAGAAGGTGACCATTGAGTAATAGAAAATAGCTGAAATTATAAAATCATTTCCACCGTTATAGCTCCCAGAATGCAACAGAATTCTAACTATAGTTTATTTTCAATGGAAGGGGAATAACTCTATATCTAAATATATAGAGTTATTCCCCTTCCATTGAAAATAATAGACTTCGTGCATAAACTTTAGTACAGAGCAGACGTAAGTATCTCAACAAAAACAACATGTTTACAGTTTATTACCTTGAATAAGTTGAAAATACAATGTTTTGGAGCTTTCTCTTTCAAATGGTATATAATATGGCATATTATATACAAACCTATAGGATATTTAAAGATGAAAAAAATTGAGCCATATGTCGTTCATAAATTGTTCGCGAAATGTTTTCTAGATCGCGCGTGAGCAACCACATATTGGCAATAGAAAAGGGGAGGCATAGACAACCAGTAATACTATTAGAAAATCGGCTGTGTTCCATGTGTGACAAACAATGTGTCGAATCTGAAATGCATTTTATCATTGAATGTAACGCATACGATGACTTTAGATCTAATTTATTCAGCGAAATTGAGAAACACGATAGTGAATTCAATAACTTGAATGACGCAGCTAAATGTGCAATGATTATGATAATATTAAATTAATTAACAAGGTTTGCAACATAGTCAGGCTATTGTTCCTTCGGCGGAATAATAACACTTGAAGAAATTGTTGAGGGAATATTGATAAGAACTGTGTTTGCATTATAATAATTTTTTATGTATTGCTTATTTATGTTTATTACATGATTCTACCCTTATTCCATTCAATAAACCCATTCTATAAATTGTGATATTAAACGTTCGTTTAATAACAGGAAATAGTGCCAGGTGGCCTTTGACTACAGGTTTGTGGTCTGTTAACATTCCATAAGCTACGTCTCAAAATACTATAGCTTCCAATATTTTTCCAACAATCTATTATGAATGAAGAGTTTGAAAAATTATATCATTAAATATACGCCAATATATGCGCCAAAGAGTCTTTATTTATCTGGGACTATTTCTTTACGCGGCAAACAACGAATAGTGACGTGAAACGTCATCGCATGTCTTATAGAAGCCGATGTTAGTTTCGTGTCCCATTTGTTGATTTAAAGGGGTACTGTACCCAAGATGTTGTTGTTGGTTTCTATAATCCCCGAGTCGGAGAATAAGGTAACAACTTTTCCATTTTTTGAAAGTCTGTTGAGTACGAAGTATTGTTACGGATGGCAAATTTACCGGAATGCAAAAATACAAATTGTCGTTGTCGAGTAATTTTTGTACAGTTTTCAACCAAATGAATCAAATAAACATTATATTATATGCTTAGTAGTCCCATATACTCATTTAAGTTAGTGTATGGTCACTAGTCAACGAGTGGCTTGGGTTTTCTCCCCGTATAAGCATAATGTTTCAAACGATCGTGTGTGCAATTGTTTTATTAATCCAGTATCCCTCAATTATAATTTGATTACGTTTTGTACACGGAAATTCCAATTTTAAGAGACGCCATTTTATGGCTGGAGCCATAAAATCAATTTATATTAAATTATTAACTTTTAAATGATTAAATTTTAAGATAGCCTATTAACCTGAGCGTTTACAGAATACATCTTCGACTCAAATTACTTATATTTCTATATAGTATCGATAATAGATCGTTGTTATCACCGGGAATTTATTGAAAATGGCGTACAGTACCCCTTTAAGTATGTTTTGTCGATGTTTTGGATCATGTAATAAATAGAATCTACAACTCGTACCCAGTTTATAGCGGAAATTACAAAACTCGTCCAGTAAATTAGGTCTGGACCTCGCCAAAGGCTCGGTCCAGACCTAATTTACTGGACTCGTTTTGTAAATTCCGCTATAAACTGGGGACTCATTGTAGATCCTCTATATATGATACTCATCAGTATCTTGCTACTGCCCATTGAGGTGTTTTGCAATAAATTCTTGAATCTTGTATATCTCATATATATTTTGAAGACCTCTGTCTGTATGATTGTATGTTTGTTTGTCATTTATACAAATCTACGATTCTCGACCGATCGGGACGAAATTTGGTACTTGTGTGTAGTTTGACCAGGCGGTGGACGTTGTCGTATTGGCGAGCCCGTGCGGCGCCCGCTTCGCGCATGCGCAGACGAGATCTAGGAAACGGGTGGAGCTATCGACTTGAAATTTGGTTTTTGAATAGCCCGGACAACGTCGGGTTGGGTAGAGCTATCGACTTGAAATTTGGTTTTTGAATAGACCGGACAACGTCGGGCTCATCGGCTAGTCTCATATATATTTTGAAGACCTCTGTCTGTATGTTTGTTTGTATGTTTGTCATTAATACAAATCTACGATTCTCGACCGATCGGAACGAAACTTGGTACGTGTGTGTAGTTTGACCAGGCGGTGGTCGTTGTCGTATTGGCGAGCCCGTGCGACGCCCGTGCTGCGCATGCGCAGACGAGATCTCGGAAACGGGTGGAGCTATCGACTTGAAATTTGGTATGTGAATGTATCTTGCCCCGAATACGAATTTTATCGGGTCGCCGAGCCCGTGCGACGCCAGCTTCGCGCATGCGCAGACGAGATCTCGGAAACGGGTGGAGCTATCGACTTGAAATTTGGTATGTGAATGTATCTTGCCCCGGATACGAATTTTATCGGGTCGCCGAGCCCGTGCGACACCAGCTTCGCGCATGCGCAGACGATATCTCGGAAACGGGTGGAGCTATCGACTTGAAATTTGGTTTTTTAATAGCCCGGACAACGTCGGGCTCATCGGCTAGTCTCCTATATATTTTGAAGACCTCTGTCTGTCTGTATGTATGTATGTCAGTTATACAAATCTACGATTCTCGACCGATCGGGACGAAACTTGGTACGTGTGTGTAGTTTGACCAGGCGGTGGTCGTTGTCGTATTGGCGAGCCCGTGCGACGCCCGTGCAGCGCATGCGCAGACGAGATCTCGGAAACGGGTGGAGCTATCGACTTGAAATTTGGTATGTGAATGTATCTTGCCCCGGATACCAATTTTATCGGGTCGCCGAGCCAGTGCGACGCCAGCTTCGCGCATTCGCAGACGAGATCTCGGAAACGGGTGGAGCTATCGACTTGAAATTTGATATGTGAATGTATCTTGCCCCGGATACGAATTTTATCGGATCGCCGAGCCCGTGCGACGCCAGCTTCGCGCATGCGTAGATCAGAGCTCGGAAACGGGTAGAGCTATCGACTTGAAATTTGGTTTTTGAATAGCCCGGACAACGTCGGGCTGGGTAGAGCTATCGACTTGAAATTTGGTTTTTGAATAGCCCGGACAACGTCGGGCACATCAGCTAGTCTACTATATATTTTGAGACTTCGTATATGTGTGTGTGTGTACTTTATAGAATCGAAAACGCCTGGACCGATCGAGACCTAACTTCCTATATAAGGGTAAAACCCCACGGGAATGGTCGTCGTCGCGTTTTGGACAAGCTCTGAGCACTCATTCTCCACTCCCAATCATCAAAATCACCACAAACGGCACTGCGGGGGTTAATCGCGTTGATAGTTAAAGAGCGTTCCTATCCGCAGTGTAGTTGATAAAGAGCGTATGTGCGTAATGTGATTCTTACGTCTGGGTCTGGGCGTGTGCGTTAGTATACAGACATGAGCGTGTTGTGTGATTCTTACGTACTTAGGGCTTCCTAGGAACGCGGATCGGGTCAGTTTTTCCGCTCTATGTGATCTTCACCTTGAAACGGGTACCCACAAATGATATATATGTGTGTGTCCTTTATAGACTCGAACTGATTGAGCTCAAACTTGCTACCTACGGGAAGTGTCGTGGACCGGTTAAATTGTGACCCCGACCTGACCTTGACCTTGAAAATGATAAATTCAAGGTCAAATCGGGTAAAATATTGAAAAACCAAAAATTAAAAACAAAACATTAAATTAAAAAATTAATTTTTTTTTTTTTATAAATTGTCACGTTTCTGACGAACGCCGCCAGTGGCGGGCTAACATGCTAGTTTTATATAATGTGACACGACAAAACCTCAACAAAAACAACACGTTCATAGTTTATTACACCGGATAAGTTGATAATACAATGTTTCGGAGCTTCCTCTTTCAAATGGTATATAATATGGCATATATTTTTTATAATGTGATCTGGGGGTTCGAAAATATATTTTTGTATCTTGTATATAATGTGATCTGGGGGATCGGAAATTAAGTGGGCCTTTAATAAAGATGTGTTACTTTTTGCAAACTGCTCATAATTGTGATGGCTATTCGTCTGTCGTCTGCTTATATACTCTTAAAGTTACTCAATCAGATTAAGCACCCCTAAATTACTATCAGATATCGATTTTTGAAGTTTGTTAATTTTTGGAGAAGTGGTCCACTTCCACGTTCTCAAACCAGCTCAAACAGACAAATTGCGGATGTAAGATGGATAACTCTAAAATCAAGTGGTTACTATTAACAATAACAACCAATTGATTTTAGAGTTATCTACATCCGCAATTTGTTTGTTTGAGCACGTGGAAGTGGACCACTTCTCCAAAAATTAACAAACTTCAAAAATCGATATCTGATCACTCTGATCTTTGAAGGGTGGGTTCCTCGACTCGAATCAAATAGTTTTTACCCCCGAAGCCAAATAAATAGTAATTTAGGGGTGCTTAATCGAATTGAGTACCTTTAACATCCACCAAATGAATAATATATACCACAGGTATATATGGCACAATAGACACCACCACTCCAAAGACATATAAGTCTTATATATGTCTTTGTGGTGGGGGAGTGTATTGTGCCAAATACATGTGTAATAGACCATTCCAATGTATACTAGTATAACTGAGTGGGAGAGTACATTTAGCAAAGGTTTAGCAGTACTCATGCATGCATCAATATATCACACGTATGGAAACAGATAATGCTATACACATCTTGTTAGCAGCTAACCCCATCCTTTTTAACAATTACGTGCAACTTAAAGGTACTCAATCCGATCAGACGCTCCTAAATTACCATTTCTATGGCGTTGGGGGTAAAAAATATTTGATTCGAGTCGAGGAACCCACCCATCAAAGCTCGATCAGAGTGATCATATATTGATTTTTGAAGTTTGTTATTTCTCGAGATGTGTACTAATAATTTGCACAGAAACACGTGGTTAAACGGACAAATTGCGAATGAAGATGGATAACTATAAAATCAAGTGTTAATAATTACCACTTGATTTTAGAGTTATCCATCTTCATCCGCAATTTTGACCGAGACCATCTTTTTGACGGCGTGTTTCTGGGCAACAAACAATTGATATAATAAACTTCTAAAATCGATATCTGATCACTCTGAGCTTTGATGGGTGGGTTCCTCGACTCGAATAAAATATGTTTTTACCCCCGAAGTCAAAGAAATAGTAATTTAGGAGCGTCTGGTCGGATTGAGTACCTTTAAGCCATATCTGAACTTGGCCGTATGCGTGTGATATAGAGTCGTCACTATAAGAAAAGTATTGAGACATAAAATATAATATGACTCGATAGTATGTAGATCGATATATATATATATATATATATATATATATATATATATATATATATATATATATATATATATATATATATATGTCAGAGTTATGGAGGCACGGACTCAGTATGAGTGTTCATTGCTTCATATTTGCGTGAACAAATTCTCATTTCTTATCGAAATAGCCATGTGTCGATCGGAATGGTACATCGAGATGTTCCCCAAACCAAATCAAGCTTGAAAACCGGTCCCGATTTTCATCCATGCCGGGGTTCGAACCCGCGCCAACCTCGTCTAGCCCAGACTGTGATGATCTTATCCACGACCTAACCACATCGGCTACATCCTTAAAAAGGAAGCCCTTTCACCGAGAGTTAGGAAGCGTATCAGTCTGAACATGGGTTCGAACCCACTACCTTCGAAATTTTTGATCTGCCATTCTGGAAACATGTCAATGCACTTCCTCCGAAATTGCATCTGGGACACCACGGTACATAACGCTGCCTCCAGTCACTGGCTTACGGTTGGATATACATACACCATTTTATATACAAACTTCACACACTCAACGTGTCGGCCCTAGTAAACGCTGTTGTGAAGACAGGTCAAGCCATTCTAGGTTGCATATAATATGCAAATACAGAATAATTCTGCATCTAAAATGCAACAAATAGGCATAAACTATGCTGGTTTAAACTATGACTGTCACATTACTAACTCATTTGACTCAAAGTGCAAAACTTGGGCGTGATACGACCGACTGCTCTAATATAATAAGCAGCACGATGGAATCAATAAATTCCGGGCCAGAATACTCATTAAAGTGGCATATCATATGCCGAATTATAAAATTGGCACATATCGTGCATGCCCAAAGAAAGGGTGCTACTGGCCTCGAAAAATCAGGCCAACTACATTTAAAATAGGCATACTATGCCGATCTTAATTATTACGCGTCGCCTGATGAAATTCCGCGTTACCGCTACCATACTATAGTGGAAAAGTGAATCGAAACATATGCTCATTTTAAATTATGACTATCCAGAGCGATGTAGGAACATGGCGCGCAGACCACTAGGCTGTCTGTTGATTGTTGAGTATATTTCACAATCAAAAATTCAACAACAAAAAAATAAATATATATACATGTATGCCAATGCAGCCATTCCATTCAAATACACGTAGCTTATTAGCTTATTCCGATCTCTCTAACGGCTGAAACGTGAGTAACACCGGAATCTGGCCGTATGCGTGTGACATACATGTAGTGTCGTCACTAAGACAATTTTTAGCACATTAAATATAATATGACTCGATAGTATGTCGATCGATATATATATACACATGTGTGCCATTCCATTCATATACAGGTAGCTTATTAGCTAATTCCGACCTCTCTAACCGCTGAAACTTGAGTAACATCGGACACACATGTAGTATTTGACATAAAAACCACTTGATTTTAGAGTTATCCATCTTCATCCGCAATTTGGTCCGAGACCGTCCTTTCGTTGACTGTTTACTGGGCGACTTAATATTATCGGTTGTAAAAAATAATTGGTTTCAAAAATCGATATCTGATCACTCTGATCTTTGATGGGTGTGTTCCTGATCAGAATCAAACATTGTTTACCCCCCCCCCCCCCCCCGTCCGAAGCCAAGGAAATAGTAATTTGCGAGCGTTAAATAGGATTGAGTACCTTTAACATTGCAAGGCTGGCCATTATAGGTTTAAATACATAACTTCACGCAGCCTAAATTAACTATGTGATTTAACCCTTTCTAAACTAAATGTATTCACCAAGTCAGTTAAAATGTGTTCATGGGATTGGTTTATTATTGATTTTGAGGGATGTCATGTGAAGGTGATAAAACTCATAGCCGATTTGATCGTCTCGTAATATTTGGCCTTGAGTCATTTCGCACAGCTGTGACTCCTTTGGAATGACAAGAAGATCATCTGGACATCATGTCAAACATGCGTTCAAATGTAACGAACGCTCTGCAAAGGTCGTCAATAAGGCCAAAAAAAATAAGGTTTTGGTTCTCAAGCCCCGCCGCATTGAATAAAAAGGGCCGCATTAGGCCTTTTTATTGCAATGACTGATGTTATGACCAAAAAAACTTTTAAATTTTTGTTTTTTGTTGTTGTTATGTTTTGGATTTCATATACATGTCCATAGTAGATATGTGTTGAATATTAGTGTGCATTGAGCTCTAACATGTAATGTGTTAAAAAGTGACTTGCAGGCTTACAACATGAAGTAGATGACTACAATTAAGAAAATGATTAGCTGATCCTCATGCTCTTCTTACAATTAGTCATTGTGATCAAACTTATAGTAATTGTAACTCCATATAATTGAAAGGCACAGGATTAAATACAGGTTCACATATTAGAATGGGGAGGTATCAGTTTTTAGAAAACAATAACAATAGTGAATGTCAGGGGCATTGTATAATGTTAGGTAATCCCAGTCATAGGGTCTATTCTCATTGCACACGCGCGTGCGATTAATCGCAGCATTTTTTAAGGTCGAGCGGCTCTATATGTGTGTGTTCGATGGCATTCCTTCCTCCCACTGCTAAGAGTTCCCCCAATAGGGATGGGGTCTGACGAACACATTCATACACAGGTCTAGGGTAGGTTGGAGGATGATAAAGTACTTTTGGTTGGTGGTGACCACATACAGGCCTATATATGCTGACACATTAACTTTAATTTTCCTCAGTTAGATTTACGCAGGTATAAGTTGAGTATAACGAGCCATGCCATCAAAATGACATAAGTTTTGAGGACACAATTATATCTAGCTAATTATAATTAGAAATAGAGGGTTCAATTCCATGTAGTTGGGCATAAATATGCATATTTTATTCCAGCTTGAAACGTATATAACACTATATAGTACGATCACAACCCATATTACAGGAGTTTTATGTATATAATTGTTATTATCACTCAAGATTATCAAAAGTGTACGATTCAAGTGGTTGAATTAGATCTTTCAACATTTTACCTTATAACATCGAGTGCTCATTTGTATAGCCGCTGGCAACAGCGACAACGCGGTACTATAATTGACGAACCGCCATTCAAATAGAATAAGTGATGTGACTCAGAATTCGACATTAAGAGTCACACACGCATCGTTTCAGGTCGAATTCTGTCGCCAGGACGCTGTTCGCATGCACGAGCGATTGATTTCAATTTGATCGCCATTGGCGGCTTATCATCAGTGATCGCACATGCTAAAATGTATTACTATCAATCTATATAATCAAAATCTTGGGTACAGTGTTGCGCGAGACTGACAGGTAATATAATTCGACTGAATTCTACAAAAATCACCACTGATGCTAGCTATACGTTGGAAACTTCTTTCCAAGCCATTTCCTTTCCGTACTTCATTTATTATTTTTTATCGCCCATCAGTTATGAGAATGACTGTACCCGGATAGTATATGTGACCGAGTGAACCATGCCATTCTCTGTAACGGCTCTCTCGATGACGAGGATGATTGCATAAGACTTTATTCTCATGACCTATATAGGTATCGAGATAACATTTGTACACTATTTACATACATCATGGTACATATATAAGCATATTATACACATTATTATAAATAAATATAAATAAACACATTATAAATAAATATAAATAAAAACATTATAAATAAATATAATAGCACTATCATTGCTATATATGTATAACATTATTCATTAATAGTAATAATATATTTAGAAGTGAACATATACATTTTGTGCACACATACACATACACACACATAGTTATTTATCAGTGTTTCAATACTACATATTCCTTACATACAAGGCGGTACGTCAAGTTATCTTTATAATACCAGATGGAGTATTACAATCGCTTCAATATTTTATATTATAATCATTCAATATTCGATAGTTCGCGGTTAACAATTTTAATAAAATCACATAGTCGTCGTAGGCTTGTTGGATTTTTCTGATTAAGTAGTTCGCTCATTACGCCACCATGTGGTGTTTCTAGTGTGGCTGTTTTTCATATTCAGTGGTAGTCTCCAATTCTGTGGTCGAGTGGGCGAAGATTTTTTTTTTGTACCTTACTCAAATCGTACCGATAGAATCACATAGATGCTGAAATTGTAAAGTTAACGCCACCGGTGTATAATATGTTTTTGAAAATATGACTCAATCATATCGATAGTCAGGACAGGCTGAAATTGTAATCTTAAAGTCACCGGTGTAATAATATGTTGTTGAAAATATAAATAATCTGATAGCCTGAAAATAATATATAACCCATTGGGAGCCCCCTGGTATAGTGAGGTGAATTATGGGTAAGCCCCCTGGTGTAGTGAGGTGAATTATGGGTAATATTATGCCTGTTCTATTGTGATAACCGCCATCTTTTATCTTCTGGAATTATCGACGTGTTTTATGAAAATGTCACCAAGATTTCTCCACTCGATTCTTTTTAAATGCACCCTAATCGGTCAAATTCTTTTGATAATTCTATCTAAATACATCTTAGCTACTATTCGGATCTGCTTTCCCGGTCGAAAAAGGTTTAGTTTGACCAAAACGGCTATTGACAAAAGTTTGTTTATAAAATAGCGTACTCGATAAACCCGTAGTACGGCCGTACATGCTGTAAATTTGTTATCGAAAACAAATTCAATTTCTTCGACCTAAAACATAATTACGCGCTGGACTCTGTCATTTTAAGAATATATAAGTATTACACACAGACACACGAATTCTCAACTCAAAATTTTGAAAAATGACAGTTTTATCGACATAAATCGATTTTAATTGCAAATCCCATGTTAAATTTTTTCATCGAAAAAATTTCATTTCTTCAACCTAAAACATAATTATGTGCTGTATCCTATCATTTTAGGAATATATACGTATCCCACTCAGACACACCAAGTCTCAGCTTAAAATTTTGAAAAATAAGAGATTTATCAACATAAATCGATTTGTATGGCAGATCCCATGTTAAATTTTATCATCGAAAAAAAATAATTTCTTCCACCTAAAACATAATTATGTGCTGTATCCTATCATTTTAGGAATATATACGTATCCCACTCAGACACACCAAGTCTCAGCTTAAAATTTTGAAAAATAAGAGATTTATCAACATAAATCGATTTGTATGGCAGATCCCATGTTAAATAAATTTTAGGGCCCTTCAAATGTTTTCTGAGCTGTTCCATATTGGGCACCAGAGTCCATATTTGACTGGTTCTACATGATAATTGTGCAACAGTACAGTCGCGTTACTTTATACGTCAACATTGGTCATTATCACTCGACAAATTTATTTCGGTCTGTCGTATCAACCCCTATTTCCCCCGCGTAGCCTGACTAAGTGTCAACATTGGTCTTTATCGCTCCACTAATTTGTATCATTTCATCGGTATGAATTCCATATCCAATTTATTTATTTTTTTCATCGCTATAGTCACGTTACGAAATATTTTATTGCGTGATACTTGTACTTATATGTCTATGGTATTACTATAGTATACCGTATACGTATATCAATTGCTATTCCTTTCTATATAATTCTGGTGCCATCCATAGAGATAGAGATAATTTCCGACCCCCCCCCCCCCCAATTTTATATCATTGCTGCTTTAGTACAGTCGCGATGCATTACATGGCAACATCGCTCCACTAATTTATGTCAGTTCATCGGTACGAACCCCTTTTTCTCCGAGTCCATATAACCAACCCAACATCTTATCCCGGCCTAAATTATTATTTTTATTTTCATCGGCATAGTTGTGTTACATACATATTTTTATCATTTGATTCTAATTTGTATTGTACCACTATAGAAGTCCATAAATGACTATTCTGGCACTATATAGAGATCACTAAGATTCTGACACCCCCAACTATTTTATAACCTTGTTGCAACAGTAGAGTTGAGATGCATAATATGTCAACATTGGTCGTTATCGCTCTACAAATTTATATCGGTTCAACCCTTAGTTCCCTGTAATGCCCACCCCTCCCTCAATTAATTTTTTCATTTGTATTATAGTCTCGTTACGTACACATTTTATCTCTTATAACTTTTGCTTCAACGCGCCGAGTTCTGCTGCAGACAATACAAAACTGACAACATATTGAAATGTAAGCAGGCTTCAAACTCATATTATCCAAGAAAAACTCTGGCTACATCAGAAATTTGTGTATGAAGTGTACTCGCATTTGTTGCGTTAAAAACCAAAGGTCCCAAGTCAAGGTCCAAATCCCCAACAAACTGATGTGAGGTTTAACTCCATCTACATACAGTAATGTCCAAAGTAATTGATCACTTAACCACAGCAGAATTATGGGTAATTTTTCATATAAGGATGTGAGGTCTAATGATAACTCCATCCACATACAGTAATGTCCAAAGTAATTGACCACTTAACCACAGCAGAATTGTGGGTAATTTTTCCGGATTTTAAATCCTGAAAAATTACCCATAATTCTGCTGTGGTTAAGTGGTCAATTACTTTGAGCATTACTGTATCCCATATAAGGATGTGAGGTATAATGATAACTCCATCTACATACAGTAATGTCCAAAGTAATTGACCACTTAACCACAGCAGAATTATGGCGTTCAATATGGTCTACCTAATTCTGCTCCAAAAACATGTATATTGAATATATGGATGTTTATTGGGGGGAAACCGATTATTTCAATGATATTTTCATTAACTGGGATCCAAAAACCGACCTACGGGAGCGCGCTTCGCGCGCGACTGTTTCTTAAGTATATGTGCATATTTAATAAGTCAACAATTGGAATCACAACAGACAAGATTGGCGGGGGTCCCTTGCGCTTGCGCGATCTATCCATCAAAACATATTTAGACATCTCAAGACACGTAAGACCCAATAACTTAATAAACAGAATAGATACATCTATTGCCTGAGTGACTAATATTTATATTTGTTACAATGGGGTCAAATAGTTGCGAAGCCAGCACCACAATTCTTTCCCTCCATAGTAAATATTAAAGGTACTCAATCCGATAAAACTCCTCTCAATTACTATTTCAATGGCTTCGGGGGTCAAAAATATTTGATTCGAGTCGAGGAAGTCACCCATCAAAGCTCAGATTTGTTAGATATCGATTTTAGAAATCTATTATTTTTCATTATCGGGAATTCTTTCTGGCCCAGAAGACAGTCAAAATTTCGTTATTATTACCACTTGATTATAGAGTTATCCATCCTTGTCTGTTTGAATAGAGTTTTGACGTAAAATCTCGAGCAGGTTACCAAATTGACGGCAGTTATTAGTACTCATCTCGAGCAATTAACAAATTTCAAAAATCAATATCTAATAACTCTGAGCTTTGTTTGATGGGTTCCTCGACTCGAATCAAATATTTTTTACCCCCAAAGCCAAAGAAATAGTAATATAGGACCCTCTGATCGGATTGTTGTTGTTGGAATCTGTTGAGATGGGGACCCTCTTTACGGGTTGAGTACCTTTAAAACAACTTCTAAAGAATTATTTATTTACCTTATATATGGTATGGAGCGTCCTTGGTTTACTGGCGTTCAGATTTGTTAACATCACGTCACCAAGTCAATTACTTGCGAAGCCACAGCCATAACTATTTCCCTCCATAGTAATTCTCAAAACAACTTCTTAAGAACAATTGACCAGGTCAGTCGCGCAATTATTGGAAGAGCCACGGTCAATAATTTTTTTTTAAACCAAATTTTACATTTAAATTATTCCTTTATTTAACCAAAAAAAAAAATTAAATGAGAAAATTAACTTTTACTACTTGCTAAATTTTATCTTTTAATTATTTCATTTAAATTTTAGACTAAAATTTAAAAATATACAGTCCCAGTATTTACAGTATACTAAGTCCAAGTCTTTATAATCTGTTGAGTGACCCCACAGTCATTTACTTGCTTTGTTAGTAATAATTAAGGATTACTTGTTTAAAGGTACTCAATCCGATAAAACTCCTCTCAATTACTATTTCAATGGCTTCGGGGGTCAAAAATATTTGATTCGAGTCGAGGAAGTCACCCATCAAAGCTCAGATTTGTTAGATATCGATTTTAGAAATCTATTATTTTTCATTATCGGGAATTCTTTCTGGCCCAGAAGACAGTCAAAATTTCGTTATTATTACCACTTGATTATAGTGTTATCCATCCTTGTCTGTTTGAATAGAGTTTTGACGTAAAATCTCGAGCAGGTTACCAAATTGACGGCAGTTATTAGTACTCATCTCGAGCAATTAACAATTTTCAAAAATCAATATCTAATAACTCTGAGCTTTGTTTGATGGGTTCCTCGACTCGAATCAAATATTTTTTACCCCCAAAGCCAAAGAAATAGTAATATAGGACCCTCTGATCGGATTGTTGTTGTTGGAATCTGTTGAGATGGGGACCCTCTTTACGGGTTGAGTACCTTTAAACGCAATTGTTATCAAAATATTTTATGTATTTTTTATAATTTCTATTTATATGTAATACTATAATCTTGGTGGCGTTACCATTTCTGACTATGGTTTTCTTGTAGTGATTGTATTGGGGCGTTTGTCCGATAGCGTTGTTAATAAACGGCGCCTGGCTTTAGATAAGCTTTCGCACTCGAGAATGTAGTGGAACTCGTCTCCAATTTTACCGGATTTGCAGAGTTGGCATACACGATGGGATTGTTCGGAGTTTCTCCAACGGCCTATTTCAATCGGGAGTCGATGATTGGTTGTTCTAAATTTACACAAGATGAAACGATTTGTTGTGTTGAGTGTTACAAGATAATTTTCGAATGATAAATCGTGCTTGAAAATTCTATATATGCGGCCACGGCTCGAGTTATTTAAATCCGTTTCCCATGATTTTCTAAACTGGGATATTAAACTACATTTCATGTATGAGATAAGTTGGTTGCTATCCGGTATCTGTTCCATGTGCCAATATAGTATTTGTCCGTTGTCTTCTAATATATTATAAACTTTATGCAACCAGGGGAATCTGTCGTCGTTTATATCGAACATCGAATGTGCTAGTTTGAAAATTAGCCTTTGATATCTACCGCCGTTACTGTTCATATTCTTACTCCAGAACTTCATCATTCTTGTATATATCTGTATCTGCAATGGTAGTCTTCCACATTCCCCGTACAACATATAATTAGGGGTTGATGGCCTACGTTTAAGGACGTGTTTAAGAAACGTATTGTGGACTTTTTCCAGAACATCATTGTTGCCAAACCCCCATACTTCACAACCATATAGCAATATCGGGGTAACATGCAAATCGAACAAGTCCAGTTGATTTTTAACAGGAAGGCAGTGTTTGCGTGATTTCCCGATTATGGAGTACATGGCACGAGTGGCTTATTCTACCAATGTTTTTTTCGCGATCGTAAAGGAGCCGGATTTACAAAATATTATGCCAAGGTAATTAAAGTTGTTAACGCTATCAATTTTCTTCCCTTTAAACAGAAACGAGACTTTCTTGGATAGACTCGCTTTAGATAAATTTAATATTTTTGTTTTATCCACATTGACTGTTAATTTCCATTGACTACAATATTTTTCAAAAATATCGAGTTGTTGCTGTAACCCTTTAGGTGTTTCCGCCATAATAACTGTATCGTCGGCGTAAAGAATCATGAATATTTTCAAATGGTAGTTCAATTTGTCGCCTATCTCCGCGTCTACAGTTTTCAGTCCCACTGCGCAGTTTTCAAGGAAAAATTCTTCCAAATCATTCAAATACAAGGAAAACAACAGTGGGGATAAGTTTTTACCTTGTCGAACCCCCGCATAACAGGGGAAATAAGCTGATAGCTCACCATTTACACGGACACATGATTTCACATGGTTATACATGTTGACGATGACCCTAAACAATTTCCCATTGATTCCACTTTTTACAATTTTGGACCAGAGCCCCTGTCTCACGGTATCAAAGGCTTTCTGGAAGTCAACAAACGCACATACATGTATTAGTTTCTTTTTCAATTTTCTACTAATTTCGAACAACAAGTGCAGCACAAATATATTGTCGAAGGTTGAATAATTTTTCTGAAACCGGTCTGGTTTTCTGAGAGTATTTCATATTTTTCGACATATTGTGTGAGCAGGGGTGGCGCCAGGATTTCCCCGACGGAGGGGCTATGGTCCCCGACAGGGGGGGCTAGACTGGTGACCGAAGGCAGCCCCGGGGAGAACGCGAGAGGGGTGTCCCCTCTCGCACGGGGGGTTTGGGGGACCTCCCCCACGAAAATTTTGAAAATACATAGCCTGAGATCGATTCTGGAGTGTTCTGGTGTCAACATACACACTGTTCTAGGGGATCATAATTGTCACTTTTACTTGAGTATTTGGAAAAAAAAATCAGCATATACAATAGTAATGACAATATGGAATTGATCTTAAGTTAACTCACCGTAAATCTTTTGACACCCATTACAGGGCTGTTTTTTCGGCGACGCATAGGGAACGGCAAAGGGAAGATTCGGCAGTGTGAGTCTGTGTGGAATTTGTAATACATGTAACACGACACACACGAGGATGGTGACGGCATCTATGACACCCTAACCCTATAGTTCCATGCACGAATTTAATAAGTATACGATATGACTCACGGTAGTCTCACGAGTGACTCGTGTCGAGTCTGTCGGACTAAAAATAGAACTCTGGTAATGTGATTCATTAACTCTGCACGCCCACGTCGATTTGTTAATCACCAGTGCACGTGTTTCGAGTCGCGGATTTTCCAATGTTTATCGTCTTTGCATAATTTTATCTCCCCGACGAATTTGGCAGATATCCCCGACGGGGGGGGGGGGGCTGACCATCCCCGACGGGGGGGGGGGGGCTGTAGCCCCCCCCCTGACCCCCCCTTGGCGCCACCCCTGTGTGTGAGCCTATTTGACAATATCTTTGTAAATAACTTACTCAAGATCGTTATCGGCCTATAATTACCTGGGTCACTTAAATTTCCTTTGTTTTTGTAGAGAGGGACAATCGTTCCAGTTACCCAGTCTTCGGGTATGAGACCAGTATCCAGTATGATATTAAATAACTTACGGTATATGCTGACAAAGACTTCGGATGAGGCAATGATATATACTCATTGACAATGCGGTCGTGGCCGGATGATTTATTGTTTTTCAAAGTATTAATCGACTGTTGTATTTCGAACTCGGTAATTGGCATGTTTAGTTCGGGGTTAGCATCAATGCTAAAGTGTTCCTTTATAGTTCTCTCTACAACAGGGTCATCATCGTGTCTAATAGCGTTGACATCGCGAAAATAATTAGCTAGGTCATCTAAAGTAACACCAATACGGTTAGAGTTACTGTCCCTAAGTCTTTTCCAAAATTGTTTTGGATTACTTCGCTGCATGGACGCCATTTCATAAGTCACAAGATCACAGTGCGATTTAATTATATATATATCCTTTATTTCCTCCGTTAACGAAGAGCTGTTACAATATATTTTAAATGTTTACACAATTGCAATGAACAAATGAACGAATACAAAAAAAAAGGAATATGTAAGTAAACAAACATTAATGTGTGTGGTATACAGATAAGCCAGCCACACACTGGACGAGGCAGCCATGCTCAAACAGCAATAGAGGTCGGTAAGCAGACTGTTTGTCATGCATACAACAGGCCGTGCGTGCATACAGACATACATACATACACACATACATACATACATACATATATGCATAAACACACACATACCAACATACATACTTTCATGCATACACACATACATTCATATATACATACGTACATACACACATACATACGTATATACATACATACATACATACATAAACACATGCACCCGGGGTATTGGCAGGCAATCCAGTAGGCAATCAGACATAAACAAGCATATAATCAGACGATGCATGGATATATATATAGAGAGAGAGACTTGCAAGAGAACATCATGCTCGCATGAAGCCTTCAGACGAGTCACTCAAAATTAAACAAAACTGTATAATGTACATATCTCAATTCGAAAGAGGGTGTTTTATTTTGATTCTCAGTAACTCTAACTTCGAAGAGAGGTATTTGCATGCATGTTGATTGGGAAGACCCTGTTAGCATACCAGCCAATGCCTCACTTGGAAGTTGTTATGGTAGTTTATATGTTATTATTCGTTTTCAGAGTTAGCGATGCTGACCCAGAGCATGTTGATATGTTTTACCGAATATGCCGAATAAGCAATAGCGTATGCGTTAAATAAAATGTGACTCGGATAATTTTGTTGTATGAAGAGCACCAAATTGAGACCAGTTAAGGGCCGTCAAGCATGTTACTGCCAGTGTCTACGGCGATGTTGAGTTTGGTTGTGTAATGTGACCACAGCTCGTAGGATTTCCTCACAGCGAAAAGAGAAAACTCGTTTAAGTTGAATATTTTGCTCCTGATGTCATCGGATAGGATGGAGAGCAATACCATTACTTGGTCCTTCTGTGCGAGAGAATCAATGTGTAAAAAACAGGGTATGCCAAAAATGTCAATTAGTGAGAACCACACTTGTATTCTCACCTCTGATGTCGTCGAGCAGTCCAGTAAGGCATGCTCAACAATATCATCACAAGAAAACCATAGTCAGAAATGGTAACGCCACCAAGATTATAGTATTACATATAAATAGAAATTATAAAAAATACATAAAATATTTTGATAACAATTGCGTTTAAACAAGTAATCCTTCAAATTATTACTAACAAAGCAAGTAAATGACTGTGGGGTCACTCAACAGATTATAAAGACTTGGACTTAGTATACTGTAAATACTGGGACTGTATATTTTTAAATTTTAGTCTAAAATTTAAATGAAATAATTAAAAGATAAAATTTAGCAAGTAGTAAAAGTTAATTTTATCATTTAATTTTTTTTTTTGGTTAAATAAAGGAATAATTTAAATGTAAAATTTGGTTTAAAAAAAAATGATTGACCGTGGCTCTTCCAATAATTGCGCGACTGACCTGGTCAATTGTTCTTAAGAAGTTGTTTTGAGAATTACTATGGAGGGACATAGTTATGGCTGTGGCTTCGCGAGTAATTGACTTGGTGACGTGATGTTAACAATCTGAACTCCAGTAAACCAAGGACGCTCCATACCAAATATAAGGTAAATAAATAATTCTTTATAAGTTGTTTTAATATTTACTATGGAGGGAAAGAATTGTGGTGCTGGCTTCGCAACTATTTGACCCCATTGTAACAAATATAAATATTAGTCACTCAGGCAATAGATGTATCTATTCTGTATATTAAGTTATTGGGTCTTACGTGTCTTGAGATGTCTAAATATGTTTTGATGGACAGATCGCGCAAGCGCAAGGGACCCCGCCAATCTTATTTGTTGTGCTTCGAATTGTTGACTTATTAAATATGCACATATACTTAAGAAACAGTCGTGTGCGAAGCGCGCTCCCGTAGGTCGGTTTTTGGACGCCAGTTAATGAAAATATCATTGAAATAATCGGTTTCCCCCCAATAAACATCCATATATTCAATATACATGTTTTTGGAGCAGAATTAGGTAGACCATATTGAACGCCATAATTCTGCTGTGGTTAAGTGGTCAATTACTTTGGACATTACTGTATGTAGATGGAGTTATCATTAGACCTCACATCCTTATATGGGATACAGTAATGCCCAAAGTAATTGACCACTTAACCACAGCAGAATTATGGGTAATTTTTCAGGATTTAAAATCCGGAAAAATTACCCACAATCTGCTGTGCTTAAGTGGTCAATTACTTTGGACATTACTGTATGTGGATGGAGTTATCATTAGACCTCACATCCTTATATGGGCTACAGTAATGCCTAAAGTAATTGACCAATTAACCACAGCAGAATTAAGGGTAATTTTTCAGGATTTAAAATCTTGAAAAATTACCCATAATTCTGCTGTGGTTAAGTGGTCAATTACTTTGGACATTACTGTATGTAGATGGAGTTAAACCTCACATCAGTTTGTTGGGGATTTGGACCTTGACTTGGGACCTTTTTTTTTTTAACGCAACAAATGCGAGTACACCTTATACACAAATTTCTGATGTAGCCAGAGTTTTTATTGGATAATATTAGTTTGAAGCCTGCTTACATTTCAATATGTTGTCAGTTTTGTATTCTCTGCAGCAGCTAGAACTCGGCGCGTTGAAGCAAAAGTTATAAAAGAAAAATGTGTACGTAACGAGACTATAATACAAATGAAAAAATAAATTGAGGGAGGGGTGGGCATTACAGGGAACTAAGGGTTGAACCGATATAAATCTGTAGAGCGATAACGACCAATGTTGACATATTATGCATCTCAACTCTACTGTTGCAACAAGGTTATAAAATAGGGGGGGGGGTGTCAGAATTTTAGTCATCTCTATATAGTGCCAGAATAGTAATTTATGGACTTCTATAGTGGTACAATACAAATTAGAATCAAATGATAAAAAATATGTATGTAACACAACTATACCGATGAAAGTAAAAATAATAATTTAGGCCGGGATAAGATGTTGGTTTGGTTATATGGACTCGGAGAAAAAGGGGTTCGTACCGATGAACTGACATAAATTAGTGGAGCGATGTTGCCATGTAATGCATCGCGACTGTACTAAAGCAGCAATGATATAAAATTGGGGGGGGCCCCGGGGGGGTGGTCGGAAATTATCTCTATCTCTATAGATGGCACCAGAATTATATAGAAAGGAATAGCAATTGATATACGTATACGGTATACTATAGTAATACCATAGACATATAAGTACAAGTATCACTCAATAAAATATTTCGTAACGTGACTATAGCGATGAAAAAAATAAATAAATTGGACTGGGATTAGAGATTGGGTTGGTTATATGTGGATAATTGGATATGGAATTCATACCGATGAAATGATACAAATTAGTGGAGCGATAAAGACCAATGTTGACACTTAGTCAGGCTACGCGGGGGAAATAGGGGTTGATACGATAGACCGAAATAAATTTGTCGAGTGATAATGACCAATGTTGACGTATAAAGTAACGCGACTGTACTGTTGCACAATTATCATGTAGAACCAGTCAAATATGGACTCTGGTGCCAATATGGAACAGCTCAGAAAACATTTGAAGGGCCCTAAAATTTATGGGATCTGCCATACAAATCGATTTATGTTGATAAATCTCTTATTTTTCAAAATTTTAAGCTGAGACTTGGTGTGTTTGAGTGGGATACGTATATATTCCTAAAATGATAGGATACAGCACATAATTATGTTTTAGGTGGAAGAAATGAATTTTTTTCGATGATAAAATTTAACAATAAGTTAAATTTTAATAACATGGGATTTGCAAATAAAATCGATTTATGTTGACAAAACTGTCATTTTTCAAAATTTTGAGTTGAGAATTCGTGTGTCTGTGTGTAATACTTATTTATTCTTAAAATGACAGAGTCCAGCGCGTAATTATCTTTTAGATGGAAGAAATTGAATTTGTTTTCGATAACCATCTACGGCCGTACTACGGCCGGGTTTATCGAGTACGCTATTTTATAAACAAACTTTTGTCAATAGCCGTTTTGGTCAAACTAAACCTTTTTCGACCGGGAAAGCAGATCCGAATAGTAGCTAAGATGTATTTAGATATAATTATCAAAAGTATTTGACCGATTAGGGTGCATTTTAAAAGAATCGAGTGGAGAAATCTTGGTGACATTTTCATAAAACACGCCGATAATTCCAAAGATAAAAGATGGCGGTTACTACAAAAAAAACAGACATGCGCACTCCAATTAAAATTACCCATAATTCAGTTCACTACACCAGGGGCTCCCAACAGGTTATACAATATTTTCAGGCTATCAGATTATTTATATTTTCGACTTTAAGTTTACAATTTGAGCCTGTCCTCACTCTATCGATACGATTTATCATAAACATATTATACACCAGTGGCGTTAACTTTACAACTTCGGCATCTACGTGATTATATCGGTACGATTCAGTAAGGTACAAACAATCTCCATAAAATACCCACAATTCAGTTCACTACATGCAGGGGCTCCCAATAGGTTATTCCCATTTATTATGGGCTCCCAATAGGTTATACAATATTTTCAGGCTATCAGATTATTTATATTTTCAACAAGATATTATTACACCGGTGACTTTATGTTTACAATTTGAGCCTGTCCTGACTCTATCGATAGGATTTATCATATTTTCATAAACGTATTATACACCGCTGGCGTTAACTTTACAATTTCGGCATCTACGTGATTATATCGGTACGATTGAGTAAGGTACAAACAATCTCCAAGAATACATTCGCCCTGTACTCCATGCGATATAAAAAAACCAAATGCTAGAAACACCACACTAGGTGGCGTAATAATCCTTGCCTCGATCGGAGCTGGATGACCGCAATCTATGGTTCTCTATTGTAGCTTTGTGGTATAACTTGCGCGCATTACGACACGCATCATTGAACCATGGTTTAGTCTTGATAGACGCGCGTGGCCGTGACTTCCTATTATTAACACCTAATGTCTCCATAGCGGCTGTTGTCATAACGTTGGCAATTGAACTAGTCAGTTCGTTTATCGTGACGATTGGTCACGAATAGGACGTGGTTGTTTGAGGAAGGTAATTGATCACGAATCGCTCTGTGTTATGTTAACACGCACCTTAAAAAACGCTGCGATTAATCGCACGCGCGTGTGCAATGAGAATAGACCCTTAGACTGGTAGTACAATGTCATTTTTATGTAAGATTAAATGAGTTTATATGCATAGCAGTCCCCTCTACATTTGTGGTTATTACTAGACAGAGGAAGGTATCTTTGTCCATGCTTACTATGTGCAGAAAAAAATAAAAAATAAAAATAAAACCCTCACTCCCTCCCTCATTGATTTGAATAAAAAATTGCCCGAGAACCAAAACTCTTTTTTTTTTTGCCTAATATAGACAACTTTTATGGCTGTCAAACCACAAAGTATAGAGTTCCCCCACCTGTACTAGTGTGCATTCAGAGATATTGCTGAGTGTTCGAACTCCATGAACTCCATGCCTTGTTAGAGTTAGATGGAATAGATGAGGGACGGTATGCTCCCTCCGGGAGCAACAGACCCGTCTGCCCTATGTCAAATTGTAAACATCCGGTATAGACGTCAATATCATATACAATGCGACAAATAGCGTCGCCAGGTTCTCAATGCATATAAGATCATATAATATGTATACATTAGTAGTCTAAAAGCGGTGGCGTGTTATTATTGGTCACATATGTCTTAGGCCTATTTAATCGCATTTTTAATTAGAAATATGAGTATTTGAGACTTATTCCTGGCCTCCTATAATGAGTATGATGGAGTATATATACTGAGTTAACTAAAGACAGTAGATAACCACTGAGATAACAGCTGGCGCTGCCCTACCTTTTATATTATTCATTAAGTAACTGCCATGTATGGAATCCTATTACGGCCACTTGCTAATGGCGCTTTCGGCGCTTTCGGCGCGATGCGCCGAAAGCGCCGAAAGCGACAAAAAGTGCGCCATTAGTAACGCGCCGAAAGCGCCGAAAGCGCCGAAAGCGACAAAAAGTGCGCCGTAACGGCGCACTATTTGTCGCTTTCGGCGCTTTCGGCGCGCGCCGAAACAACGCTAATGGCGCACTTTTTGTCGCTTTCGGCGCGCGCGCCGAAAGCGCCGAAAGCGACAAAAAGTGCGCCGATCGGCGCACATTTTGTCGCTTTCGGCGCTTTCGGCGCTTTCGGCGCGCGCCGAAACAACGCTAATGGCGCACTTTTTGTCGCTTTCGGCGCGCGCGCCGAAAGCGCCGAAAGCGACAAAATGTGCGCCGATCGGCGCACTTTTTGTCGCTTTCGGCGCTTTCGGCGCGATGCGCCGAAAGCGACAAAAAGTGCGCCGAAAGCGCCATTAGCAAGTGGCCGTAATAGGATTCCATAGCCATGGCCCATAATGCAAAAGGTAGGGCAGGTCAGGTCTCCCAAATCTCTGAAAATTCATGTTTTCGGGCCCTTAATACAAATTTATCAGTCTCCGAACCCATGTTTTGATTTTATTTATTGCATCTCACCATATTGAACTAAGTTTGGCCCCAACTGACACAGATAGAGGCCATTCTCAGAAATTGATGACCAAAAATGCATATTTTGAGGTAGGGCGGGTGTGGGGTAAGGAATGAGAAACTTGGCCCACTCATTTTTATTCACTATATATGTGGCTATATACATCTAGAAAACTGTCTGAGATGTGAATTTAAAAGACTGGGTCCATACATTATGTTACATTACTGCCATGGCTCATAATGTAAAAGGTAGTGCAGGTCTGGTCTCCCAAATCTGTGAAAATTCATGTTTTCGGCCCCTTAATACAAATTTATCAGTCTCCGAACCCCTGTTTTGATTTTATTTATTGTATCTCATCATATTGAACTAAGTTTGGCTCCAACTGACACAGATAGAGGCCATTCTCAGAAATTGATGACCAAAAATTCATATTTTGAGGTAGGGCGGGTGTGGGGTAAGGAAGGAGAAACTTGGTCCACTCATTTTTATTAACTCTATATGTGGCTAGATATATCTAGAAAACTGTCTGAGATGTGAATCTAAATGAATATCAAAAGTCTAGGACAATTCGTTATGTTAAGTTACTGCCATGGCCCATAATGTAAAAGGTAGGGCAGGTCTGGTCTCCCAAATTTATCAGCCTCTGCATGCCTGTTTTGATTTTATTTATTGTATCTCATCATATTGAATTAAGTTTGACCAAGGTATAGCCCATTCTCATAAATTCATAATCAGAGATCCATAATTTGAGGGACGACAGGTGTGGGATAAGGCAGGGGAAACTTTTCCTACTTGATTTTAGTTACTATATATGTGGCTCAATACTGCTAAAGAACTGCATGAGACGTTGTTCTAAACTAATATCAAATGACTGAGCCCATAAAGCATTTGATATTATTGCCATATAGCCCGTAATGTGAAAGGTATGGCAGCTCTGGGCTCATGTGATTGTTAGTCAATTGTGCTCATTATAAGAGAGAAACATAGGAACGGTCTCAATTACTTGTGTTTCTTCGGTTAAAATAGCAATATATTAGACTTATGTGTCAAATAATAATAATACGACATCTGCTTTTAACCTATAACTATATGTACTATAAGTGTTGATAAGCCGGCGATGCTATTGGACGCATTATATTGTGTTGTATTATATTGACGTCTATACCGGATGTTTACAATTTGACATAGGGCAGACGGGTCTGTTGCTCCCACAGGGAGTATACCTTACTTGGGAATAGAGTATTCATTCTATAAATAGGTATGTACACATACCCAGGCTGACATTAATTTTCTCACCATTATCCAATATCAACCTATCTTTTGCTAAACATTCTCATTTCCACGTATTGTTTCAATATTTAGTTACCACGAAATGTTATGTTAAGTTTGCTAATTGATAATACCCTGTTCTTGGGTCAATCAATGCACGGAGTGATGCTTGGTTTCGAAACATCAAGGGAGATAAACCGTGTTGTCCCTGCGAGGAATTTGGTACTCAACCAGGAAGTGATTATGCTGAAATTCTCTTTCATTGATTGACAATGAATGATCTGAGGCTCGATTGTTTGCCATGGCAGGTGACCACGGGATTTAACTATGGAAATTAAATACTTATAGGCGAGGCATATAAAGGACTTTTTCATTCACTTTATGTGTAGGAATTCCAAATATCGATTGTATTTTAACTGTGCTCATGCATGGCTAACAATAAGGTTGATTTGAGGGTGATCATTTTGGGGGAGAACACTGTAGGAAAGGCGAGGCTGGTAAATATTAAAGGGACGTCACTTGGTTTAGTAATAGTGGACCTATCATGTTATGAGATTTGGCAGAGATGTAATCAAGTTCGGTATCTCACAGACGCATATGCTGTTATAATGTGTTTCTCTTTGACGGACAGATCCAGTTTTAATAAAGTTCGGTATTGGGGACACGAAGTTAAATCCAAGGGGAAAAATTGTAAGATCTATTTGTCCTAATTGTGTGCCACAAAGAAAGATCTTGTCAATAATTGGATAAAGGAGGCCGAAGATGCAGTTAGCGCAATAGCTTCGGAATTTGGCTGTGAAGTTTTCCAGACATCAAGTGAATATGACCAACCGGTAAACGAATTGTTCCTGGCCATTGCAAAAGATTACATCAAAGAAAAGGAGATAGCAGGCGTCCGACATGAGGGCACTGTGGCATGCGACCGACACGAGGGCACTGTTGCAGGCGACCAAAACGAGGGCACTGTTGCAGACGACCGACACGAGGGCACAGTTGTAACGGATACAAGTAGATGCACCATTACTTAGACTGACTCGGAGTTTACTGAATGCAAAATTGGAAACAATGGCTGTCAGATTCAATGATCATTGGACAAGGCCGATTAAACAATTAGTTAATATGTCCTGCTGATCTGCTATGATGTTGGTGGTTCCTGCTGAATTGATATGGTTTCAAAATGGTGCTGTTAAAAAAGTTCTGTTATTTTTGGGGTCCGCTCATCAATGATTACGAGTTATGGCCCTTTTAGTTTGATTACTGTGGGCGCATTTTGCCATGCCCCCTAGCGATGCTTTTGTTTTATAAAGTTGTCATTGTCACGAACCTTGACAATTCTTTGATGAATATCTGCCAATGATTGCAGTGAGTGTCCAGGTATATTCAGTTATAATTGATTATTTATATATTCATGTTATGATATTCACACTTGGCTTCTATGTTAGTATATTAAAATATATAGGTATGGTTCCCAGAATCAATTATACAATATAGTCACAACGGGTGAGCGAAATGACAATCAACGGCTCGACTTAATTGAGTCTGGCATATATACATAGTTGTTCAGGATAAATACTAAAATTGACGATATATAAACCTATCATTTGTAGCTTAAACTAAACACACGGATGTGAAGAAAACAAATTTTAGTTCCGCGTTGCGATCTATTAGTTTACTCCATCCAACAAGGTTTCGCACGATAGTACGTCATATTTATTTCGGAAGACAAAAAGATAGCGGTGTCAGAATTAAACTGCGATTATATTAATCGAATTTCAACATGCCATCGACCCGGAACCATATGTATATATATATATTATATATGTTGCTATATGTCTATTGTATATATATTTCTAGTTATATATCTCAATATCCTTTATGCAATATATAGTAACTAGCAGGTTAGCCCGCCACTGGCGGAAATCGTCAGAAACTGGAGTTCAAGGTCATTTGACGGCCAAGGTCACGCCGCACGGGCAAACGGATGGGCCCATGTTACTTCTCGGGTCAAACTACACTAACACCCCAAAATGGTGGAAATCGGCCCAGCGCATCCCGAGATACGGGTTCAATGTCATTTGAAAGGTCAAGGTCACGCCACACGGGCATTCGGGTTTAACGAAATTGCTCAGCGCCTCAAACTACCCGTTTTCACCAAACTCGGTGCAAATCGGCTCAGCCGATCCCGAGATATGAGTTCAAGGTCATTTGATGGTCAATATCATGCCGCACGGGCAAACGGATAGGCCCATGTTACTCCTCGGGTCAAACTACACCAACACCCCAAAAATGGTGGAAATCGGCCAAGCGGATCCCGAGATACGGGTTCAAGGTCACTTGAAAGGTCAAGGTCACACCGCACGGGCAAACGGATAGACCCATGTTACTCCTCGGGTCAAACTGCACCAACACCCCAAAAATGGTGGAAATCGGCCCAGCGGATATCGATATACAGGTTCAAGGTCATTTGAAAGATCAAGGTCACGCCGCACGGGCAACCGGTGTGGCGAAATTGCTCGGCGCCTCAAACTACCCCCACACACCAAATTCGGTGGAAATCGGCTCAGCGGATCCCGAGATATGAGTTCAAGGTCATGATTTTCAAGGTCAAGGTCACGTCGCACGGGCTCGAAAACGCCGCGACGACCATTCCCGTGTGCTTTTACCCTTAGGTGGGAAGTTTGAGCCCAATCGGTCCAGCCGTTTTCGAGTCTATAAAGGACACATATATTTATTTTTATATATATATATATATACTAGCAGGGTTACCCGGCGTTGCCCAGGTTAATGCGATGGAAACCCTCTGTATGCTGTGGAAATTTGTTGGGAATAGAGAATGCTCTTGCTTAAAGTGTTGTACGTTTTCTCATAAATTGTATATTCAAATAGCATCACAAAACATGATTATTACAGTCATGGAATATAAGTAGTGGATCACCTTGTCAATTGTCATTCTGTTTATCGCGATTAATCCGTTCCACCAATAATGAAGTATTTATTTATTTACAACTGCATATACATTAGACGTTATAATATGATATATGAACATCATAAACACATTGGTTCGATAAAAGATGATAATTGGGTTTTACATATTGAGATGTATCAATCAATCTAGTGGGTTGGACTAAGATCTCGAGGACACCTGGCTATCATATCTCCGTGAAGATACAGATGTTTCAAAGAAATTTCCAGGTGCTCCTCTGTTCATGGTGCTATATATTGGCTAAATATTCTCAGGTTAAACGAAATGTTGCCGCGCCCTATATCAGCTACATGTGCCAGGCACAGAGCGAGATTTTGAGTTGTTTATGTCAGTCGATGAGTCTGTTCTAAAACCCTTGTCAGATGTCAGTATTGGGAGGATCCTGAAAAGTCTTGTGCTACTAACTGCATTTTCTTGTATATCAGAAGAAACTATATTTGACTGCACAATGTGACCACTATTTTTGAAAAGGCCTCCCATATCTCTTGACAAATTGTAACTTTTTGTGGAAACTGTATTGAATTGAACAGACTCAATTTTGCTATAATATATATGCAATCCTCTGACGGTTCGACGTCTCTCAGTTTGCACGAATATATGTATCTCTTCAATAGAATGATAAATATACATTTAATGCTTCTTCTATGTATCTATTTTTGCTAGCTCATTGTGTGAATGCCCTGATTGCCATCCCCATATAAATATGGCAGTTAAGAAGATATAATTGTTCAAGTGACTTAAGTGGGTCACCATATGTCGGGATTGTGAAATGTGAACGCCCAAAACTACTTAAAATGATATGGAGATGGCCTGGGTGACTGTATATAACTTATATGTGGATATCGGCGAATAGCAATCTTATCAATGATAGTGCATATCCGCTCGCCATCCGTGACGCAAACGACACCAAATGTGATTTAATTCATGGTATATTATCAGAGAAAAACGTGTATGAATTCGGTGGAAATTGGTGCCAAATATATTTGTATCAGCTTTTGCCTCTTTTGACATATTTAAACCACGCCCATTAGACTCGTGGATGCATGGTATACTGGCGATGATTATATATATGTTTGGTGGTAATCAGCAACTAAACAAATTATGAGAATAGTTATGACCCCACATCTCTCACACAAACGACAGTAATTTGGCGTCTTTAAATCACACGATGATATTCCTCGTATCATAGAGAAGAATAATATATCAATTTGGTGGAAATCTGGGCTAAAAATAGTTTATTAAATCAATTGTTGATGCAACGCTAACTCGAACAACGCTCTAGTGCGACCATATTTTTTGAATTTTGCCGACCTCCCCCTTTTCTTACCCTGACACCAACAGCGTCATTTCAGAAAATTTTAACCCGCACCATTATCTTCCTTGTAAAAAGTTACCCCTCTTAGAACGCCTTAGTGCCATCTCGATTGTATCGCGTGAAGTTATATATAGAACGCACACAAACAGACAGAAAGACAGACAGACGGTACGATTTCTTGTATCATTTGAGAAGAACGTGTCTGAATTTGATGGTAATTGGTACTAAAAATATTTTGTATCAGTTTTGGTGACCCTCCCGTCCCTATTTCGGACTCAAGCTGCACACACTAAGTCTCATTATAGATTAGAGATGCATATATATGAAATTGGTGAAAATTGGCGAGTATACAAATTCGTATCAAATTTAAGGTCCCCATATCTCTCACCCATAGGGCACAAATTTGGTGTATCTAAACCACACGATAAGATTCCTCGTATCACGGAGAAGAATATGTATCAATCTGGTGGAAATCGGCACTAAACATATAGATATAATTTTTTGTGTGCCTCTCATCTTTATACACCACTGACTCGAATGGCCCACTTGTGACATCCTTAAACCACATGATTACACTCCTGATATCATGGAGATGATTGTTTATAAGTTTGGTGATAATCGGCGACTAAACATTTTTTTTTAGCAAATTTGGTGCCAATCCCTCCCCTCCCCATCTATCACACAAACAGCACCACTACCACACGAGTAGATTCCTCGTATCATGGATAAGAACGTGTATCAATTTGGTGGAAATTGGCGCTCAAAAAATTGTGCATCAATTTTGGTGCCCCTGTCCCTTTCAATGCAACCCTGACTCGAATGAGGCCACATTTGACAGATATAAGCCACACCGTTAGACTCCTCATACCATGGGGATGATGTTGTATACGTGTGGTGGCAATCGGCGACTAAACCAATTATTATAAAATTTAGTGCCCACCCCCTCCCAATCTCTCACCCAAAAGACAACAATTTGGCGTTGTTAAATCGCACAATTAGACTCCTTGTATCATGAAGAAGAATATATATCAATTTGGTGGAAATCGGCGCTAAAATTAGTTTTATCAATTTTGGTGCCCCTCTCCCATTCCGTGCATCCCTGACTCGAACAACGCCACTTTTGACATATCTAAACCACACCGTTGGATTCTTCATATCATGCGGATGATTATATGTTAAGTTTCGTGGCAATCGGCGACAGAAAAAAAATCTGCCCCTCCCCCTTCCGGGCACCCCTGACGCGAACGGCGTGACTTTTGCCTTATTTAAACCACACCATTAGATTCCTCATATTATGGGGATGATTATATATAAGTTTGGTGGCAATCGGCGACAAATTTGTTTTCTGCCCCTCCCCCTTTTCTGCCCCTGACAACAACGGCGTCACTTTACAAAATTCTATCCCCGACCATTATCTTTCTTGTAAAAAGCTACTCCTAGTAGACCCCTTTGGCATCATCTAGATGTTCCCCTGTGAATTTCTATAGAACACAGACAGACAGACAGACAGACAGACAGACATTCGCAAATATAGATATAGATATATATATATATATATATATATATAGATATATAGATATATATACTAGAAGGTGACCCGACTTCGCCGGGCTTTGACCTTGAATTATCCATTTTGAAGGTCAAGTGGGGTCACGATTTGACCAGTCCAAAACACTCCCCGGACAAAAGTATCAGACAAACGTGCCCGTCGAAATCCATCCGGTTTTACCCGATTTGACCTTGAATTTAGAAGGTCAAGGTCAGGTTGGGGTCACGATTTGACCCGTCCAAAACACTCAGTGGACAAAAGTAACCCCACGTATCAAATTTCGTCGAAATCCCATCAAAATTGGCGATTTGACCTTGAATTGACCCGATTTCAAGGTCAAGGTCACGTCGCACGGGCAAATGAATATGCTTATGAGACTCCCCATACGAAAATACCCCCACATACCAAGTTTCATCGAAATCCCGTGATATTCGGGCGTTTGACCTTGAACTGACGAGATTTCAAGGTCACGTCGCACGGGAAAATTAATAGGTTTATGCCACTCCCCGGCCTTGTGTACCCCACATACCGAGTTTCATCGAAATCCCGTGATATTCGGGCGTTTGACCTTGAAATTACCCGATTTCAAGGTCAAGGTCACGTCGCAAGGAAAAATTAATAGGCCTATGTCACCCCCCGGCCGAAAATACCCCCACATACCAAGTTTCATCGAAATCGGGTCGGCTGTTTTCGAGTTCATCGCGAACACACAGACACACAGATCTTCCAAAATATATAATATATATATATATATATATATATATATATATATATATATATATATATATATAAGGCTGTTTTCAGCATTAGGCAGACATGACCCTATCACCATCATTAGGCAGACATATACAAAAAACTTTAAAACCGCTCAATTTTAAACACTCTTTCTCTAGTTTTGTTCTAAATGTGACCACCAAGGTGTGATCAATGGGAATTTGTGATTCCTCCAGTAATATGAAATATACAAATTCTCAGGTCTGCCTAATTCTAAGAGGACCATTGACCATCATTAGGCAGACTGTGACATTATGCACACCAAATCCGGTCTGCCTACTTTTTGCGGCCGAAAATACCCCCACATACCAAGTTTCATCGAAATCGGGTCGGCTGTTTTCGAGTTCATCGCGAACACACAGACACACACACACACAGACACACAGATCTTCCAAAATATATAATACTAGAAGGTGACCCGACTTCGTCCGGGATTTGACCTTGAATTGTCCATTTTGAAGGTAAAGGTCAAGTGGGGTCACGATTTGACCCGTCCAAAACACTGCCCGAACAAAAGTACCCGACAAAAGTACCCGTCGAAATCCATCCGGTTTTACCCGATTTGACCTTGTAGAAGGTGACCCGACTTCGTCCGGGCTTTGACCTTGAATTGACCATTTTGAAGGTCAAGGTCAGGTAGGGTCAAACACCAACACCCCAAAAATGGTGGAAATCGGCCCAGCGGATACCGGGAAATCGGCCCAGCGGATACCGAGATACCCTATGCATCAAATTTCATCCGTAAACATCCGCCAGTTTAACCCGATTTGATTTCCACTCAAGTATATACACACGCTCATTAATTATCAAGTTTCAACGTAAAGATAAATTACCATCGGTGCCCGAGATATCGCCAAGACGTCTGAAACAGTCAAATGCATCGGCCGGTTAAGCGTTAACGTGATATAACGTTATGACCTCTAACGGCGTCATAGAAGTTACCCATTGTTTTTATCCTGATGGAAGATAGTACCACTTCTTCTTGATAATTGAGGCAGATAACTAAAACGAATACATACGCATTATATATCGTTGGAAAGAGGAAACACGAAAGATTCTCACAGTGTCATTATTATGACTGGCATTTTATTATTCGCGCTGTTTCGAATCGATTTGTAAGCACCGAACTCAAATGAAAGTCCCGTAACACAGCGTAAAAACAGATTTGACCTCGGCACGTGAAAAGTTGACCTCGGATCTGAAAATCAATAGGCCCATGTTCGTTCCCGGGTCGAATTACGTGTCCGTACCAAGTTTGGTTTCGAGTCACCGATTATTTTGTTTTATATAGTGCCTTGATAAATGGTTTTAATAACAATCTATGCCAGAAAATATTATTAAAATACTATAATTCATCACCATTTGGATCGTCTATGTCTCAGAAGTTAACCATAGGAGTAATAGAAAATAGCTGAAAACATAAAATTATTCTCCCCGTTATGGCTCCCAGTATCACAACATAAACAGCATGTTCTCAATTTATTACATCGAATAAGTTGAAAATATAATGTTTTGGAGCTTCCGCTTTCAAATGGTATATAATATGGCATATACTTTATATAATGTGATCTGGGGGGGGGGGGTCGAAAATTAAGTGGGCCTTTAATAACTGGTAGAAAAGTATAAAAAATCTAATCTAAACGCGCGATTTTTATATTCACACCCCAAGCGACTGAATTACTGACCACAAGGCGATCACAGCAGTGATTTTATGCTTCGTCGATTTCTTGCTTGGTGGTAAACCAGCGGGATAATAGACCATTCCCGAGTTACAATAAATAAATTGAAAGCTCTTCTGTGTTGGAGGTGAGAAACAGACATCACGTGACAGCCAGGTAGGGTTATTTTTGTAAACAAATCGCTAACGAAAATTTCATTAGCATATGTGAACATAATAGCTGCAAAAACGCCGATTCTCCTAAATTTAGTACAAATATACATTTGTAAGGTGCCCACGAAAAAACACAATGCACAATCGAAGACATTAATTCCGTTTGTCTTGAAAATAATCAAGTTGTCTATTATATGTTCCATTATAAATATATATAAATAAATACATTATACCATGAAATTCGCCAACATACAGTACTCTTTCGAGAATCTGTTTACTCACTGACATTTCAACAACCAAAAAATATATATGCAATGTCGGCACTCGGCACTCGATTCGAATATCCGCAAATATCCGAATATCCGCCTCGAAATGACTGTAATCATATACTAAGTTACCTTTGAATCGATCGAAACAGGAAAGAAACACATAAATTTAGATAACAATTCCGAAAACCGTGACGGAAACATTCCGATCTCTAGATTCTGTTCGCATTCAAATCCTGATGCTAGCTATTGTTATGAACATCTTTCTTCGGCAAAACGATAAAATGAAAACATTTAATTTGTTTCATGTCGTTATCCTCTGCAATGTTTCTCCGTAGGTTGGTCGCGTATGGGACCTGGAGTTTGATTTTGGTGTTTATATAGGCCTACACACCATTTTGTAGGCCCTATATACTCTCGAACAATTGATCCATTTATTCTGAGTCACGGGATGCATGCCTAAATTACCTATAAGGGGCGGAAATCACACATCGCGTCATTCACAGTTTATGTTTGACTTTAGAGCACAATCCCATTGTTGCAATCGTTCCCTGATTTTTGGTAAAGCACAACAATTCCCAAGGCTGGCGAAGGAATAGTTCAGTGATTATCCCATTGTTATCTCTTGTCTGGTGGAATTTTCTTAAATTTTCTTGATGTAGCAGACTTGAGGGGTATATTTCTCAAAATAAGATTTATTTTCTTAATATTTCTTGTTTCAGGTAATTGTTTTTGTTGTTTCAAGTAATTATTTCTTATTAAGAAATTATTTTTGGCAGTGTATATAGGCACACGCACCTCATAACAGACAAATCGCATGGGCGCTTTAAAGTAGGACCAGACCGCGTTGTTTCGGACATATCTATTCACATTCAACGGCGAGCAGTACATGATAATCACGTTGTTGGGCGTGACTTACCGGCTTTTGTGTCCAATCGCGGCCAGCGCACGGACTGTGCGTCGTGGTCAAAACACGTTCAATGGCACATTTTCATTTGATTGCATTATGTGGGATCAATTGTGCTCTTAGTCGGTCAGAGCACGCGAATAGTTCTTTACCAGAATAAATCTCGTCTTCGACTCGTTTATTCTGGTAAAGAACTGTTATTGTGCTCTAACAATTACACAGAGAAGACAATACAAGGCCATATTATATATATATATATCCTTTTATTGCCTCCACTATCGGAGAGTTAAATTTAAATAACATAGTTACAAACAATTCTAATACAAAAATGACAGTGGAATATATGCACATTTAAGGAATACGACAACACAAAATAAAGCGAGACTACGCACACAGTTACACGCACACACAGTGAGTCTCAGGCACATGCAACCATCCAGCCGCGCACAGGCGTACACGTAAACACGTCCAGACACGCCTAGGCTTAGACGATTTTACAGACAAACGTACACGCGAAAGAGACATACATACATACAGACAGGCAGACAGTCACATAACTATCTAGACAAACATGCATGCTGACAGATAAACGTGCAGACAGGAAGAAACACTCCCTCACCTAGCATTCAGTCGCACACGAACTCACCTACCCTCACATGTACCCTCACACAACCAAATGCACACGCACCCTCATTTAAAGACCCACACACATGCACACGACCTCACACAGCACCACACACAAAATAGACATCAGTGTATATATAAATTAGAATTTTAGATGCAATAACGAGAGGGCGTCTTTGACTTTATGGACAGGCGATGCGATATATTGAATACAAAAAATATAAAAATGCATAATAATGGTGTGAATAAATAAAGTGATCCTCGATTTGCATAAAAAATATCATTAAGTCGTTCATTCAGACAACGGCTCAAAGTCGACAAGGCATTTGAGAGCATGATTCATATACGTCAGTTATCATATGTTTCTTAATCCATGCATGCATACCGTGATAAATGATCCGGATGCAATGAAAGACAAAATCGACTGGCATTGAATTCACTGGATTAGATAACAGTATCCATACACATGTCAGATTGGTCGATGTTATGTTCTTAATTATATCCTATGTATTAGTTATATGTTTAATGTTACATGCCTATATATATATGCAATGTGGCGTTGATCGAAAAGAGCCCTGTATACCTTCCGGTGAGAAAACAAGCTAATTAACAGCGCGCTCTAGTGGCCAGCTAGCAGGGAGGTAATAAAAGGCACTAATTTATTGTAACCCGGGAATGGTCTATTGGGTCGTTGTCAAATAGAATATTTATACGGCCGTATTCATTGTATCTGAAGGCGACACATTCATTCGTCGTCGCGATAACAAAGGTGGTGGAGGAGAAGAGAAAATGTCTGGCAAGAGATCGACGTAATAGCATGATCGTCTGGTTAATTTTTAGTCCCAATCCATTCCAAACTTTTGAAGAAACTATGGCATACAATATGATTAATCTACTAAAATTCATCACTATGTGAAACATTTGTGTCTCAGAAGATGTCCATAGAGAAATAGAAAACTGCTGAAGACTTCCCCCTCTGAAACCCATAATGCAACAGAATTCAAACATTTTCAATGAAAGGGGACGAACTCTATCTTTAATATATATAGTCATTCCCCCTGCATTGAAAATAATACTGATTTTGACTTCAATCTTGATGACAAAACTCAACAAAAACAACATGTCCACAGTTTATTACACCAGATATGTTGATAATACAATGTTTTGGAGCTTCCTCTTTCAAATGGTATATAATATGGCATATATTTTACATAAAGTAATCTGGGAGTTAGAAAATTAAGTGGGCCTTTAAATGAGTTTGAAAAACTCTTACATGTATATATTTAGCAAATTCTTATTAAAATGTCCGTATACATTGTATTTGTGACCTGCCTGTAAATGATACACTCAATCGAGTATCTACCCAAACCATCGCGCGCGACGAAGCGATCCGGTCGCGTTCGGTTTGAATATAAAAATCGCGCGCTTTGAACCGCTACGGACGACAGAAAACGGCCGTAAAAATCGCGCGCTCGCACCCGGTGTGGATTGACCCTTACTTACCAACCAAAATCTGACAGTGCGCGCACTTACAGACATAATAATTAGATAATTTCCATAAATGATTAAGGATAATTCCATAAGAAATGCTTTGTTGAGAAATCCACATTGTATAGTACCAAAACATATTTAATTTAAATTTTTCAAAATGAGCGTATGAGTTGTGACTCAACTTCAACAGAAAGTAAACAGCCATGTTTGGTATTGACTGTAGTGTCTTGTTTATACAGTAGGCCAAGTTCACTCAACCACCAAGCATACAATTTAACATAGCCAAAACATGCATTAATCATAATATTGTATTTGTGTACCAAGTGACTTATAGGCCCTATGGGCCGGATGTTTGTTAACATAACGTCACTATAATAAATAAATCTAATCTAATCATAGCCACCCTGGTTCAAACCCCAATCATGATTAATCAAGAGATTGTTAAATCTATGCCCATTGGCAGAAATAAACTGAATACAGTCATAGTCAAACAGAGCTGTGTGATACCTGGTTGTGACTTTTCAAATTTCAAACACTCAATTCAAAAACATGATAGTTAATGTATGGATTCTCGACAAAGCGTTCTTCATAGAGATCTCTCAAATAAGGATTTACTTTTATTTAAGGGCTTTGTGGACCCAATTTTTCCAAAATAAAGGATTCTGTTCATGTACATTAGTAATCACAGAAACCTTGCCCATTGATGCAACATTTTAAGCGTATACTTCATGATAGATTATGTTAGAAATACAAAATGTGAACTTTTTTTTTATTGAGATTTAAAAAAATAAAATGGTCCAAGAAAAACAAAGTCCATATATAAGAATCAAATACGGGAATATGTACTGAACACTGTGATGAATGATGTGCTACAAAAAAATATATATTTCTTGAGTGTTCTTTGAAAATATTACTTTGAACCAGTTGTTGACAAATGATATATACTTGCTTGGCAGTGTGGATGCTAGCAGGTGTAACCGCTGTGGACTCTGTTGACAATATAATGTTAATCCTCAATCAAACCCCACCAGACCATCACACTATTTCTAGTAAGTAGGTCACCACTCACTCATATGATAATCACTCATGTGGAAGTTGACACCAGCTAAAGGCCATTCACAACAGACTGGACATAAGCCATGAAAAGCACAGGTCCCTGGCACAATAGACCCCAAACACCCAAAGACATATATATAAGCAAATTTGATATATAATATATATAAGTCTTATATATATGTCTTTGGGTGTTTGGGGTCTATTGTGCCAGGGACCTGTGATGAAAAGGTGACCCGTAAACTGCTGGCTCTCAGTCAACCATATTGTGAAGTTAGTATATCATTTTTCAACAACTGGTTCAAAGTAAATTTTTTAAATAACACTCAAGAAATATAATTTATTTTTGTAGTACATCATTCATCACAGTGTTCAGTACATATTCCCATATTTGATTCTTAGATATGAACTTTGTTTTTCTTGGACCATTGCCTGTAAATTTTATTTCTTTAAATCTCAATAAAGTTCACATTTTGTATTTCTAACATAATCCACCATGAAGTATACGCTTAAAATGTTGCACCAATGGGCATTGTTTCTGTGATTACTAATATACTTGATCAGAATCCTTTATTTGGACGCTATCAAATTTTTTGAAAAATTGGGTCCCCAAAACACTTAAGGACTTTGCTAACCCAATTTCAACTCAAATTTGATGGAGTCAAAATAATATATTGTGCTCACTTTTATTATTTATCACAGCAACCAAACCCATGGATGTAGCATTTTAACAGTATAATTCATGGTGGATTATCTAAGAAATACAAAATGTGAACTTTATAGAGGTTTTGAAAACTATTATTTTCGAACCCAAATCCAACAAAAACAAAATCAATTTCTACAAAAAATATATGTAAATGTGTACTGAATACTGTGAAGAATGATGAACAATACAAATATATTCACATTTACCAAGTGTTCTTTGAAAAAATTACATAGAACCAGTTGTTAACAAAATTTAATGCTAGAATTACTTCCCCAACATGGCTATCTGAGAGATGGCAGCAATTGGTTAACTATTGACAGTGGTGAGTTGATAAAATAATTTCTTAAGCTTCAATTTAGCAGACCACCCTTTAACCACTAAATATGTCACCAATCGTGGAATAATCCCTTATGGTCCAGTGGCCACAGGCTGATAACAATCCCAGCAACACTACTGGGCACAAGGTGACCCATAATCCACCCATCAAGTGTCATCTTCTAGACAACATTACTGAGAAAGTTAATCTGCCATTTGTAAACATGTGGTTCTGAGTATATATTTTTTAAGAATGCTTGGTAAATATGTATAAATTGTTATTGTTCATCATTCTTCACAGTGTTCAGCACACATTCCCATATTTTCCCCCTCAGATATGGACTTTGTGTTTGTTGGATTTGGGTTCGGAAAAATATTTTTAAAACCTCTATAAAGTTCACATTTAAAACAAAAAAGATAATCCATCATGAATTATACGCTTAAAATGATGCATTCATTGGCTTCGTACTGTGATTATTAATACAAATAAACAGAATCCGTCAGTTTTACTCCACCAAATTTTGGGGGAAATGGGTTGACAAAGTCCTTACGGAAATTGCTCAACTACAAACTCTGTGCGTGCGCACAACTGATTTCAATTGGGAAGAAATTATCACATGTTTTCAATTTCTGTCACAGGTAATATGTTATTTACTGTAAATAATGCATGCTTAATTGTTTCTAGCCACTTCTGTAAAGTTTGTGCCATTTTACTTCTAATTTAATATTTATCCAACTTGTTTTCGGAGTCCATATTGGAGTGGTTTGGTTAAACCTTAATAACAGCTGTATTTGTTGCAAACCGATCATAATTGTGATGGCTATCGGTCTATCGTCTGCTCATATATTCTTAACATGCACCCAAATGAATAATATATACCACAGTTAAATGGCACAGTAGACACAACCACCCCAAAGACATATGTATAAGTCTTATATATATATATATATATATATATATATATATATATATATATATATGTCTTTGTGGTGGAGGAGTGTATTATGCCAAACACATGTGTAATACACCATTCCAATGTATACTTTTATAACTGGGTGGGAGAATCCATTTAGTAAAGCAATGATTAAAATCGCACAGGAAACAGATATATGACAGCTATAAATTGATTATGATGTCCAAAACGCACACAAATCACTAAATAGCTATATGACATCGACTGCAAAAGGTTAATGTGACGTCACTTCATTGCACCGGAAGCCCAATTACACCTGGTGAACTAGCAAAAATAATATGCACGCGAAGATATAGTGTGCTATTCTGTTCTCAGTTTGTGACATATCGTATGTTTATTAGATAAATACGAATTACATATTCTATTTATCGTATAACAATGTCCAAAACTATATATTTCAAGATTATAATTGCGAGAATTTCGGCATCGCGTTGATTGACGCGCACGAATTTGACCTGCATTTAGTTAGAGATACGGCTCGGCCCCTGCTGCCATTCGGCCAATCAGAACACACTTTTTGTCAACAAACCAATCAAATTATCGGAAGGTGATATGAACTAGTAGTTCATATGAAATTGATTTATGACATACTTTCCAAAGTAAATAATGATTGAGTCACATGATAAAATGCTATACACATCTTGTTAGCAGCTAACTCCATCCTTTTTGACAATTAAGTGCAACGTAAGCAATATCGGAACCTGGCCGTATGCGTGTGACTTAGCGTCGTCACTATAATAAAAGCATTGAGACATAAAATATAATATGACTCGATAGTATGTCGGTCGATATATATACATATGTATGCCAATGCAACCATTCCATACATACACAGGTAGCTTATTAGCTAATTCCGACCTCTCTAACGGCTGAAACTTGAGTAACATCGGAACCTGGCCGTATCCGTGTGACATACATGTAGTGTTGTCACTATAAGACAACAATTGTTGGCACCTTAAATATAATATGACTCGATAGTATGTCGATATTTACACACATATACACACATATGTATACCATTCCATATCCACGTAGCTTATTAGCTAACTCCGACCTCTAACTATCGAAACTTTAGCAACATCCTATATATATGGGAAACCAAATTGACATTTAATAAATAAATGAGCTTAAGCGCAATAAGGGAAGATCTAATTTCGCTTAAAGGGGTACTGTACCCAATATGTTGTTGTTGGTTTCTATAATCCCCGAGTCGGAGAATAAGGTAACAACTTTTCCATTTTTTGAAAGTCTGTTGAGTACGAAGTATTGTTACGGATGGCAAATTTACCGGAATGCAAAAATACAAATTGTCGTTGTCGAGTAATTTTTGTACAGTTTTCAACCAAATGAATCAAATAAAAATTGTATTATATGCTTAGTAGTCCCATATACTCATTTAAGTTAGTGTATTGTCACTAGTCAATGAGTGGCTTGGGTTTTCTCCCCGTATAAGCATAATGTTTCAAACGATCGTGTGTGCAATTGTTTTATTAATCCAGTATCCCTCAATTATAATTTGATTACGTTTTGTACACGGAAATTCGAATTTTAAGAGACGCCATTTTATGGCTGGAGCCATAAAATCAATTTATATTAAATTATTAACTTTTAAATTATTAAATTTTAAGATAGCCTATTAACCTGAGCGCTTACAGAATACATCTTCGACTCAAATTACTTATATCTATATATAGTATCGATAATAGATCGTTGTTATCACCGGGAATTTATTGAAAATGGCGTACAGTACCCCTTTAAGTGCAATAAGGAAATTCCTTATTGCACTTAAGCGCAATAAGGAATATTCTTCGCTTAAGCGCAATAAGGAATATTCTTATTGCGCTTAAGCACAATAAGAGCTAATTGCGCTTAAGTGCTATAAGTAATCCCTTATTGCACTTAAGCGCAATAAGGGAAGATATAATTGCGCTTAAGCGCAATAAGAATATTCAGATTCCTTATTGCACTTAAGCGCAATTAGATCTTCCATTATTGCGCTTAAGCTCAATTATTTATTAAATGTCAATTTGGCTTCCCATATATATATATAACGATTGAAACTTGGGCAATATCGGAACCTGGCGCGATAGTTAATATATGTCGATATATATACACGTAGCATATGAGCTAACTCCGACCTCTCTATAATGAATTAATGATTGAAACTTTGGGCAGCATTGGAACCTGCCATATGCGTGTGACACTGCGTCGTCACTATATATAAAGCACGTTTGGGTCATACGATCTAATATGACTCGATAATATGGCGATAGATATAGACTCGTTATGTTGGGATATTAAATTTTATGAAACGAGTTTGATCAATTTGATTCACAACGAGTCGTAGATGAGTTGTGAATCAAATTTATCAAACGAGTTTCATAAAAGCTTATATACCAACATAACGAGTTGAAGATCTTGTACACCAGATGAAAAAATAGAGCCTTTATACCTTTATATAACAAATCAAAATCCTTCAAAGAAGCTGCAAAATATATACATTTACAGTGTTATTCTGGTGTTGGACTGTTGGCGTCATGTGCGACTTTTCGAAATAGTATTAATCCGCCTGAATGAGTTGATCGCATGCTTTCTTATAGCTCCTAGTCTAACAATGCATGTATTGCTCTGGGTAATACAAAGTTTAAATTATTCTCATGGTTCGATTTTCCTATTTGCATTATGTGTGAAATTTGTTGTTTTATATTAAAAAAAAATGCATATTTTCCCACTTTCTATAATTCCAACCTTACCTATAGGGGTGTCATTTTCAAGTCTTGAAATAGTGTGTCTGTCATTTGCAGAATGAGGTCCCCAGAGGGTTCTGGTGAATTTAGTGACCCTATATATCGCGCACAGCGGGCTAGCATCACCAAATTCACAACATGGGAACCTCATTCTGCTTAGACCTCATCTTCTATGGGAGACTCATTATATATTAGATTGCAGTTCCCCAGCTGAAGTTGGTGATGTTCACCCATTATAGTCACCTCGATTATGCATTTTATCTCCTGCGAATTATGGGATATAGAAACTGAACAGAAGGAGAAAACTAAAAACAATGTTAATTTGAGACTATAGTTACTTCCCAGAAGATGAGACATAAGTAGAATGAGGTCCACAGAGGATGAATTTGGTGATACTATATCCCGCGGGGTAGCTAGCATAACTAAATTCACCCTCTGGTGCCTCATTCTGCATTTGACAGACACATTATTTCAAAGCTTGGTCAGATTGGAAATTTCCCATAATTAGAAAGCATGAGGTACCAGTTGGATAATTCGAACCAGGAAATTATATTTTCCGAACTGGTCTGGCTTAAAGGCCCACTTAATTTTCGAGTCGCCAATTATTTTTTTATAGTGACTTGATATACGGTTTTAATAACAATCTATGCCATAAAATATGATTAAAATACTATAATTCATCACTATTTGAAACATCTGTGTCTCATAAAATGCTCACAGAGAAATAGAAAACTGCTGAAGACTTCCCCCTCTTGCATCCAGAATGCAACAGAATTCAAACTTTTTTAATAAAAGGGGACGAACTCTATCTTTAATATATAGAGTTATTCCCCCTGCATTGAAAATAATACTGATTTTTACTTCAATTTTGATGACAAAAACAACATGTCCACAGTTTATTACACCGGATAAGTTGGTAATATAATGTTTTGGGGCTTCCTCTTTCAAATGGTATATAATATGACATATATTTTATATAAAGTAATCTGGGGGTTCGAACCACAGGTATTTGGCCAAAAAAAATTGGCCAAAAAAAAACATATATAAAGGTAAGTATCAAGGCTGATAGTGAAAATAGGAGGTCAAAAATCATCCTCACAAAAGCAATTTTTTTATCAAATTGATCTGGAATTCTAGCATTATGTGCCCAAGTAATCATATTTTTGGTTAAAGTTTAGCTTTCCGTCGTACTTTAAACAAGTGAGCATAGAAAATCATTCGAAGTTGTCAATGAAATTTATTTTTTGGTACCCGAAACGTCCATCCAATGAAAAATAAAATAATCCAACCCCTAAATCACCGAAATATATAATATTATCATAAAACTAAATAGCCCTATTGTCAAACAGACGTTGTTTCGTGAAGTACAGCTAATTTGGGGTTGGTACTCAACATACATCGAGTTTAATAACGATTTATGTCCTTTTTTTCCGTCAGTTTTACAGATTTGTTTTCGCGGGAGGCCATTTTGAAAAACTGAAAGCGAAACTAACTTGAACTTTATTAAATTAATTTTAATATCTCTCTTTTAATTGATATCCGGCATTCTTAATGACAAAAATCATGCGGTGGATATATAATACCCACTAGATAAAGAATTAGATAAAACATTTTTTTTTATCGATGCAAAATTATTTTATTTTGGAGTCATTTACTGCAGCGTTTCTCGAGTTTGTTTCGCACTTTCAAAATGGCCTCCCGCGAAAACAAATCTGTAAAACTGACGGAAAAAAAAGACAAAAATCGTTATTAAACTCGATATATGTTGAGTACTACACCCAAATTAGCCCTATTGTCTGTTTGACAATAGGGCTATTTAGTTTGATGATTAGAGTATAGATTTCGGTGATTTAGGGGTTGGATTGTTTTATTTTTTTTATTTTTCATTGGACGGACGTTTCGGGTACCAACCAAATAAATTTGATTTATTAACCTTAAATGTTTTTCTATGTTCACCAATCTCAAATACGACGGCGAACCAAACTTTTTTAAAAACTATGATTATTTGGTCACATAGTGCTGCAATTACAGATCAATAAAAAATAAAATGTTGCTTTTGTAGAGAAAAATACTGACCCCTATCAAAAATGAGATAGATACCTTTCCGAGATTTTCATTAAATAAAAAAATAAATTGTGCCTAATACCTGTGGTTCGAACATTAAGTGGGCCTTTAAGGAGGGGATACAGTAATCTAGTCCGGCTTAAGGTGGAGTGCAGTAACCTAGTCTGGCTTAAGGAGGTGATACAGTGGGGTGCAGTAACCTAGTTTCTTTATTATCAAATTTCTATAAAAACTTCTTCACATAAATTATATTTCTTTTTTAGTTTAGTTTCTTTATATCTCCAAATTGGCAGACGAGACATTGTATAATCGAGGTTCCCAATGGGTGTACATCACAATATTCACCATTTGGAAACTTCAGTCTGAGTTAATGTCTCCCACAGCAGATGAGGCCTGAGCAGACTGAGGTCCCCAGATGGTGAATTTGGTGATAACGTCACTAAATTCACCCTATGGGGACCTCATTCTGCAAATAACAGGCAAACTAAACTCAGGCTTGTGTAGGGGGGTTGCAGTTGAAAATTCCAAGTTGGACATCCCCAAAGAATACCCCTAGCTACCTCCCTATTATGGACAATCATGTTTTTTATCAATAGGTTTTGTGATTCGCCGCTTCATTCATGATCTATCCCCTCGTAACAATATTAAAAAAAAAATTAAGACATATAATTATTCTGATATAAGTAGGAGGCTCCTTCGTATTATGTTATAGATAATGTGATAAAGGATAAGTTTCTTTCGTTGATGTAGAAAATGTCGAACTAATCATGCATTGACCCTGATTTTTTTCCGGGGCGGGTCAAAATAATGGGGGGGGGGGGGGGTTGACCGAGTGGTCAATGGGACCCAAAATTTTTTTTTTCCGCAGCTCATAAACAAATCCTTATTTTTCAACTGTTTTTGGAAAAAACTTTGAAAGAATGTAATTTGTTACTGCATTCCTTATATATATTTTGTTTTCTCTCGTAAAATTACTAAATATCCGGGTATATGTCAGTCTGGGTATGGATGGACACATTGCATATATTAAAGGTACTCAATCCGATCAGAGGATCCCCATATCATTAGATTCCAACAACAACACCATTTTTGAAAATGCCGCTTCAGTTATCAGAATCGATTAATTGCCCAAAATTAATGCTAACCACAGTCAACTATAGTATAAAATTGCACATAACCTGTTATTTATCAACGTTCTGTTCAACGAAATTTTGCCGGTTGTCCAATATCTGACACAAAAAAGTCACTGGATTTTAGAGTTATCGATCTTCATCCGCTATCTGGTCAGATAAGTTCTTCTCGTCGACAGTTTATTGGGCCACCAAAATTAAAATAATAGATTTCAAACATCGATATCTGATCACTCTGAGCTTTGATGGGTGGGTTCCTCGACTCGAATCAAATATTTTTTACCCCCGAAGCCAAGGAAATAGTAATTTGCGAGCGTTAATTCGGATTGAGTACCTTTAATAAAGCAATCACTTCGATGCCAAATTGAGCTAATCACATACAGGTGTGGTGAAAATCTAATACTCTTCCGAAAAATAATATATTTCTTGTTTCTATTTCGTCGAAAGATGGTCAGATAAAACTTGCCACACACTAATTCTCCTTTCAAATGTTATGGCACACAAAGTTACAAATACAAACATGCGGGAAACAGAACCAGTGTCTGGGGTTGCTACCAATAATTGTAATTAATATGGCTGTATTTAAAGGGGGACTGTACTCAAATATTGTTGTTGGTATCTATGGTATCTGCTTCATAGAATAAGGTCACCAGATTTCCATTATTTAAGTACGAAGTACCCAACTATTTCACATATGACAGATAAGCCGGAATGCATAAATTGGCACGCTCGTCGTCGATATATTTTTGGAGAGCCTTTTCGGGCAAATGTATCAAATAAAATAATGGTGTATATGAATAATAGTCGCTGATACTCCTTAAAGTTATTGTATAATAGATACTCCTTAAAGTTATTGTATAGTCAGCGAGTGGCTTGAGCTAATGTCCCGTATATCAACCAGGCAATTCTTCAAGGATTGTCCACTTATAAATGGACAATCGGTACCTAAAATGGTCATTAATAAATGAACAATCCAACCACGCGTGGCACGCGAGCTTGGGATTGTCCACTAAATGAAGACATGTTTTGTTAATCCTGCATGAAGGGCAATAACTCTATAAATAATGTTAATTTGCTAAATAACGGTGATTTGTATGAGAAGAAGTTTTTTTCACGAAATAACGGAGATATTTGAAGAAGTATTTTTGACGAAATAACGGAAATATTTGAAGAAGTGTTTTTAAAGGCTTATATAAGCCGTAAAGTAAATTTATAGTAACTTATTAAATTTGATTTTTAAGATAATTAAGCTGTTAACAGAAGACAATTTATAGTAACTTATTAAATTTGATTTTTAAGATAATTAAGCTGTTTACAGAAGACAATTTATAGTAACTTATTAAATTTGATTTTTAAGATAATTAAGCTGTTTACAGAAGACAATTTATAGTAACTTATTAAATTTGAGTTTTAAGATAAGCTGTTTACAGAAGACAATTTATAGTAACTTATTAAATTTGATTTTTAAGATAATTAAGCTGTTTACAGAAGACAATTTATAGTAACTTATTAAATTTGATTTTTAAGATAATTAAGCTGTTTACAGAAGACAATTTATAGTAACTTATTAAATTTGATTTTTAAGATAATTAAGCTGTTTACAGAAGACAATTTATAGTAACTTATTAAATTTGATTTTTAAGATAATTAAGCTGTTTACAGAAGACAATTTATAGTAACTTATTAAATTTGATTTTTAAGATAATTAAGCTGTTTACAGAAGACAATTTATAGTAACTTATTAAATTTGAGTTTTAAGATAAGCTGTTTACAGAAGACAATTTATAGTAACTTATTAAATTTGATTTTTAAGATAATTAAGCTGTTTACAGAAGACAATTTATAGTAACTTATTAAATTTGATTTTTAAGATAATTAAGCTGTTTACAGAAGACAATTTATAGTAACTTATTAAATTTGATTTTTAAGATAATTAAGCTGTTTACAGAAGACAATTTATAGTAACTTATTAAATTTGATTTTTAAGATAATTAAGCTGTTTACAGAAGACAATTTATAGTAACTTATTAAATTTGATTTTTAAGATAATTAAGCTGTTTACAGAAGACAATTTATAGTAACTTATTAAATTTGATTTTTAAGATAATTAAGCTGTTTACAGAAGACAATTTATAGTAACTTATTAAATTTGATTTTTAAGATAATTAAGCTGTTTACAGAAGACAATTTATAGTAACTTATTAAATTTGATTTTTAAGATAATTAAGCTGTTTACAGAAGACAATTTATAGTAACTTATTAAATTTGATTTTTAAGATAATTAAGCTGTTTACAGAAGACAATTTATAGTAACTTATTAAATTTGATTTTTAAGATAATTAAGCTGTTTACAGAAGACAATTTATAGTAACTTATTAAATTTGATTTTTAAGATAATTAAGCTGTTTACAGAAGACAATTTATAGTAACTTATTAAATTTGATTTTTAAGATAATTAAGCTGTTTACAGAAGACAATTTATAGTAACTTATTAAATTTGATTTTTAAGATAATTAAGCTGTTTACAGAAGACAAACCGGCCAAAACCGGCCAAATAAAGCTTCAACAGCCTAAAATATCTTCGGTCTCTCTCAATAGAACCAAACAAATATGGATATCATTGGAACCGGCTCCTTGACCACATTGTGATAGTTACAGTTATGCCCTGTGCCAATGCATTCTCTTATATATGCGAGTCGACCATAGGTCGCCTCGCATATATAAGAGAATGCATTGGCCTAAAAAAAAATCTTTTTTTAACACTTTTTACCATTTTTTCTTACATTCTTTAACAATTTTATCATTTTTAATGTGTTAAGCCAATGCATTCTCTTATATATGCGAGGCGATCTATGGTCGACTCGCATATATAAGAGAATGCATTGGCACAGGGCCCTTCTGTTGGGTAAAGGGTTAAGATAAGCTGTTTACAGAAGACAATTTCGACTGAAATTAATTATTTTGCTAGATATTATCGATATTACATGTAGATCGTTGTTATTACCGGGAATTTATTTAAATTGGCATAAGTCTCTGGGTCTTCCTTTAACCTGAACATTTAACTTTACAGAAGAATTGGCGTACAGTTCCCATTTATGCCAATAAATGGAACGGAAGTGATATGAATGATGATTTCTGGTAGAGTTTGGCAGGTTTCAAAAAGGATGTATAACTGGTGCGCTCCGGTAGAGATTGAGATTTCTTAGCGATTTTAAACCTGAAATTATTTTTAGTAATGCTCACTTATGTCGCACCACGAATCGGTTCTGGTTTGGAAATGACTCGAAGATATATATGTCGATTTAATACTTATATACGGACTTTATATGCTTAAAGATACGGTAAGCGTTGGCGGTGGGTATTATTGCTGTTAAAATAGTCACATCGATCCTTTAAAACCGCCATAAACAATTTTATATTATAGACAAATTTTGTTCGTATACCAGTTCGTATACTATCATAAATGTCGCGAAAATTGTGTGTTATTGTCATGTTAATACTCTGTGTTTTGTAAAACAAACGACATGTTTTGTAAACAAACAGTACGTAAACAGTATGCGATAGGCAAAACACTAAACTCCGGGGAAACCCCACTAGGATAATTTTGGTTATAAACATACCGGTATAGCGTTCGCTAATCCTCGCCTCTCAAGATTTTGGTGTTGAATGAGTCAACGTGAATAACTCTCTGATTTATAAAGTCTGTATAACGGAATTTCGTGTATTTATTGACATGTATATATATAATGATGAAGTCACCGCGGGGATTTTTGGGTAATTGTCCACTCGCTACATCAACATTCCTACTCAAGACTTATACTTCTGGACGCTGTCGCATTTCTTCTCATTGCATGATTGTAGACCCATTAGTACACGGCTTATGTGTCCATGTAGCTATACAAAATCACGAACTTCGATACTTCCTCCCATCTAAGTTAATCAGACATAACTGTTAAAGATGTTCTGCTGCTGTATACAACTACGACCATGGGCGTGCGACATATATGCATGTGACAATAAAGGACGCCTATCTGTCGTATATCCACATGCCTGTGACATATGAATTTATGCATATAGTGTTATTTTTTTATTATTTTTTCATATATTATTTTTCTCCTACATCTACTGGTCATATTAAAGGTACTCAATCCGATCAGACGGTCCCCATATCATCAAGATACAACAACAACAACATTTCTTCAAAATACGATTTAGTTATCAGAATCGATTAATTGCAACAAAATAATGGTAACAACTTTCAGCTATGGTATCAAATTTCCCAAAGCGTGTTATTTATCAACATTTTGTTCAACGAAATATGGCCGTATTATCACTTGAATATCACGAAATTTGGCCGAGATACCAATTATAGTTCCTTAGATAAATAGTTTTTTTTGTGTCTCCTGAACAATTTGATTTTCCTGAGGTACGATCCTTTATAACCCCACCGACGTTATGTATTGTTTGTAAATCACTCTCCATAGTGGAGGTCAATAAAGAAATAAATAAAAATTAAATGCTAATTCTGATACGCAACAGTTCTGCGCTGTCATTAGAATATGAACAATAAATGTAACACCAACATGCGCGATAACGGTGCGCTACTGGCCAAAACACCAGCTGACTTGGAAGTCCTAACTAGCATAGTATGTAATGCATCATGTAAAGACCAATTTTCAATGAAATAAAAACTTTCTTTCACTGTCCTTCAAGTTGGTGAACATTAAATGTGAGTCACCCCTGTGTGCTTGCCTTGATGACTGATTGAAATGCTATACGCAAAGGAGTCATTTAAGCATACTGATGCTGGTAAAGAAATTAAGAAATTATTAAATAAATAAACGAGGGTTAAAGGTACTCAATCCGATAAAACTCCTCTCAATTACTATTTCAATGGCTTCGGGGGTCAAAAATATTTGATTCGAGTCGAGGAAGTCACCCATCAAAGCTCAGATTTGTTAGATATCGATTTTAGAAATCTATTATTTTTCATTATCGGGAATTCTTTCTGGCCCAGAAGACAGTCAAAATTTCGTTATTATTACCACTTGATTATAGAGTTATCCATCCTTGTCTGTTTGAATAGAGTTTTGGCGTAAAATCTCGAGCAGGTTACCAAATTGACGACAGTTATTAGTACTCATCTCGAGCAATTAACAAATTTCAAAAATCAATATATAATAACTCTTGAGCTTTGTTTGATGGGTTCCTCGACTCGAATCAAATATTTTTTACCCCCAAAGCCAAAGAAATAGTAATATAGGACCCTCTGATCGGATTGTTGTTGTTGGAATCTGTTGAGATGGGGACCCTCTGATCGGATTGAGTACCTTTAAACAAACTTTTTTCTTTCAAAAAGGTAGTAAATGTTTTCTCCTGTTCTGAGCCTAATTGACAGTATAAGCTATCTGCAGAGTGCAGACGTTACTCTCCACTGTAGATCCATAACTCCATGCACAGTGCTGACAATCCGAGCCAAAACACTACCAAATACAAACACCTTGTAAAAAGTTATACGTTATACTATATGCGGATTCAGACATCTCTCTTTAACCCATTCGACGTTCGAATGGTTTAAAATAAAAATAAACTATCTTTCACTGTTGGTGGTGAACATTAAATTCAAAAAGGTGGTAAGTGTTTTCTCCTGTTTTGAGCCTATACTTGACAGTATAATGACAGTATAAGCTATCTGCACAGTACAGAAGTTACTCTCCATTGTAGATCCATAACTCCATGCATAATGATTTGAAGCCACTGACAATCCGAGCCAAAAATACTGTCTAACACAAACACAGAACAAAATGAGTTATCCCCTATCACTTCTTTTCAAATGTAGCAAACTAGCAAACCGTTGTAACTCACTGAATTCTACATGGAATTGATCTATTGAACCTAAGAAAATAGGATATAGAAGAATTATATAAATAACTCAGTCCTCAGACAAACACTGAGACGACTACCAGATAGAACAGCAAATGTCGCCATATATTTGCATTAACCCAGGGAGTTATTGGTCTTAAAATGCTAACAGTTATTATTAACATAGCAGATTCTGATAACTGAAGCGGCATTTAAAAAAAAATAAAATGTTGTTGTTGGAATCTGATGATATGGGGACCACCGAAACGGATTGAGTACCTTTAAATATGATAAAATTGCAAGATAACTCTGCAACGAACCACATCTTATACGAAAATCCTCCAAACATTCTCCCATGGCAACAAGAAAGGCAGTGATCAAAGAGTGGCTCATCACTGAAATTTACCATCATATAATTTATGGGGTCACTCTCACACACAAAAGTGTTGCAGGGTACTTTGTAGCCTATAGGAATTGAAGGATCTATATAGTTAGTATCAGTTATCAGTCAAGTACAGTTGAAATAATATGATTGTAATTGAGAAAATACTAGTTGAACATACAAGCCTTGAAATAGTGTGTCTGTCATTTGCAGAATGAGGTCCCCAGAGGGTGAATTTAGTAATGCTACCCCGCATAGCGGGCTAGCATCACCAAATTCACCCTCTGGGGACCTCATTCTGCTTACACCTCAGCATAATGAGGTTCCCAGAGGGTGAATTTGGTGATGCTAGCCCACTATAAGGGGTAGCATCACTAAATTCACCCTCTGGGAACCTCATTCTGCAAATGACAGACACCCTATTTCAAGGCTTGTATACATAGTAGATGATATATAGTTGAAAACATATCCAGAGAGTCTAGTTAGTAAATATCAGATATATATCCTGATTTTTGTAGATGATTGGCCGCCAAATTAATAATAAGAGACAAGAAATTTTATTGTGTAATTGTGTCACAAGTAAACGTTAATTTGACTCAGTATCGCTTATAACTATATAATAAAACAATACAAACAATCGATCTGGGACATTGACGTTCGGAGCATAGCTATGGGAACACCCTAATGATCGCTATATGGTGTCGCCTGAATGGTCTGTTCTAAAATAGAATAATAAAGTGGCCCACTTAATCATCGCATTTTATAATAAAATATTCGAAATAAAATAAATATTAATTGATAGAAGCATTTCTGGACATGGGTCTTTAATTCATATTTATTATTTTATACCCATGAAACTATTTCATAAGTGTTATATGAACAGATAATCCATCTTTAACCTTGTATACTCATTTTATAATTAATTAACTCACGTTTAATATTTATTTTAACCCACATGTGCATGGGTTGCTCAGCATATAATAAAAAGAGGGGTGTCTTGAACAATATCGTATACCTGCTACCAACGTACGCGGAGGCTTGTTCAGGTTAAACTGAGGCATTTCCATTTAAGAGTACATAATTCCTAGTCATCTGTGTTTTTAAAGCAATATAGATGCATGTTGTTATTCGAATTTAACCAAACTGAAACAGCACACACGTGATATGCCCGTAATCATGTGTCGATTGGATCTAGATGTCTAATTTAATTTGTTGATATATAATATATTGCATATTGACTCACTCAGTGGCATGCATGTAACATGCAAATGGTTGTACGTATGTTTAATAACACTGCTGCATGTACCAACATTCGTGGCATATCCAGCGGCTCCCATAGTGAAGGCACCATACATTGTATCAACTACATCCCTAAATGTGCTGCATATATATATGCCGCATATGTGTATATGTAACACGCATATGGTCGGATAATGCACGGTATGGCTTATGCACAAGTGTACTAACATCTAAATTAATGACCGCGGAGTGAACAATGAATAGCTAGGTTAAATATTCGTCATAGCATACATCCAATAGTATTCCATTCGTTACGGTCAAGCTGAAACTGAATTACGATCAATACCCTTTCACATTACAAATTTTGGCCTAATGTCATTAAATTTGGGCCCACAAATAATATTTCAATGCCCCTCAACGTCCTTCAGAAGTCGTCACTGAGAGATACCAAGATTCTAAAAAATTGTAAAATTTGCCCAACAAAAGAAAAATGGCGGACGGCAACGAGTTCACTCTGCGCGGAAAACCAATTGAGAAATACCGTGTTACTGACCTGAGAGACGAATGCGACAACAGAAATCTCCTCAAAACTGGTAACAAAAAGGATCTCATCCAGAGGATTTGTGAAGATATACAGGCTGAACAATCTAGAGAGAAAACCACGCCTGAATTGCCAGCATCTCGGGAAATGAAAAAATCAAGATCACGGTCTGTATCAAGTTCATCGAGATCGTCACGTTCTTCTGGCGAAGGTAATCGTAAAAAGAATGGAAGATTATCAAAGTCTAGATCAAGTTCGAGGTCCAGATCACGTTCAAGATCACGTTCAAGATCAAGTACTGCGTCTTCAAGATCCAGCTCAGCATCAGATTATCACTCAACAGAAAAGAAATCTGAAGTGCAGAGAAAGAGAGAACGCTCACATTCGTCCTCTAGTGATAGCTCCAGGGACAGGTCTAACAACAAATCATCGCCACATGCACGCTCCAGGGACAGGGCCAACTCTAAATCATCGCCACATGCACGCTCCAGGGACAGGGCCAACTCTAAATCATCGCCACGTGCTCGCACCTATTCAGGATCATCACCTCATCGCAAGTCTCAATCAAAATCCCCACCACCGTCAGTAAAGTTGGAACAGATTCAACAAGATTCTCCTTCATCAACAATGAATCATGAACATGAAACCTCAATGCAGTCTATAGATGAGACACCAAATACCCAGAATGATAAATTAGATAGAAGCGGGACATCGATGGAAGTGGAAGAAAGTGACTATAAAGCTGATACTGAAAGAACTGATGACAGTGAATATCAAACTCCAATTAAGTTTAATTCACAGAATGCTGCCGATAAATCAGATGATATTGGTAATAAACTTGTTTCTTCAAGCAACACAATGGGTGGAAGAGCAGATGAAAATCAAATAAATAATGAAACAACAGAAAATAGAGAAAAACCCATCAAGAAGAGAAAGTGGGGATCTTCTTCTTCTAAAATAACAAAAAGAAATCCAAGTCTAGAAATTTCTACTGATTCGCTGAAAAGTTTAATACCAGAGATGAAACCTTTATCAATGCCCACTATTACTCAGAGTAGTGAAGAGAATGTTTCTGAAGGTGAAATTGAAGATCCAGGTGCCGGTGGGGACACAAGAAATGTTAAAGTGCGGCGCACTGTAGTATCCCGAGATGATTCAGATCATGGAAACATAGTTCTAGATAAAAACACAGACACTATCACAGATACAGAATCTGGTGAAATAACCGAACCACCAAAAGAAAGGAAACAAGAAATAAAGAAGCCAAAGCCACTAATCGAAACTGAAGAACCACAGGCAGCAGATAGGGAGCCGTCACCGGCCAAGAATCCAGCTAATAATACTATTCATATCTCTGGACTAACTAGACCTTTTACGGTAGGACAGCTAAAAGAGCTGGTGAAAAAGATTGGTGAAATTGATGAAGCTTCATTCTGGATTGATAAAATAAAGTCTCATTGTTATATTTCATTTTTAAATGAAGATGATGCAAAAGCAGCAAGGGAAGCTCTTCATGGGACAAGGTGGCCAACATCTAACCCTAAGAAATTGAGAGTAGACTTTGCTACGCCAGATGACGTGGAGTCGCACAGAGCTCATGATACCGGTCCAGCTGAATTCAACAAGAAAGAAACACGAGAAGAATCAAGAAAGCGACGAGCTTCTGAAAGAGAGAAGAGACACAAAGAAAAAGAAGAGAAACAGAAGGAAAGAGAGAAGGAAATTAAAAAATCACCTGTATCAAAGCCTATACGAGAATGGGATCGTGACAAGATTCGACAGAGGTCTCTGACAAGATCAAGGTCAAGATCCCCTCATCATCGACGTCATATAAAGGAAGCAAAGCCCGAAAGAAACCATGAAAAGGAACATGAGAGAGAGAGCATTGGAGATGATTCTAGAAAGGAACGAAAAGAAAAAGAAAAACCTGAGAAAAAAGTTGAAGACGCTCCTGCCAAACTCCTGGATGATTTGTTTAGGAAAACAAAGGCTACACCTTGTATTTATTGGCTTCCTTTGTCTGACGCAGAAGTTGATGAAAGAATTCGGATGAGGAAAGCAAGGCTAGAAGAGCGGGATAAAATAAGGCGTGAATTAGATCAAAAAGAGGCAGCTGAAATGAGAAAGAGACGTTATTCAAGTCCAGACCGAAGGGAACAAGTACGAGGGAGGAATCTTATTGATAATAGGAACAGAGAAAAGAAGAGAAGTCCTGATCATCACCGCCGAAATGACAGAGACAATCGCCGACAAGATGATAGCCGAGATTCAGGAAATAGGAATCGCTCTGGCTGATAGACTACTGAACTGATTATCATGAATTTCATACAGAAAGGAACTATATTGGAAGTGTCGATCGATACAGGAGTGTTCACCTGTGTGTAGAACATGACTCAGCTGGGAATGATCAGCTGGGAACCGTCAGCAGTAATCATCAATTTCATCTTCATTTTTCATGGAAATATTTCCTACCTGTAAACAGATAAACAGTTTGTATCTTAGATGTACTCTGAGGTGCCAAATAATATTGATTGCCGATTAATAGTGAGAAAATAGTAGCGAAGTGCCAATTAACTGGCTTGCATGGTCAAGGTAAATATTGTTAGGCCAATGTATTATCTTAGGCCAAAGCGAAAAATAGGTGTGTTTCCGATCCCATCCATAAAAAAAACAGGGGCGGGGGGGGTGGCTTTTCACTTTATTTTTTTTTTTCACTTTATTTTTTCGCGGGGAAATTCAATTATCATATTTGTGCTATCTTTCTAATAATTATGTCATTTATGAACTTATTGTGAAGGCTAACAATGTATGTACTGAATTTCAGTGCCTTGTATTTAATCTACATGTGCAAATTGTAAAGAACAGTTTATCTATTTCTTCATTTTTAGATCTTCCGGTAAATATACACTTCGGCTTCCGTTCGGTAAATTACCGTAGGCCTATATCATCCGGTTGTTACAGTCCGTTCTTTTCAGACACCGTTGGAAGTTTTGGGACAGATGTATTCTTTGCGATTGCGTTCGCGTAAATATTGTGTAGCATTATTTTGCCGGTATATTTGGGCATGTTGTTAATGTTAGTTGACGTACATTAATAATGCGGTCATAAACTCATCACCCTAATGCCGCCATGGAGCTTCATTTTACAGTGTGTCTGAAAACCACGTGCGCGTTTGTTTTTGTTTACAATCTGTTGCTATATCGGTCACAACACAGAATTTTATTGTCAGTGGGTCGATTTAATAACCAAATAAGGAGACAATTTTAGTATGCTTGTTTATGTGAGAGGTCTATATATAACAATATAAATAGTGTAGTATTAATTCACGTGGAAATAGTAAATACATCGTATTTTATTTTTCGGGATTTGGAAAATAAATAAAGTGAGTTTCGTCGGGGGGTTTTGAGGTGGGGCGGGCGGGGGAGTGGAAACATGCCTATTTTTCGCTTTGGCCTTATATATGCTAGGCTCCCTATGTAATTTATGTTTCTCCCTTGATGTGAATTTCAAAATGGCAGAGGGACTGCACTGGTCTGTCATTATGCCACATTTACCACTAAGTACAGAGTGTTAGATCACCAGAGCCACCTTCTACTATTAGTCTACATTAATATCGGAATACTGCTTCAAATGTGTACCGATAATAGACCATTCCGTTTATAACTAAATCAGATTAGGAGGATAATATATAATAATAATTGAAGTTAACCCTTTAATAATTGAAGTTAACCCTTTCATGGTGGGAGCTGCACTGGTGCCGCTTTGAAGATCCTGTACCAGTGTGTTCTCTTAGTGAACGTTCAGACAACCACGATTCAATCGTAAGTGGAGGAATCGGGCCTGACGAGATCGTGGATAGTTTGTTCAGACGATTGCGATGTCGTCGTTCATTTAGTATGATATCGTAGGTTGTTCCTAAAGCATGTGATTGACTTCCCTACGGTCATACCCAGATACGATTTTTACATACACATGACTGCGATTACGTCGCAATTGGAGGTAACCAAGGATACGCCACGATTTCGCATCTAAAATAAAACAGTGCTTGATATTATTTTTTTTACCTACGATTTTGACGTGAGCATGCGCAGTCCAACTACGACGGAAATCTTTCCACTTACGATTGTATCGTGGTCGTCTGAACGTTCACTTACATGTAGATACATGTATGCAAGTATCCCATAGGGAGCCTCGCATATATAAGAGAATGTACTGACTTACGAGGTCCAGGTAAATATTGTTTCGCCAATGCATTCTCTTATATTGGGTGCCTCGAATATAGAAGAGAATGCATTGGCACAGGATTTTCTAAAAATTTCAGGAAGCCTGTCATGAAAGGTTTAATATTAATGTCCGTATTATTATTTTGCACCTCAAGAGTACATGTACATAGTTTTTTTGTGTGCAGATATGATACCTATGTGAAATCATTCTTCTGCATCCTGCCGCTGTTATACAATAATGCTCTAAGTAATCGACTTCTTAACCACAGCAGAATTATGGGTAACTTTTCAGGATTTAGTCGGAAATATGGCTTGTTGCCATTCATAGGAAAGCTCTCCCCGGGAGCGTTCCGATGAATGGCAACAAGCCATATTTCCGACTAAATCCTGAAAAGTTACCCATAATTCTGCTGTGGTTAAGAAGTCGATTACTTAGAGCATTACTGTACATGACACATGTGACTGAACCTTCTGAGGCTGTTAATATGAGATGTAGTATCTTCTTCGTAACCATGGACTACAGTAATGCCCTAAATAATCGACTCCTTAACCAGAGCAGAATTATGGGTAATTTTTCAGGATTTAGTGTCAGAAATACACATGTATGGCTTGTTGCCATTCATCGGAAAGCTCTCAGTGAGAGCTTTCCAATCAATGGCAACAAGCCATATTTCCGACTAAATCATAAAAAATTACCCATAATTCTGCTGTGATGAAGGAGTCGATTATTTAGGGCATTACTGTATTTTTGTGGGAAACACTGTGAAATGAACATATCTTCAATTCAACACTCCTTATTTTTATACCTGCTTTTTTTCCATGAGACTCTGGAACCAACCAAGTCTGGGAATAGTGTGACTGAATTCTGCACAATGAGGTCCCCAGAGGCTGAATTTAATTACGATATCCTGCACACTGACTAGCATAACTAAATTCACCCTGTGGGAACCTCATTCTGCTTTGGCCTTCCAGCCCTGGGAATTAGCCTAGGCAATAGGCAATGTCTAGGTAAAAGCAGGCAAAATCGGTTTGCCTAGGCAATTATATTTCCAAGGTAAAACAAGTTCATTGGGTTACTAAAATTGATTTGTGTCCATCAGGAATAGAACCTCTTTAGCCAAACTGACTTCTTTAAATCACTCTTTACATATATTGTCCTACAATTGTTTCCATGGCACTGGGCCATTAACTAGCTACCCGGTATAAGGACACTTATTTTGGAGATGATTTGTGGAATTGTACATATATGTTGAGTAATGGTCTGGAAATAATGTTCCTCAAAATAACTAAGCATTTCAGGTTATTATTGAATCATTGATTTGAGATGGCAATATTGTTGCAAAATTGCCTAGGTAAAATCTGTTTTCGCCTAAGCCGATTTCTTTCACCTAGGCAAATATATTGCCTAGGCAAATTTGTCTTAATTCCCAGGGCTGGCCTTCTCTTCTGGGAAGTACTGGAAAGTAATGTTTTTAGTTACTTTTTCCCTTCTGGGAAGTTTCTGTATCCCCTATTTTGCAGAAGATATAAAATGCATAATCAAGGTGACTGATGGATGTCATTGGATGAACTTAATCAACTTCAACGGGGATTTCAATCTGATCCCAGGTTTCCCATAGCAGCAGAGGCATAAGTAGAATGAGATCCCCAGAGGCAATGGGAGACCTACATGTAGGATAAGATTTAAGTTCCCCAGTTGAAGTTGGTGATATTCACCCATCAGTCACCTTGATTATGAATTTATATTTTCTGCAAATTAGGGGATATAGAAACTGAACAGAAGGGAAAAATTAACTAAAACAATGTTAATTTGAGAGTAGAGATACTTCCCAGAGGATTGTGTTTCTACATGTATATCCCCTAATTTGCAGAAGATAAAATGCATAACCGAGGTGACGAATATGTGAACATCACCCACTTTAATCTGATCCTAGGTCTCCCATAGCCATAGAGGCCTAAAAAGAATCCCAGAGGGTAAATTTGGTGATGCTAGCCCACCTTGTGGACCTCATTCTGCAACTGTCAGACACACTATTTCCAGTCTCCCTCAAATGTACCAGGCTGTTGGATGATCAGTTGTGTTGTCAGACTGAATCGTTATCTGACTCTCATTTCTAGATAAACGATATACCAGTGCATAGACATACATGTATATTGTCACTATAGTGAAGTGATATTGGTTTCCATATCACGTCGAGTTGAGAAGGTGAGATTCCGGATCTTGATGAGCTATTTCAACGAGACGTGATGTGCTGACCAATATCTCTTCACGGTACAATCTGTAGTTATAACGCATTTATTATATGAGATCTGTGAGAATTGAATTTAGCTAAATACATTTATCGAGAGTAACAAACATGAAAGACATAACAAGAAAGCAAGCAAACGCTACATACCGGCACATGTGTAAACTTTTATAATAAGAGTATTTGACTGACAATTTTCTTGGAATTTTTTTCAGTCTCGATCTCGGATTCGAAACAAGTTAAAATCTGTGCGTGTTGTCAATATTTCAACTGACCAACGTTGTCCAGCATTTAAATGCAGAGTGAATACATGTACATGCAGTATGTGACAAATATATGGTAAATAATTGATTTAACAATTTTCTGAATAATCAGACTGATCGAGCCCTATTTTGGACCTTTTCAATTTTAAGTTTGGAGCCCAAACTACATGTACATGTACCACTGATAATAACCTTCGGTCTGATCAGTTTGAGTCATATCGTACATCTGTAACGTAACTTCTCGCATAATGGTACTAGTATACGAAAATGCTTATCAGATAATTGAAATGGGCATGCTAGTAAAAAGATTTTTTGGCCAAAACATTGTGAATCTATTATAAATAAATTGACATGCATTGATCAAAATTATTTGCAAATTTTCTGTTTGAGATCATTTAAGCCTTTCTATACTAAAGCACCATTGATGATTAGTTATCCTATAGTGATCCCCGAACAAACAGATGAATGTATTGCTGAGTCGTCTATGGGTTAAAGTAGTTATCCATTAGGAAATGTTCAGATACTAAGTTTAAACCTTTCTATACTAAAGCACCATCGATTAGTAGTTATCCCATAAAAATGTTCAGATAATAAGTTTAACCCTTTCTATACTAAATAATCATTAATTAATGAGCAGCTATCAGCAGGAAATGTTCAGATAATATGGTCGTTTGTTGAACATTTTCCTCAATAAATAGGGCTCCATGGTGCCTCCATCTGCATTTTTATATATCTGTCATCTGCTTTTATCACATTAACATCCCTCCAAATAAATAATAGACCATTCAAATGTACACTTCTTAATTGACTGGAAGAATCCATTTAGTATAGAAAGGGTTAAAAGTCAGAATTAAATATATATAGAGAATATCTACACTTTTTGGTTGGATGTGGGAATTATCTCATGATTGATGACAAACAAGATTAATTTCACGAGTGGCAATTAATTTTTTCGTCATCACGAATGAGATAATTACCACATCCAACCAAAACGTGTAGATGTTCTGTTTATTATATGCTCCGCCCAGTTGACCCATCGATCAACTCGAAAGAAGAGTAAAAGGTACAAATTTGTATACCCAAGTACAGCCATGGTAGTGAGCTTGTGCATATAAATAGTTCCATTTTTCAGACAGATTGGCTGAGGGATAAAGAGGCTAACATCAGTATGTTTAACAATTTTTTTTAATTTATCACATATTACAATCTTTTCAACCTGAACACTCGGACTTTTAGCACAGTCTTCCACCAAGAAACCGAATCACTTTTAATTTTAGCGCAGATGGATACGAGTGAGTAATCGATATCTCCCTAGACGGATAACGGTTTTTATCTGATGCAAAAATACTACTATTTGATAGCTTTATAGCATATAATAAATATTTTTATTACATGATCCGACTCTTCTTTGGTTGTATAAACTCATTCTATGATAACGGTAATCAATGGCCGTTGTATAAATAGCGCAGAAATAGCGCCAGGGGTACTGAAATGTATTGCTGCATGGTAACCTGACCTTTGACTTCCAGCTTTTCACTTGTTTACATTCTGTACACTAAATCGAGGTTTGCTGCTATTGTTGATTCAGTTTGAGCAAATATTTCATTAAATTTAAGTCATTAAATACTTCAAAGGGAATCAAAGCGTGTTATTTATCTGGCACTATTTCTTGATGCGGAGACGGCAGAAAAACTTTGCAGTTTGCCTTATAGAAGCCACTTTTAGTTTCTCCTCCCATTTAAGTGCGAGTTTTTAGATCAAGTAATTAAAGACATATTATGTTCTTATTCGGGTGCGTGAAACTAATAAGTTGGTATTCAGGCACTATGCCAACTGGAGAAATGTAGCATTCTAATAAAATCGCCATACCACTTCGTAGAAAACATCGTCTGAACTACTCACAATTATAAATATTTACTTCTCGATTCGGGACGCAACTACTAGTATCTGCGATAAACTATTTGGATATAATAATTATAAAATTTACTACTTTGAGCAAGATTATTCTCCATTTCTATTTGATCACCCTACCGGAGTGTTTCACATGACTTTAATAGAATCTTCAACTCGGTCCAGACCTAATTTACTGAACTTTTTTGTTATCGCTATAAACTGTAGTAGGGTCCTGCGAATTGGAGATTTTGATCGAATCGAATTGAAGAATTCGAATCGAATATCGAATCGAATTATACATGTGTGTTGCATTCTCAATTAGGCATGTTTTGCCAAGGATTATATGACGTTTGAACCGTTCTATGAACTTCCATGTAGTTCCATCATAACTTATGTGGCGATCAACCGTCAATCGCGATACTATTAACTTCAATTGATTATTGTCGAGAAGAAAAAAAAATGATCAAAACGTCCATGCAGACGTCACGATGATTAATATATAACCGGCCTATCGGAACTAAAATCACGCAAAGTTTGTACAGTTTGCATGTACATCCAAAATTGCAAATGGGCATTCGGAAACACCGGTTGTTGTAAACTTGAAGATGCAACAACAGCCGCAGGGTAGCCTGTTTATGTAGTAATGGGTGCTTCTGGAACTGATGATTCCATAGATGGGTCGTTGTCCCAGATGCTTGCGATTTATACACCATGTTGTATTCGTCACACGTGTAAGTTCTTGCACTGCCTGAGAAGCTTATCATGTTTAAAATAAACATGAATAACAGACAACTTATTGTCAAGTGCCAAAGGAACGCTCCGAAACTGACAGTCAACTTCAAATGAAAACTCCAACAACATGCACTTTTCGACCCCTGAAACACGTGAAGTTAACATCATCAACGATGTCACATACAAAGAACGCGGAACCTGAGACAGTCGGCGGATAACGCTAGCAGTTGCTCAGTCTCATAGTTATTATAATTTACGTGCGTCGTCGGTCCAACAGCGATTTCAGAGCTTTTGGCAACCATGTTCAAAGCTAGAATTCAGACGTATTTAGTGGTCCTAATCTGGTGGCTAATTACTGGCCATAAATATATTTAATAGCATGCGTACATTCGTGATGTACAATAAGAATTATAAAGCGCACATATTCATAATTTTAGGGAATTAAATGGCACAGAAACAGCTAAGATCGACGTGTGTACGTGTTCGTAAGCAGCTAATAATTTCATCCAAGTATATTCGAAATTTCGAGTTGGAAATTTCGACTCGAATTCGAATCGAATTTGACTTTCGAATCGAATATCGAATATTCGCAGGACCCTAAACTGTAGGCACATTGGAGATCCACTATATATATGTACCTGTTGAAATTGAATTGGACCTGCACATTGGCATGCTGTTTTTTATGTGGATATAGCGGGGCTTGGTTTGGGTGGGACGACATAAGAAAAAGAGATTTAACCCTTTAGAGAGCCCCACATAGCCTGCAGCAGACGACACTCTGTAGTGCATGCTTCCATCTGTGTGAGGCTCCCTGTGGGTTATACATTAAACCCTATATATCACCTGGGTTATTAACCCTTTAGAGAGCCCCACATAGACTGCAGACGACGACACTCTGTGGTGCATGCTTCCATCTGTGTGAGGCTCCCTGTGGGTTAAACATTAAACTTTATATATCACCTCAGTTATTAACCCTTTAGAGAGCCAAAATAGACTGCAGCAGACGACACTCTGTGGTGCATGCTTCCATCTGTGTGAGGCTCCCTGTGGGTTAAACATTAAACGTTATATATCACCTGGGTTATTAACCCTTTAGAGAGCCCCACATAGACTGCAGCAGACGACACTCTGTAGTGTATGCTTCCATCTGTGTGGGGCTTCCTGTGGGTTAAACTTTAAACTTTATATATCACCTGGGTTATTAACCCTTTAGAGAGCCCCCACATAGCCTGCAGCAGACGACACTCTGTAGTGCATGCTTCCATCTGTGTGGGGCTCCTTGTGTGTTAAACATTAAACTTTATAATATAGCCTCAGTTTTTAACCCTTTCGTGATGGTAGCTGCGAAATGGGGACCCACAGTGAGCCCCACATAGGCTGCAGCAGACGACACTGTGTAATGCATGCTTCCATCTATGTGAGGCTCCCTGTGGGTTAAACATTAAACTTTATATATTGCCTTTGAAATTATTCCTTTCATGATGGGAGCTGCATTGGTGCAGTATTAAAGATTCTGTGCCAGTCCATTCCCTTATATATGCGACTCTCCCATAAGGAGCCTCACATATATATGAGAATTCATTGGCTTGGAAGGTCAAGATAAATATTGTTAGGCCAATGTATTCACTTATATATGTGAGGCTCCCTATGGCAGACTCGCATATATAAGAGAATGTGTTGGCCAGTTCTAGATTTAACTGGATTCGCATTGCAATTTTCGATGCAATTTCCAATTTCTGCTAACCAATTTACAATTGACAAAAATGTATTGGTTGGGAATGCTATACAAAATCTACCCAGTGCTGCAAAATGCCATACAAATTAAAATAATTAAATCGTCCCCCTGGCTTTGGCACAGGGTTATCGCGGAAATATGGCTTGTTGCCATTCATCGGAAAGGTCTCACTGAGAGCTTTCCGATGAATGGCAACAAGATATATTTCCGACTAAATCCTGAAAAGTTACCCATAATTCTGCTCTGGTTAAGGGGTTGATTATTTAGGGCATTTCTGTAGTTGACTTTTCTCGGACAAACTCACAAATTAATATATAGTTTAGTGTATACAGTTTGGTGTGCCTGTCATTTGCAGATTGAGGTCCCCAGAGGGTGAATTTAGTTATGCTATCTTGCATAGCAGGCTAACATCACCAAATTCACCCACTGGGGACCTCATTCTGTTTAGGCCTCATCTGCTATGGGAGACATAGACTCAGATTTAAGTTCTCAAATGGTGAATATTGTTATGTACACCAATTGGGAACCTCGATTATGCAATGTGTCGTCTGCCAATTTGTAGATACATGTATAGAGAAACTAAACTAAAAAAGAAATAGAATCTTTGTGAAGAAGTTTCAATATAAATTTGATAATAAAGAAACTTTCCAGAGAAGATGAGGCCAAAGCAGAATGAGGTCCCCGGATGGTGAATTTAGTAACTCACCCTCTGGGGACCTCATTCTGCAAATGACAGACACACTAAACTCCATGTGCCATATTATATAAATTGTCCCAATATTTGTGCAATGATAATCCACATCTATACATGTAGGTAATTTAACAGGAGCAACCAGAGTGCATTTTAGCACCTGTAAATTGAAATTGGTAGCTGTGAACAGAACTCATCCCCGGCATAGTTAGTTGATTCATTTGTAGGAATGTCCCGTTAACCCTTTACCCAACAAAACGGCCCTGTGCCAATGCATTCTCTTATATATGCGAGTTGACCATAGGTCGCCTCGCATATATAAGAGAATGCATTGATTTAACACATATTAAAAATGATAAAATTGTCAAAGAATGTAGAAAAATATTTTTTTAAATTGTAAGAAAAAATTATAAAATTGTTAAAGGGGTACTGTACGCCAAATGTTGTTGTTGGTTTTTATAGTCTCCGAGTCGGAGAATAAGGTAACAAGTTTTTCATTATTTGAAAGTCTGTTGAGTACGAAGTAGTGTTACGGATGACAAATTTACCGGAATGCAAAAATACAAATTGTCGTTGTCGAGTAATTTGTGTACAGTTTTCAACCAAATGAATCAAATAAAAGTTATATTATATGCATACTAGTCCCATATAATCATTTAAGTTATTGTATCGTCGCTAGTCTGTGAGTGGCTTGAGTGTTCTCCCCGTATCATCATAATATTTTAAGCGATCGGTTTAACAATCCAGTATCCCTCAATTACTTTATTTGATTACGGAAATTCGTAATTTAATTGACGCCATTTTATGGCTCCAGTCATAAATTCAATTTATATCAAATTATTAAATTTTAAATTATTAAATTTTAAGATAGCCTATTAACCTGACCGTTTACAGAATACATCTTCGACTCAAATTACTTATGTTTCTATATAGTATCGATATTAGATCGTTGTTGTCACCGGAAATTTAATGAAAATGGCGTACAGTACCCCTTTAAAGAATGTAAGAAAAAAATGGTAAAAAGTGTTAAAAAATGAATTTGGTCGACTCGCATATATAAGAGAATGCATTGGCAGAGGGCATAACTGTAACTTTCACAATGTGGTCAATGAGCCGGTTCCAATGATATCCATATTTGTATGGTTCTATTGAGACAGACCCAAGATAATTTAGGCTGTTGCAGCTTCATTTGGGCTATTTTTCTGGGCGTTTTGTTGGGTAAAGGGTTAATAAAACTGATTCTGTTTATTGAGTATTTTACCTGAACATTCCTACTACAGTACTACTACAAACATGTTGAGACCTGATAATATGGCGCCGGCATTTGCAGAATGAGTAGTAACGCTACAACGCACATTGGGCTAACATCACGCACATTGGGCTAACATCACCAAACTCATCATCTGTGGGAACCTCATACTTTGCGCCCTGTGTGGGGTAGCATCACTTAACCCTTTACCCAACAAACCGGCCATAACCGGCCAAATAAAGCTTCAACAGCCTAAAATATCTTCGGTCTGTCTCAATAGAACCATACAAATATGGATATCATTGGAACCGGCTCCTTGACCACATTGTGATAGTTACAGTTATGCCCTGTGCCAATGCATTCTCTTATATATGCGAGTCGACCATAGGTCGCCTCGCATATATAAGAGAATGCATTGGCCTAAAAAAAATCTTTTTTTAACACTTTTTACCATTTTTTCTTACATTCTTTAACAATTTTATAATTTTTAATGTGTTAAGCCAATGCATTCTCTTATATATGCGAGGCGACCTATGGTCGACTCGCATATATAAGAGAATGCATTGGCACAGGGCCCTTCTGTTGGGTAAAGGGTTAATTCACCCTCTTAGGACCTCATTCTGCAAATGTCTGGCGCCTTATTCTCATGCCTGAACATGTTTCACTGTCAAGCCTTGAAATAGTGTGTCTGTCATTTGCAGAATGAGATCCCCAGAGGGTGAATTTTGTGATGCTACCCCCGCATAGCGGGCTAGCATCACCAAATTCACCCTCTGGGGACCTCATTCTGCTTACACCTCAGCAGAATGAGGTTCCCAGAGGGTGAATTTGGTGATGCTATGCGGGGTAGCATCACTAAATTCACCCTCTGGGGACCTCATTCTGCAAATGACAGACACCCTATTTCAAGGCTTGTTCGCTGTCTTTATTCGCTTACACAGTAGTACAGTAATACCCTAAATAATCGACTCCTTAACCACATCAGAATTATGGGTAATTTTTCAGGATTTAGTCGGAAATATGGCTTGTTGCCATTCATCGGAAAGCTCTTACTATTTCTCTGGCTTCAGGGGTAAAAAAATGTTTGATTCGAGTCGAGGAACCCACTCATCAAAACTAGATATTAATTTTTTTAATTTGTTCTTTCTTGAGATGTCTACTTATTTGTGACCTGGAAAAAAAGTCGTCAAACCGACGATTTTGGAAGAAGATGGATAACTGTAAAATCAAGTGGTAATACGGCCAGATTTTGTCATGATTCTTAAAAGATAATACGGCCATATTTCATTGAAACATGTTGATAAAAACCACGTTTTGTTGGGAAATTTTATAGCATAGTTTTACAGTGGTTAGCATTATTTTGTTGTAATTATTCAATTCTGATAACTAAAGCATATTTTGAAGAAATGTTGTTGTAAGTAACTTTATGATATGGGGACCGTCTGATCGATTATGCAATGTGTCATCTGCCAATTTGGGAATGCAGAGAAACTAAACTAAAAAAGAAATAGAATCTATGTGTCAGTTTCAAAAGAAATTTGATAATAAAGATACTTTCCAGAGAAGATGAGGCCTATAAGCAGAATGATGTCTCCAGATGGTGAATTTAGTGATGCTAGCCTGCTATGTGGGATAGTGCACCTTATTCTCAGGCCTGTTGCATGTCTTCATAAATGTCAATTCATAGTTTACATGTACAGTAATGCCCTAAGTAATCGACTCCCTAACCACAGCAGAATTATGGGTAACTTTTCAGGATTTAGTCGGAAATATGGCTTGTTGCCATTCATAGGAAAGCTCTCGGGGGGAGACCTTTCCTATGAATGGCAACAAGCCATATTTCCGACTAAATCCTGAAAAGTTACCCATAATTCTGCTGTGGTTAGGGAGTCGATTACTATAGGGTATTACTGTATATCAATTAAAGGGATACTCTACGCCAATTTCAATAAATTCCCGGTAATAATAACTGCCTAAATCCTAATATCAATAATATATAGAAAAGTAATTAATTTGAGTCGATGATGTCTTCAGGTTAACAGGTTTCATGACAGGAGCTGTGCTGGTGCAGCATTAAAGATCATGTGCCAGTGCATTCTCTTATATATGTGTCTCTTATTGGGAGCCTTGTATATATAGAAAATGTACTGGCTTACAAGATCAAGGTAAATATTGTTAGGCCTGTGTATTCTCTTTTATATGCAGGGCTCCCTATATATAGGAGAATGCATTGGCTCAGGGTTTTTCTCTAATTTTTCAAGAAGCTACAGGCATGGAAGGGGTTAAAATCATATTTAATAATTTAATATAAACATGGTAAGGCGACGCCAATTTTTAAGAGTCTGGTTTACGAACATGTGGGGAGAAAAAAAGTAGATGCAGGAGGGAAAAAAATAAAAATAAAAAATTGTGAAAAAATGTTTTTGAATGAAATTCTGAACCCAAACAAGACATTTCTTGTCATGAAATACATGCAAATGATCATAAGCAGAACCGGATGCGACAGCACATGAAAATCAGTACGCGTGTACAAAAATTTGGGAGAAAAAAGTTTTATTTTTTTTCATGAAATGGAAAATAAGTTGTAGGAGGTGTTCATAACCAGACTTAAAAATTGGTGTCGCCTAAACAGATATTTTTATTATTGAAATAGAAAGTGTCTTCTGCAGCCTTCAGTATTGTATGGTTTGAACTTGAATTTTTTATGTATTAGTCAAGTTTTTCAAAAACTCGGACTTATGGTTTGACGAGGGACGGTTGGCGGGCGGGCGGACCTAAAGAATGCCTTACAACTTTGACATTTGTGAACGGATTCAAAAAAGATTTGGTATGTGAGTTGCTCCCAATGACTATCTACTGCCTGTACAAAATGGGTCAAGTCAGAACTTTTTGACAAGAGTTATCCATCTTAGATGGTTTTTAGTCAAGTTTTTCACCGTTAGCGCGATAACTCACGCAAATATTAACCAATTTTAACAATATATGGTATATGAGACTCTTGCAACAATATCTCGGACAAGTTCGAATACCAGGTTTGTCCGAATTTTTTTTCCGGAGTTATGGGTCTTAGTTTGTCTATTTTTAGCAATTTTATCACTGTTAGCTCGATAACTCGATGAAATATTAACCGACTTCAACAATATTTAGTATATGAGTTTCTTGCAACAATATCTCGGACTAGTTCGAAAACCAGGATTGTCCGAATTTTTTTCGCGGAGTTATGGGTCTTAGTTTGTCTATTTTTAGCAATGTTATCACCGTTAGCGCGATAACTCGATGAAATATTAACCGATTTAAACTATATTTGGTATATGAGTCTCTTGCAACAATATCTCGGACGAGTTCGAAAACCTGGTTTGTCAAAAAAAAATTCCGGAGTTATGGGTCTTAGTTTGTCTATTTTAATAACAATTTTATCACAGTTAGTGCGATAACTTAATGAAATATTAACGGATTCAATTGATATTTGATATATAGGTCTATTGCAATAATATACCACCGTCCGACTTATACCACCGTCCCCCCCCCCCCCCCCCCCCCCCCCCCCCCCCCCCCCGAGTTGTGCACCTTATTGGCAGAAGTTTGGTTCGACTGCCAAAAAACTCGACAAAAGCATCCTAGATGTGTACCCCCTTGTTTAAGTATAAATTTATATGCCAAACAAGTTTGGACTGACTGATTTTATGTCAACTTGAACAACTTCATGTCATTTTGTTCATTATTCTTGGTTATGGAAGGAAGAAATACAAGTGTAGAAAGAATTGTTTGTTTGTTTTTGGCATCTCCTGGGCATGTGCATATATAATGTATGCTTTAAATGTATTGAGGCATCTAAATGTAAATTAATTATACCCCATGACCCAATTAAATGGTGGGTATCACGGGGTAGGAACTGCTCCATAAGAAAAGATCCTTTTTTGATTTTCGGTCCAGTTCACTATCGATCCGTGTCCAGTTCACTTGTGAGTTTTTTGTACTTTGTCCAAAACAGACGTGCTTTACACCATGTACCAAACTACCGTATCGCAATAACCATTAGCAATTAAATTCAAACAAATGTGAGTTTTAGTTCAAACATTTGTGCACACTTATTTTACCAAAAATCTGTTGCATAGATATTTGGGTAGTGAACGGATCTTATCAATGGTGAACTGGGACCCATCACTAGTGAACTGGAACATTTCTTAAAATGGATAAATTCTACTATTCCACATTTACTTAACAATTTCCAACTAGTATGTCTTGATAGTTGGGGTAGCTGGCAAGGTATATACAACAAATGAACTGCATATATATCTCTGCGTTATTTACCATGGGAAAATCCCCAGTGGCCTTGACCAGATCGGATAAGTACTGGACCGAAGATCGGAAGAGGTATCAGCCTCGTGGAGCAGTTCCTACCCTGTGGGTATACTGGATTACCGTGTGGATTTTCACCACTGATGACATTCAGTGTTCAGTCATTTTGTTTGGGTTTTCTGTTATAGAGTTATTCATCTTGGTGGTTCCTACTCTGATCACAGTTTATAATAATCTTTAGGTATAAGCACCCTTGGTGGTTCCTATCACTCTGATCACAGTTTATAATAATCTTTAGGTATAAGCATCCTTGGTGGTTCCTATTACTCTGGTCACAGTTTATAATAATCTTTAGGTATAAGCATCCTTGGTGGTTCCTACTCTGGTCACAGTTTATAATAATCTTTAGGTATAAGCACCCTTGGTTATAGGATCCACAGGTCCCCAGAAAAAAAATTGACCCTTATTATTGGGGTGTGGTCAATTTTTGTTCTGGGGGACCTGTGATAGGACCTTGATCTGTTCACTATCAGAAGAGTTTTCAATGAAGTGTCAAGTTACTGTCAACCGGTGTTGTTTGCATTTTGTATGTATGTATGTATGCTTTAACCCTTTACCCAACAAACCGGCCAAATAAAGCTTCAACAGCCTAAAATATCTTGGGTCTGTCTCAATAAAACCATACAAATATGGATATCATTGGAACCGGCTCATTGACCACATTGTGATGGTTATAGTTATGCCCTGTGCCAATGCATTCTCTTATATATGCGAGTCGACCATAGGTCGCCTCGCATATATAAGAGAATGCCTTGGCCTAAAAAAAAAATTCTTACATTCTTTAACAATTTTATAATTTTTAATGTGTTAAGCCAATGCATTCTCTTATATATGCGAGGCGACCTATGGTCGACTCGCATATATAAGAGAATGCATTGGCACAGGGCCCTTCTGTTGGGTAAAGGGTTAATTGCCAATGCTGCAAATTAATGCAGAACATGGATATGTACATACATGTATATACAATGGGGTCACTTACATCATCATCGTCATCATCATCATCAACATCCTCATCGTCGACATCATCATCATCAACACCATCATCATGATCATCAACACCATCATCTTGATCATCAACACCATCATCTTCATCACCATCATCATCTTCATCAACACCATCATCATCAACACCATCATCTTCATCACCATCATCATCTTCATCATCATCATCTACACGATCGTCATCATCATCTTCATCATCCGTATCGTCACCATCGTCGACATTTTTGTCGCCGTCTTTATACATCTTCATCACCCATCGTCATCATTATCAACATCGTCGTCATCATCAATCGTCATCATTATCACATTATCAACATCGTCGTCGTCATCATTGTCACCATTCTAGAGCTACATTAATGAATTTGGTGATGTTAGCCTGCTATGCGGGAGAGCATAACTAAATTCACCCTCTGGGGACCTCAATCTGCAAATGACAGGCACACCAAACTGTATACACTAAACTATATATTAATTTGTGAGTTTGTCCGAGAAAAGTCAACTACAGGAATGCCCTAAATAATCGACTCCTTAACCACAGCAGAATTATGGGTAACTTTTCAGGATTTAGTCGGAAATATGGCTTGTTGCCATTCATCGGAAAGCTCTTCCGATGAATGGCAACAAGCCATATTTCCATTACCCATAATCTGCTGTGGTTAAGGAGTTGATCATTTAGAGCATTACTGTATTCTCCTTCGTTTATCTGTAAATGTTCGTCCATACTAATATCTCAGTCACAGCGTCACAGGTTATCAGATCTCAATGCAATTTTGTACCTTGTGTTCACCATAATAAGGAATTCCAAAGAAGTTTTAATTGGTTTTGTTTTCAGTCTTCATTCTAAGGTTTATATTGAAATGTTGATATTTTGTCTGACTGCCTCAACCATGAGTCATCAGATCCCGATGGAACTGGGTGGAGATATTCAATACGCGGACAGCTTTCAACAAACGACGAGACTGATCTCGATGGAACTGGGTGGAGATATTCAATACGAGGACAGCTTTCAACAAACGACGAGACTGATCCCTTGGTGATAGTAAATTAATATGTGACCCGCCATATCAAATCCAGTCGTAAGTCGGGATTTTTTTACCCTGTGCCAATGCATTCTCTTATATATGCGAGTCGACCATAGGTCGCCTCGCATATATAAGAGAATGCATTGGCCTAACAATTTTTTAAATAAATGTTTCTTACAATTTTTAGGACATAAAATAAAAAACATCCATTACCCTGCAGGGAGCCCCACACATATATGTTTGTCTGGGGCTCTGTATGGGTGAAATTATAAAATTGTTAAAGAATACAAGAAAAAATTATTAAAATTGTAAAAAATTGTTAGACCAATGCATTCTCTTATATATGCGAGGCGAGGCAACCTATGGTCGACTCGCATATATAAGAGAATGCATTGGCACAGGGTAAAAAAAATCCTGACTTACGACTGGATTTGATATGGCGGGTCACATATGGTCGGAATCATAATTTAGAGTTTTGATGTTAAATTATAGAGTATACTGTTAGATCACCTAGTACAAACGCTATCGCATGCCAAATGGGGTGGGATGCTGAAAAATCGCAAGCCAATTTGCGCGCGATTTAGTTTGCCGTGTCCCGCGTGACTCAGCATCGCATGCGAATATCTTATACTATGTTTCGATTGTAAAATTCAAAGAAATGTAACTCTAATATACCCGTTATTTAGTAAAAAATCATACCAAAAGAATGACACCACAAAGAGACACGTTTCAAAAACACTATAGGAAAAATCACTTTTAGGAGGCGGACGGCGCAGGCGCGTTAAGCAACGTCACCCCTTTTTCAAATTGATATCGAGGCAGTCAGGTCGCGCCAGCGACCGCTGCCGCGGGGGCCTGATGGCTCATAAAAACAACTCTATATATAAGCGCCCGCGGCTACCACTTTATAGCATCAAGGGTAGACTGAGCAAATCGAGACGGGATGCTGGTCCCGCCAAACTCTCCAGACGGCATCGACATATCAAAACGCATGCGATTCTCGCCTATCGTATCTGTATTTGGACGGGATTGTGTGCGGATGCGCTGGTTAGATACTATTATAGAAAAATGTACATAATAAATCAAGTTATTAGAATTTATGGGTGAAATAGAAAGACTCATATAATGAGAATGCACTGGCACATGATATGTAATGCTGCAGCAGTGCAGCTCTAGTCATGAAAGGTTTAAACCATGTCAATGGACACCATGTTCCCCAAAGGAAGCAACAAATTTAAGTAAGCTTTGATCAGCATGGCACCGCTGATAATTCTTCCTGGTTGTTATCAACAACAATGATATAAACCTCATTACTTAGATGACAATGTTCAAGAGCCTTCCTACATAGCGAAAGTTATAATGGTATTAGTTTTTTTTAATCCAAGATGGCCGTTGGCGGCCATGTTTTTTTCTCCGAATGACCCCCAAATGACTCGTTCCCATCTACAATGTCAATGTCAACAGCTATGACAAATTTTATAATGATCCAACCAAAGGTACGATCTGTAGCCCGTGCTAAAGGAAATTGTTGACGAATCACACGCACATAACGGTATGTATTAGTTTTTCAAATATTTTAACTTAAAAAAAAAAAATTTAATTGAACAAGGAATTCAATCTAAATTAAATTTCAAATTTTTTTTTTTTAAATCAATATATATTAAAAAATATTTTATTTATATATAATTTTTTTCTTCATATATATATTTATTTTTTGGGGTTAATTTGAGTTAGGAATTCAATCTAAAAAAAACATTTTTTGAAAGTGAATTTAAAAAAAAATAGGGCCTTAACTCCATTAAAAAAATCGCATCAAACCCATATACGAACTTTGATCAGCATGGCACTTCTTGGTTTTATCAGAGGCCTAAACAGATTGAGGTCTCCAGAGGGTGAATTTGAGGATGCTAACCTGCTGTATGGGATAGCATCACTAAATTCACCCTCTGGAGACCTCACTTTGCAAATGTCAGACACACTATATCCAGGCAATGCATGGATGGGTTGATTAGTTGTCAAAATTATTTTAATTACAATTACTTTCAAAATGCTCAATTACAAGTAACCTATTTGTCCCCCTTAAATGATGTGTTTGGCCATTTTAGAAAGTAATTGAATTACATGTCTATTTATCCAAGTAGTTACTTACTTTCAATAATTTGTCATGGAGAAATGACCCAAATTACATATTACTATCAATTAACTAATTAATTACAGTCAAAATACAATTACCCCATCACAGTCGTGATGTGATGAAGCAGTTGAAATTATGACACAACCAAGTCTGGGTTTAGTGTGCCTGTCAGTTGCAGAATAAGGTCCAAGAGGGTGAAGTTAGTGATTATATCCTGCATAGCAGGCTAGCATCACTAAGTTCATCCTCTTAGGACCTCATTCTGATTAGGCCTCATTTGATATGGGAGACATAGACTCAGATTCAAGTTCCCAAATGGTGATTATTGCGATGTACACCCATTGGGAACCTCGATTATGCAATGTGTCGTATGCCAATTTGAGGGTATAGAGAAACTAAACTAAAAAGAAATAGAATCTATGTGAAGAAGTTTCTATAGCAAATTTGATAATAAAGATATTTTTCAGAGAAGATGAGGCCTAAGCAGAATGAGGCAGCCAGAGGGTGAATTTGGTGATGCTAGCCCACCATGTGAGATAGCATCACTAAATTCACACTCTGAGGACCTCATTCTGCAAATGACAGACACCCTATAATCAGTCTTGGACACAACCCCAATGAACTTCATTCTGAGCAATAAAAATCTAAAACCAATGCAGATATAGTGATCAGTTTAATTAAATACTGAATCATAATAAAAATAACAATGTTTACAATGTCATAATTAAATGATGTCTTCAGTCAAAATAGTGTATTTCTTCCAGGTGACTATAACAACTTACATAATATAATTACAATTATCTAAAGGATTAAAGCCCCACTTAATTTTCGAGGTCACCGATTATTTTTGTTATAGTTACTTGATCTACGGTTTTAATAACAATCTTTGCCATAAAATATGATTAAAATACTATAATTCAACACCATTTGAAACATCTGTGTCTCAGAAGATGCCCATAGTCTGACATAGAGAAATAAAAAACAGCTGAAATCATAGGAAGATTCCCCCTGTTTTTAGCTCACCTGAGACGAAGTCTCCGGTGGAGCTATAGTCATCACTCCTCGTCCGTCGTCCGTCCGTGTGTCTGTCCGTCCGTCAACTTTAAAAAAAAACATCTTCTCCTCTGAAACCATCTACCGAATTGGTTCATATTTGGTGTGGATGTTCCCTAGGTGACTCTCATTCAGATTTGTTCAAATGAGGTCACTGGGTCAAATAGTTGCGAAACCAGGGCCATAACTCGATTCCTCCATAGTAATTCTAACAACAACTTCTTGTCCATAACCATTGTGCCGATTTAGCTAATATTTGGTATGGAGGGTCCTTGGGTGACTGGTGTTCAGATTTGTTCAAATGAGGTCACCCGGTCAATTAGTTGAGAAACCAGGGCCATAACTCATAGTAATTCTTACAATGACTTCTTCTAAAAAAATATTGGGCCGATTTAGCTTATATTTGGTACTGAGGGACCTTGGGTGACTGGGAATCAGATTTGTTCAAATTGGGTCACTGGGTCAAAGCCAGGAACATAACTCTAAAAACCAAAAAATTACATTTTTGCATTTTGATCATATTTGGTGTGGATGTTCCCTAGGTGACTGTCATTCAGATTTTTTCAAATGAGGTCACTGTGTCAAATAGTTGCGAAACCAGGGCCATAACTATATTCCTCCTTGGTAATTCTTATAACGACTTCTTGTCTTGAACCATTATGCCGATTTAGTTTACATTTGGTATGGGGGGTCATTGAATGACTGGGGTTCAGATTTGTTCAAATGGGGTCACTGGGTCAAATAGGGGTGGAGCCAGGGCCATAATTAAAAAAAAATAATAATAATTTCAGGAACTCCTTGATCAATTTAACATACAAAAAAAAATATCACCCCCCCCCCCACATGACCCAGAACCCCACCCTGCCCCCAACCAACAGCATTCCACCCTATCTCATCTCCTAACTCACAGGATCTCTCCCACCAGCAGATTAAGTCAATTGTATTAGCTACAGAGAGAGAGAGAGTTAATATAAATACACACACAGTCATCAATTGAGATGTTTATCAGGCTGACAGATCCTGTGTGAACTAATGCTTAGCTAGCACCCATGCCAATGTGTGTTATTAAAATAAAATAAACACAAATTATTGTTCTCTAACCTGAATTTAGTGTGTCTGGCATTTGCAGAATGAGGTTCCCAGAGGGTGAATTTAGTTATGCTACCCTGCAAAGCAGTCTAGCATCACCAAATACACTAGCCAGGGTCCTCATTCTGCTTAGGCCTCATCTTCTGGGAAGTATATAGGCACTTAAATTGACATTTTTACTTACTTTTTCCCTTCTGTTTAGTTTCTATATCCCCTAATTTGTGAATATAAAATGCATAATTGAGGTGCCCAATGGGTGCACATCACCAACTTTAACTGGAGAACTTCAATCTAATGCTATGTCTCCCATAACAGTTGAGGCCTACACAGAATGAGGTCCCCAGAGGGTGAATTTGGTGATGCTAGCCCGCATTGCAGGATTGTGTCATTAAATTCACCCTTTGGGGACCTCATTCTGCAAATGTCAGACACTATGTTCAGGCTTGGCTTTTCAAATATTATGTTCTTAACCACCAGTATCCAGTTGAGCTCATTATACCCTGATTTTGCAAAGAAAACTTGGGGGGTATATTGGATTGAATTTGTCAGTCTCTATGTCAGACTGTTATCCCATCCATCCATCTGTCATTATGTCTCTATCCGTCCATCAATTGTTTTCTTCTCCAGATACATATTAAAGACCAAATGGGTTTATATATTTAGGTGTGGATGTAAATCCTTGTTTTGATCACAGCTGTAGGAGTAACACAATACATTGGTATTGCTGGGCAAAATGTTTGTGCCATCATTAATTATCTCCATGTCAACAGGTCTCCCAGACATTCTGGTAGCTGATAGTGGCTTTATGAATGGAATTTTATCCCATGTTTATCTCAGATACAAATTACCTGTTTGACAGATAAAGTTAATTTTTACTATTAATATTAACCATTTCATGACCAGAGTTGTGCTGGTGAGTGCAATGAAGACCCCGTGCTTGTGCATTCTCTTATATATGCTCCCATGGGAAGCCTCCCATATAAAAGAGAATGCACTGGCTTTCAAGGTCATGGTAATTTTATTGAGCCAATAGGCATTCAAATAAATCATGTATGTCATATTCTTGCAGGGATGTCGCCACTGTGTTGGGGGGGGGGGGGGGGTGATTTACAGATTTGTTCAATGAAATGTAATTTTTGAGCTCACATCTTCTCTAGACTGAATGGGTTCATATTTGGTGTGGATGTTCCCTAGGTGACTTACATTCAGATTTGTTTAAATGAGGTCACTCTATCAAATGGTTATGAAGGCAGGGCCATAACTCTTGCCCTCCATAGTAATTCTTAACAAGAGCATCGCTAGGGCGTGGCAAAATACGCCCTTTAGCCATTTCGAATTGTACTATCGCAAAATAAGATAATATTTTGAGCTTACATTTGAAGAAAATCTGATATACCCCTAATTTCAATGCCAAAATGTGGTCAAATTCTAAGTCGAAAAAATGGCCATAACTCATGTAAAAATAATTAGACAGAACCTATATTCAAACTTGGTCTGTAGTTTAAGCTGGGAAATACACATACCAGCTTTGGTTCAGCTCAAATAATCAAAACTGGAGTTATCGGTCGGAAACCAAAATGTTATGAAATTGGTCAAATTCTAAGTTGAAAAAGGGCCGTAACTCATGTAAAATAACTGGACGGAACCCATATTCGAACTTGGCCTGTATCTTTAGCTGAGAAATACACATACCAACTTTGGTTCAGATCAAATAATCCAAACTGGAGTTATCGGTCGGAAACCAAAAATGTTAACAGACGGTCAAATTCTAAGTCGAAAAAGGGCCGTAACTCATGTAAAAATATTTGGACGGAACCTATATTCGAACTTGGCCTGTATCTTTAACTGGGAAATACACATACCAACTTTGGTTCAGATCAAATAATCCAAACTGGAGTTATCGATCAGAAACCAAAAATGTTAACGGACGGACGGACAGACAGACGGACAGACAGACGGACGGACAGACTGATAACATAATACAACCTTTTTTCAAAAAGGGCGTATAAAAACTACTTCTTCTGCTGTATCATCAGGTTGAATGGGTCCATATTTGGTATGAACAGTCCTTGGGTGACCAGGAGTTCAGATTTGTTTTCAAATGGGGTCATTGGTTTTAAATGGGGTCACCTGGTCAACTAGGGGTCAAGCAAAGGACAGTTTTCCTCTTAATATGCTTCCTTCACACAGACCATCAGGTCTATTTTACTGATATTTAGTATGAAGGGTTCTTTGGTGTCTGGGATTCAAATTTATTCAGATGGGGTCACCAGATTAAATAGAGTGGGACCAGGGACATAACTGTATGTCTCTATAGTAATACTTAAAAATGTCTTCTCAAGAGAGGTTGGACTATTTAGCTTACATATAGTATGGAGGATCCTTTAGTGACTGAGATTCAGATTTGTTAACATGAGGTCAACCTGTTAAGAAATGACGGGGCTATGGGGACTTCACTTAAAACATCTACCTTGGAACTACCTGACTGATTAATCTGACATATGTATGGTGTTTTCGGGTTCATGTATAATTGGGCTTCAAACATGTCTAAATAGTTTTTAAAAAGGTGCTTGTGAGATTGGAAATTTCGAACAATTGAGAAAGTTTGAGATGTCAGTTGTGAAATTCCAACCTAAGACTTGGGAATCTGGAGCCCGGTCAGGAGGGGATATGTTGAGCTGGGGGGGGGGGGGGGGGGGGTGTATATAATATAAAGTTATTATACAATGTTGTGTACAGTATGTGTTTTTCTTGTACGAGTCCAGGCTGTGGTGAAGTCATATTGGACGAGACACGCCAGTGTCGAGTCCAATATGACTTCACCACAGCCTGGACGAGTACAAGAAAACCTCATACTGTACACAACATTGTACAATGAAATTTTTATTATCCATCTGTATGTTTATCCAAATTTTGGGAATAAAACTTTTGTGGTTATTTTTAGATAACAATTTTTGAAGTTTTATTATTTCTATTGTTTGTGGCCCAGAACACGCTGTCAAAAGTATGGTTTCGGTCAAAATTGCGTTATTATTACCACTGTATTCCGATAACTGTTATCCATCTTCGTCCATTTGAATAAGTGTTTCTGTGGCAATTATTAGTACACATCTCGAGAAAATTACCAACTTCAAAAATAATATCTGATCACTCTGAACTTTGATTGATGGGTTCCTCGACTCGAATCAAATAATTTTTACCCCTGAAGCCAAAGAAATAGTAATTTAGGGGTGCTTAATCGGATTGAGTACCTTTAATACTAAATCTAAAGTTGGCAGTGCAAACTTGGCACCCTGAAATGTTACACTATAGGGTTCTAGCATTCAAAGTCAAGCCTTGAAATAGCGTGTCTGTCATTTGCAGAATGAGGTCGCCAGAGGGTGAATTTAGTGATGCTACCCCCGCATACCGGGATAGCATCACCAAATTCACCCTCTGGGGACCTCATTCTGCTTACACCTCAGCAGAATGAGGTTCCCAGAGGGTGAATTTGGTGATGCTAGCCCGCTATGCGGGGTAGCATCACTAAATTCTCCCTCTGGGGACCTCATTCTGCAAATGACAGACACGCTATTTCAACGCTTGCTCAACGTTAATGGTGCTGCATGATCCAGGCTCCAGCTCGTGGTTAAAGATTCATAATCCGAATTAACGCTACCAAATTACTAATTTTCTTGGCTTCGGGGGTGAAAGAATATTTTATTCGCGTCAAGGAAACAACCCATCAAAGCTCAGAGTGATCAGATATCTATTTTTGAAATCTATTATTTTTCAGCCCCAATAATTCTAAATGGCCTAGGAAATGTCTACGAGAAGACTGTCTGGGACCAAATTGCAGATGAAGATGAATAACTCTAAAATCAAGTGGCTTTTTTGTGTCAGATATTTGACAAACCAGGAAAATGTCCGTGAACAAAATGTTGATAAATAACAGGTCTCGGGAAATTTTTATACAAAAGTTGACTGTGGTTAGCATTATTTTTGGCGATTAATCGATTCTTATAACAAATGTGGTATTTAAAGAAAATTTGTCGTTATTGGAATCTGATGATATGGGGACCATTGATCATTCGGATTAGTACTTTTAATATTTCGAAAAGAAAGGGTTAAGGCTTTGTTTTATGGTGTATTTTCCTATGATTTATCAGGTTTTATGGTGTATTTTTCTATGATTCAACATGTTCATGGTGTATTTTCCTATGATTCATCATATTGCCACGAGTTGTGAATTGTTTTTCACAGCTATCACATGCATACGGTCGCACACCGGAATGAACTCTTTGATGAACTTTCAAGTTTTTCTTTTCTGAGAATCTCTTTAGACACATCTCACATCCAAACGGCTTCTCTCCTGTATGTGTCCTGGTGTGTGATTTCAATTCGGCAAGAGTATTGAATATCTTACCACACTTATCACATTGATAACTGTCTCGCTTACTGTGGGTATAGAGTTTATGTTTTCTAAGAATTGAATGATTTTTTAACTTTGCTCCACAAATTTCGCAAACACAATTCTGCCCCTCTGAATGTGAATTTTCTTTGTGATATTGCCAGTTCTGTTTAACAGTGAACTTCTTCCCACATATATCACATGTAAACTGAGGCAGAGTGTGGAGGTTGTTTTTTTCTTTTTTATGAGCATCCATGTGGGCTTTGTAATCCTTTCTGGATGTTGCCTTGAAACCACACAAATTACATGCGCGCTCGAATGACATATAGCAATCCGGATTGATGTAATTTATATCATTTTTATGAGTGTTCAAATGCTCCTTGTAGTCTTTTCTGGACGTTGCCGTGAAATCACAAATATTACATGCGTAAAAATAGTATTCTGGATTTATGTATTTTATTGTTATATCATGGGTTTCCATGTGATCCTTATATCGCAGTTTAGATGTTGCCCTGAAGCCACATATATTGCATGCACACATGAACGAAATATTGGATTCTGGATAATTTATTATTGTTGGATAACCTCCTACCAAAGGCAAGTTTTTAGTATCAATCACTGGCATCGGCAGTGGAATGGTTGGAAACGGAGAGTGAGCATTGTCTACTGAGAACAGTGGCGGTGGCTTGAGAACAACGGAGGATGTGTTGGAATTCAATGGCTGGTTATCATTATCACTCCAAGATTCCGGCACTTTTCCAACCACCTTATAAAGACTATTTGAATTATTTGGTGGCTGCATGACTGCGGAGGGTGTGTTTGGCGGTGTCGAACTCGATGATGGTTGGATGATTGTGGATGGTATGTTTGGCGGTGTCAAACTCGATGATGACTGAATGATTCTGGAGAGTGTGTTTGGCGGTGTCGAACTCGATGATGGCTGGATAACAGCGGAGGGTGTGTTTGGCGGTGTCAAACTATTATTAGTCTCTGATTCCTTCACTTTTCCAACCAGCTGACAAAGAATATTAGAAGCCGTGATTGCACTGGTATTCGCTGTTGCCATAGTGATAGGATCTGAAGTCGCACATTGGTTCCCTGGTGATGATGTAGAGTCACAGTGGTTGCTTCCTGACTCAGTAGAAACACTTGCAGAGGATATCGTGTTAGGAACTAACATCATATGCTGGCTCACAGAATGAGATGAGCATACATTTTCTGTAGATAAATGCTCGTTACACATCTGCTCATTGTTAGTGACCACCTCTTGGTAAGATTTTCCGCAGGAATGACAATCCGAAAAATAATTAAGGATTTCGCTATTACATGTATCAGAAGACTCAATGTCATATTTAGTTGGAATGGTGGATTCATTAAGGAATTTACTATTATCAGAAGATTCAGTGTCATATTTAGCTGGAATGGTACATTCATTAAGGATTTTGAAGTTATTAGAAGTCTCAACTTTGAAACATTTCACAGGGACGATAAACTCAGACCGTGAAGCTCCAGTTTTGAAATCTGATCTCTGTGCCGCATCCATTTTCACAGCTGGAAAGAGAGAAGATTTGATATCAATTATTTGTATTCATAGCTAAAAGTACAGAAGCTGATTTGATGGTCCCCATTTCTTGAAATGCCACTTCAGTTATTAGAATTGATTAATTTCCAAACAATAGTTAAAGACACGGTTGGCCTTGGCGGTGGGTATCCTGTGAAAATATCTCTACCCGTCAAAAACCGCCACAAACAGAAAGAACATCAAAATGTAGATAGACTTTGTCCGTATACAAATAAGAAATATCGCATAAACCGTATGTTATGGTCATATGTTTGACCATTGTTATGTAAACAAAAGCGTAAAAAGTTACTTTTCTGGTGTTTGTTTATATTATGATGGTAAACATAAAGAGCGTTCTTTGTTGGTGAATACCTGATATGGAACTAATAAAGAGCGTTTATGCCATTTGTGTGTGATTAGCCAGTAGCATTGTGCTGTCTTCTGTAACACAATCAGGCTCTTGCTTAGGTAAAATACAGTAGGTCTTTTTTTTTATGATAACATGCTGTTTACGCGGTGGTCATGGTATATATGAACGGAACTGTATGCGTTTTACTGTTTACGGTGTTTGGAACAAATATGAATATTTTCGACAATTAAGGCCGCACGTGCCTTTAAGCGGGAAGCATAGTTTTACTAGATTTTGCAGATTACCAAGAGAACAATCTATGCCTTTCTGCATGTATTTAATTTACTACTCTCCAGATATATTCATTGATACACCACTATGAAAATAATGTATACATTGCCATATATTTCATGCGTATTAAATAATACATATACAAAGATATACCCAGCATTATCGATGAGATAGGCCCACATGAATAAACATATGTACTCAATCCAATTCAGATTCCAACAACAACATTTTTAGAAATGCCACTTCAGTTATCGGAATCGATTAATTTCCAAAAAATAATGCTAACAACAGTAAACTATAGTATAAAATTGCCGAAACATGTTATTTTAAAATCAACATGTTGTTGGACGAATTTTGGCCTTATTGTCAACACAAAGCCTCTTGATTTTAGAGTTACCCATCTTCATCTGCAATTTTGTCCTAAACCGTTGACTCGTCAATGTTTTACTGGGTCACAAATAAGTTTCGATGGTAAAAAATAATAGATTTCAAAAATCAATATCTAATAACTCTTGAGCTTTGACCTGGTAACCCAATTTGAACAAATTTGAATGATTTAAGAATGTTTTAAGAATTGCATAGTTCCCATTATTTTTGCATACCTAATACAAATATGTGACCCGCCATATAAAATACAGTCGTAAGTCGGGATTTTTTTTACCCTGTGCCAATGCATTCTCTTATATATGCGAGTCGACCATAGGTCGCCTCGCATATATAAGAGAATGCATTGGCCTAACAATTTTTTACAATTTTAATAATTTTTTCTTGTATTCTTTAACAATTTTATAATTTCACCCATACAGAGCCCCAGACAGCACTCTTCTATATGTTTCTATATATGTGTGGGGCTCCCTGCAGGGTAATGGATGTTTTTTATTTTATGTCCTAAAAATTGTAAGAAACATTTATTTTAAAAAAATGATAAAAAATTGTTAGGCCAATGCATTCTCTTATATATGCGAGGCGACCTATGGTCGACTCGCATATATAAGAGAATGCATTGGCACAGGGTAAAAAAATCCCGACTTACGACTGGATTTGATATGGCGGGTCACATATGAATGATAAGATAGGACAGCAAGGATTGAATATATTTACAGTTAAACAAAATGCGTGTGGAATGTTGCATACGGTTAACTCGTAGGTTAGCAGTTTCAAGGATAGAAAACTGTTGAAAAGCCTACGAGGACAACACCTTCAGCTTTATTAGAACATATTATGTAATGCATTACCAAATTACCAGGCCATTATAAATAAGCATGCGGGATATCATATCATATTAATTGTGTAGTTTCAACAAGACATAACTGGAGCTACATGTATATGGAACATGGTTGACTTAACCCTTTGAGTGCCAGGTCCGATTTTTGTATCGACCCATATACCCTGTGCCAATGCATTCTCTTATATATGTGAGTCGTATATATAAGAGAATGCATTGGCCTAATATTTTTTTTTTTTACAATTTTAATAATTTATTCTTAACAAACATCCAAAAATACGATTCCTAGAAAATAGGCAACTTTAACCCAAAGTCTTTCAGACTGATGGGTATGGAATATGTTTATTTAATAACTCAATTTGATATGTTTAGGGGTGTTGATTAATATAAATTAAATGGCTTTGGACATACATGACAATTGTTTTGTAAAAATTCTCAACAATCATTTGTTAAATTTTCTGATAGTTAGGCACTGAAGCATGTATGATAATTGGATGAAACATTGATGATTTGTGGGAAGGTGCAGGTACATGTAGGTTATGACTTTTTAGCAGGTTGAATATTGCTCACATACAGGGAACTCATGCTTTAACGCAACATGTTATAACTACTCAATTCTACATGAATTTGCTAAATTATACCAGGAATCAATCATATATAATAGTCTGTTGTTTTATTCATTAGTTCATTAAAGGTACTCAATCCGATTAAGCACCTCTAAATTACTATTTCTTCGGCTTCAGGGTAAAAATATTTGATACGAGTCAAGGAACACACCCTCAAAGCTCAGAGTGATCAGATATAGATTTTTGAAAATTGAATTTTTTTTAGATCTGGTCCACTTCCACGAGCTCAAACGGACAAATTACGGACAAATTGCAGGTGTAAGATGGATAACTCTAAAATCAAGTGGTTAGTACTAACAATAATAAAAGTGTCCCCCGAAAAAGTGGCTTCATTGTGGGCATCAGAAGTTTTCTGAAAAAAATAACAGAGGACTCCTTGAATTTGTGAATAAGATGAAGAATATTTATTAGATGTTATTTATTAAGTCAATCAAAATAATATATATATATATAGGTGCTAACTAATGTAAAATATCATTAGATTGACTTAATAAATAACATCTAATAAATATTCTTCATTTTATTCACAAATTTAAGAAGTTCTTCTTGCACACGAGAATATTTATTGCCATTTGATTTGCACCAATTAAGAAGAAGCACCGAACTCAGAACCAGAGGACATAACTATAAATTATTTCTGGAAGGAGGAAACAGGGATGTGAGGAAATACTCATTCAGCCTAAGAGTGGTGGAGCCATGGAATCATCTAACAGAAAAAGTGGTCTATGCAGTAGACATGAACACATTCAAAAACAATCTTGATTACCATTGGCAGGACCAAGAAATTAAATTCAATTTCAAGGCTGAGTTGAGGCTGACAGACCCTGATACTATCAGTCAAACAAAAAACAAAAATTCAGGAGAGTTCGGAGAAACAGAAGATGAAGAATCAGAGGTGGATATAGTGGCATCTATAGAAGCCAGCGTCCAATAACAATATAAGGTTACATATAAAGGTTACCAAGTGAACTTGGTGCATATATAATTGATAGAACAGACCTATATTATGATGATCGTGTCGTTATTTGTTTAAAATATGTATCAATTGACATATACGCACCCGTTCCCTCATTAAAATCAACATATTTTAGGGGACATCCGCGAATTCTGGGACCTCCGCAAAGTGACCTCCGCAAACAGGGATCTACTGCAAATCATCGTACCCCTCACAAGGAGTAAAATACATATGTGGTCTTCAGTCAACTTCAAGTCACTACAGGAAAAACAACAACATGATACATGTTCTTTGTTCGAGCTATCGAGGAGTGTAACAGCCTAGAGGATAGCACATGCGAGGAAACAAATGACAAAACAACATAGTCCCCCCCACAGCGCAAACACAGTCGAGAGGCTCCAGCGCTGAAACACATCTACTCTTGAGTGCCTAACAAAAGTACAGGGTGGAATAATAGTACAGGTTGGAAAATGTCGCGTAACTGAATAATAGTACAGGGCGGAATAAACGTACAGACTGGAAATATTAGTACCATACATCCCAACAAAACGCACCATCTGACTGGTTTACTGATGCCATGTGACAGAAATAGTTTCGATGGATAGCCAGGTCTGTGAATCTACAGTGTGCTGATCACTGTCAACAATCAAGAGTTCATTTATCTATGAATAACACAATTTAAGATTGGTGAATTATTTCTTTTGGTTAATTTAATAAACGTACAGAACCAAATAACGATCGTACAGGTGGGAATTTTACCTCGATTTTAATAATCGTACATGTATGTTTATTAGGCACTCAAGAGTAGATACAGATACAAATGCTGAAGGGGTCACTCTCACCAAAAAAAGTGCTGAAGCCAGTGAAGGGTACACAGGATTTGTGATCGGCACGAACACCATTACTTAAATTGTTTAATATTCATTGGAAGTAAACAATTATTCTCTAACGGTGTCAGACCGATTCTCCGAAGACCTATTACTACGAAGGCCCACAACTCCGAAGACCCGATTCTCCGACGGCCCACAACTCCGAAGACCCGATTCTCCGACGGCCCATAACTCCGAAGATCCGATTCTCCGAAAGCCCATAACTCCGAAGGGCCGATTCTCCGAAGACCTATAACTCCGAAGACCTATAACTCCGAAGGGCCGATTCTCCGACGGCCCATAACTCCGAAGGTCCGATTCTCCGAAGATTTTGTTTTATCGGGGTATTATCGTTTACTAAATAGTGTACAGCTCCAGTGGCGAAGCCAAGGGGTCCCAAAATTCCTACTGCCCCCATTAAACCTCTACTTGCTATTTCAGACAATATGGGCACCTACCAAAACATGTCCAATGTCATGTAAACGCCCGGAAATCGTTCATGGGGCATCAAAATATTCAAACTTTTCCTACTGCCCCGACCTAAATGGGAATCCTGGCCCGCCACTGACTATACACCAGATACTATAACGTTACGTTGGCCCATGAGATGCCAGAGTAAAATGTACAGGGGTGAACGGGGAAGAACCTGTGCATGTTAGGCTACTCTGACATTCTTGCAGCGTTTCGTTATAATATACCCGGTGCACACCAGTGGCAGAGCCAGGATTCCCATTTAGGGGTGCACATTAATTAGCATATGTGGGGGATATATCATGCATATGATATGCTGAAAGCATATCACGAAGGCCTGATTTGGGGAGCGCATGCATGGGAGGGGTCGCCCCCAATCGTTGGTCCGGGGGCTCCCCTGGGCAGGAACACTGTGAGTGTGAATATTTGAATGCCTAGGAGGGATTTCCGGACGTTTACATGACATTTGACATGTTTTTTGGGGGGGCGGTCTTCCCTAGGGCCCATTGACTCCGCCACTGGACTGTACACTATTTAATAAGCGATAAAACATGATCTTTGGAGAATCGGACCTTCGGAGTTATAGACCTTCGGAGTTATGGGCTTTCGGAGAATCGGAGCGTCGGAGAATCAGACATTCGGAGAATTGGACCTTCGGAGTTATGGGTCTTCGGAGAATCGCTACGTAACCTCTCTAACAGAAATCATGGCAGATACGAAAACTGAATGCCTTTAGAACGACATTTCAAACCCTGTCTACCCTTCAGCACATATTGAAAATCCTGTGTAGCCTTCGGCACTTTATTTGGTCAGAGTGACCACTTCAGCGATACAAAATTACAAATGTCAATCATTGATGTCAGATGGTCAAACGAAAAAAAAATCGCGTTTGAACTTATTCTGATTGGAGGAAAACAACAGTCGTAAAAGTTCAAATATAAAAAGACAAATTATCATCGAGCCACAATTTGAGCATACATTATTAGTCCCGAGCATCAAACTATAGGCCTACCGATATCACGCCAAAAAATACTTTAAAACAGTCATGGAACGAATTCTTAATTTTTTTGGTCTGCGATAACGTTGCCACTTATTAAGCTATGACGAATAATATGTTCCAGTTCATTAATGATGTGCAACTATGCATTGGGGCCTGAGTCAGACTGGGTGTTGACGCCACATCCGTCCAATCTCGCTACTCTCATGAGAGTAGCGAGATTGGACGGATGTGGCGTCAAGACTGAGTGTAGCCTGGGGGCTCATATCCATTATTGTAATTAGACAGTATGTATTCAAACTATGTTGAGTGGGGCTATGTTTGAAATCTCATAGGCCTATCACTTCCCCGTCAAATAAATGTTCGTCTGTTTTTTTTAGAATGTTTTGATCATATAAGTGTCGGCGCACACGATCCCGGTTGTCCCCGATTTATTCGGCTGCCGGATAAATCGGGAACAACCGGGATCGTGTGCGCCTAACTTTGGGCCGGTTTTTGTTGGATCCGATTTAATCGGACAGATCAATCTCAGTTTAATTTCATCCGGCTCGTGACGATGGCAACGCGCATGTTTTGCTTGTCACATGACCAAAATATCATTCAAAATGTCGGGTTTAGCAGCGACCGCTATTCGAAAATTATATCAAGAATTCTTATTAAGCGACAAGGAAAAACGGCTGGTAGAACCACTGGGGGGAAACTGTTTCACAAGAATCGATTCTATCGCCTATCGGGTTCCGTCTCTATCGAATTAAGTCCCGTCTCTTTCGCGACTTGAAACAAATGTTTTCAAAGTTTTGACCTCCATTTATACACTAAATGTTAAAACAGCACGTATTTTACAAAAAATATCGCTAGATTGTGTCTTTGTGCGTAATTATTACTCGTTTTTATTTGTTTTGACAATCGGTAAAAGCCGATGTTCAACTGCGAGGTATGATTAATAAGCGATAAAACATGATCTTTGTGTTTGTGTGCATTTCCTTTGTAAATTAAGCAGCATTTTGATGCTCCTTTTATCGGCCTTTTTACCTTTTAATTAGACTGAAATATGTCTTATTGTATGATCGAACACCAGGACACGATTACAGCACAGCTCTCGGTGGCTCCTCACAGTAAAAGCCCTCAAATTAATCCACCAAAAGAGGCAACGCAATGTTCCGATTCTAATGTGATTTTTATGTTCACGATCGGTTCTTTCGCCCCCCCCCCCATTTAATGCAATATTATATTCGACCAGATAGTTCATTTGTGTTTCTAGTTGCCATATTACCATATATGGTTCAAACTATAGTCACAGCAACACCAATATGAGGTTTTCAGTAGTCCCAAAGCATCATACGTTGGATATTAAAGATGATCGGTCGATCATCTTTAATATCTGACCTATGATCGTTTGGGACCACTAAAACTCATCTATTGATTTACTATGGCTACATTTTAAACCATATATGACCATGTATTGTCATTGGGCAACTATAGATGTACAATCAAATAATCTGATCGAATATGAATGTACTGTAAACAGGAACGAAAGAACCGATCGTGAACATAAACATCACAATAGAATCGGAACCTTTTGTTGCTTTTTGAGGCACTAATTTGAAGGACTTGTACGGCGAGGAACCGTCGGGATGTATTGTGTTATAATTATCTAATGTTCAACCATAAAATTTGACAAGTTTCAGTCCAATTTAAAGTTGACAAGGCTGATAATCTGAGCATCAAAGTGCAGCTTAATTTTCATGGGAAATGCACCCAAATGCACTACGTCTCTAACTGTGCACAACATGCAGCCGATTTTGCATTACTGTCACCAATAAACACGTATAAAGACAAAATCTGTCGATTGCTGTTATTGGAGAATACATTCTGTTTTGACATTCAGTCTATAAACAACGGTCAAAACTTTGAAAATATGTTTTAGAAATCGCGAAAGAGTCGGAACTTAATTCGATAGATACGGAACCGGAAGGGCGATAGAATCGATTCTGGTGAAACAGTTTCCCCCCAGTGAGAACTATGTGCAGAAAATAGGTGCCCGTATATAATAATCGCAACAAGAGGGCGGCAGCTGTGGAAAGGTAGATTACGCCAATTTACGGCTATTGGCAGTATTCACTGTGTTGCCCGGGACCTCAATATATTATTATTAATATATTTATTTAGTCTATTATTAATAAATATTAGTCTTTAGAAATACATATTAATATAAATCACCATGACTATTTATAGTAAATGTCTAGATAGGCTGACCACACCAGTTGGCTATTTACTACAGCTGCACAGTGACCATAGCATGCATATGACCAGAGTGAAAATCGGACTCGTGTGCGCTGAACCCCCGATTTTATCGGGCCCGATTTATCCGGCAGCCGGATTTACCGGACACAATCGAGATCGTGTAAATCCAAACTGGAGTTATCGGTCGGAAACCAAAATGTTTACGAAATTGGACAAATTCCACATTTTTCCGACTTCCGTCCCTCCGGGTTTTGAAATAAGATTGTATCGTTGTTAGTCGATAAAGGCCAGCAATAAGTAATTAGTGAAGAAAGGTTTAACTATCGATCTATATTTAATATGCGTCGATGATTTAATACCTGTGTCAGCCGACCCGTCCTACCCAGTTATATTTTGGGGACACCTGTTTTGGGCAATGATATGCCGAATCATGAAAGTCTGAGTGGGAGGAGGTTTGGGAGTGGGGTGACCCCTGAATTTTTTTTTTAATCCATTGCATTGAGAGCTAATCTTGGGTTCTTTGAGTCATTTTTTTAAATTTTACTGAGAGGTCAATTTAATCAAGTTTCTCAAGCATATAACTTTGGAAATTTTAATATATGTATGGATTGGAAATCCTTATAAGTTATTGTCAAACATCTTTTGGTTCAATGGGTTATGCTTATCCTGCTTGAAATGAGACTTACCATTATCACTCTTAATTCATATAATAGGCTATTTTCTAAAATTGAAATGAGAGACACATACATAATATACTGGTACATAAACAATGTCTATTGAGTTAGTAAATACTATCAGTACATGTATATATATCTCTGTTAATTTTCCATTTGGTATTATGAGATCCCACCTGATAACCAGGTTGATTTGATCAAATTGCAATTATCCCTGTACTGTATTTGATTGAAATACTGAAGTATGAAGACTGAATGATAACAAACCTGAACTCGAACTATTTGAAGTTTTCACAGATGAAAGCTAGATCAAGTCAAACATACTCTACAGTATGATTCCAACTGTTAAACTTAAATCTTTTTGTAAACTTAAATGTCTTATGTCAATATATATAAATGGTTCGTATCTTGTTATGATATGAATTTGGACCTAAATTGAAAAAAAATATGGTCCAATTTTTTTTTCGGCGCCTGAAATTTGGGCCCCCAAACCGGTAAACGATATGAAAAACGGCCTGGATATGTCACTGTTAAGTACCCCAAAAATAGTATGTTGAACAAAATGCAGAACTAAGCTGCCCGATCAGTGTCAGATACGTCGTATACAAATGAAAATCACCGTCCAACGAGTACCACAATCGTCGTTGTCATGGTCGAACCCGGGGCGTTGCCAAATAGTTGGCAGTGTTACTGCATTTCAGTGTGAGTTTAATCGAATATTGCGTCAATTGAGGAACGAATTTGACAAATGCTACATTTATGCTTATCAAAGCTTACGTTAGATGTTATTTTTCGCACTGCCATTGCCCCCTTGTAGCCAAAGAAATGACTTTTAGCTCCTGTATCTAAGTTTGTCATAAAATATTACGTATAATTAGGTCGTAGAATCGTTCAACTGCCGTAGCACCGTGGTTGTCAAGCCGCAGAATCGTGAAATTAGTCGTAGAATCGTCAAAACGATTGTGTCGTGTGAATTATAGCTACGTTTTACTATATCACTTATCGCTGTTGGTCGCATTATTAAAAATAAACCGTCCCCCCAAAGCCGAGAGGCATCAGACTGTGGTGTAAGACACACATAACGCACGATTGTGGATTATGTGCCAAATTGCGAAATTAACATAACGGAAGATGATGGACATATTATATATATTTCGATCGACAAAGTCGAGAATTAAAGTAACAATTATACATTATGTACTTCTTGACACAATTTTTACACAAAGCACCTCCTGCATGGCCACAGTTAGATTAAAGGTGGATTATCTCTTTGTAAACATGTATTATATAGTTACCGGGGCATAAAATATTAGATTTGAATCGAAGACTCCTGTCCGGAAATGCTTCTATCGATTAATATTAATTTTATTTCGAATATTTTCTGGTCTAAAAAGGTGTGTTTGTTCAGCTAACGAACAATAGTGGTTACTGTTAACATAGACCAGAAATTATATTGTGCAATTTTGTCACAAATAAACGTTAATTATACTCATTATCGTTTATATCTGTGGAACAAAACAATACAAACAACCAATCTGTGACATTTGACATTCGTTGCGTAGCCGTAGGAACAGCCCAGTGCTCTATATCGCAATACGGTCTCATCCGAATGGTCGGTTCTAAAAATAGTAACATAAATGGGCCCGATTTAATATTCGAAATAAAATCAATATTAATTGATAGAAGCTTTTCCGGACATAGGTCTTCAGTTCATATCTATTATTTTATACCCACGCAACTATTTAAAAAAAATTATTTAAAGAGATAATCCATCTTTAAATTTAATTAGATTAGTCCAAAAACTAATCGAAACCCTATTTTTGTCATCTTCTCGAAATGCATAAAGACAACAATTTAGCGCGGATGGATATAATTTGTATGTACGATAATGTCATGCCGCCGGCGGTTACTACATGACATATTACCCCCAATATGGCTGCCAATTCGATGGCCGGTATATGGTTGAAATTGTAAAATTGTCATGTCGTAATGCAATGTCCTATTATATTCATACCAGTTTGCAATACTAGGACATAGCAGTGGCCAGTTCTATTAATTAAAATGACAACCAGATTGGTATCCACGAGTGAGAGGATCGACAAATTTTGCATTCATTCCCGCTCAAGTAAGACTTGTTCTTCGAAATCGGTGGCATGTCGTGCAAATTATTTCTCAATAAACATGATTGATTTAAGCCAGATGGCTGTCTGTGACTATCTTTGCAAAAAAGATAAGGGAATTATGTAGGTTATATTAAATCTAACACGACATTTAAGCATAGTTAGCACTCTCTATGGCTATATATGTGTAGCAAAATGCGAACGCGAATAACAGGATTAACCAATTCGGATATATATATCTTATCAAATAACTCACGTTGAAACGAATCGTTAGTTACACGCTATCAACGAGGCGTGGTTACAAGAACGGAGCTACCGATACGTTGATTCTCATGTATACCGTTCTAAAAGTATTAATTAAAGTTTAAATGGAACTCATTGACCAATAGCAATTGCTGCCCATTCCGCAAGAGGATATATCGAGCAAAGTATCAAACCGTCACAGCAAACAGGTTCGTTCAGTTTCATCATCAATAGACTCGTTAACCCTTTACCCAACAAAACGGCAAAAAACGACCAAATAAAGCTTCAACAGCCTAAAATATCTTCGTCTATCTCAATAACACCACACAAATATGGATATCATTGGAACCGGTTCATTGACCACATTGTGATGGTTATAGTTATGCCCTGTGCCAATGCATTCTCTTATGTATGCGAGTGGACCATAGGTCGCCTCGCATATATGAGAGAATGCATTGGCCTAAAAAAATCTTTGTTAAACACTTTTTACCATTCTTACATTTTTTATAATATTTTTCTACATTCTTTGACAATTTTATCATTTTTAATATGTGTTAAGCCAATGCATTCTCTTATATATGCGAGGCGACCTATGGTCGACTCGCATATATACGAGAATGCATTGGCACAGGGCCGTTCTGTTGGGTAAAGGGTTAAACTTTATATACTAACATTTACCGGATTATTGTCCATGACACATATTTCGCACACAAGGAGATATAAACCTGGTTGATTTTTCTCTTGTAGTTTGTCAGCGTCTTAACGGGTGGGAGCTATTTGCTTTTACTAACAGTAGATAAGTTGCAAAGCAAAGCTTAGGCTCTAAGCGACATTTCCAACAACGGAAATACCAGCGATGTGGTAAATCACATACAAGAGGTGGCATCAGAGATGCTGTGTCTAGTTTTCGGTGGCTTACCGCCGGTGGCTACCGCCAATTGGTGTGCATCAGTATCGGTAGACTAATTAAGGGCCATAACTCTATAAAATTTTATCGGGCCAGGCTGGTTTTCGAACTCGTCCGAAATATTCTTGGCAAGTACGTCTATTCCAAATTTTAAACAAATCGGAGGATGTTTGTTGAAGTTATCGCGCTAACGAGCTAAAAATTCACGAAAATGACTAATTAAGGGCCATAACTCTATCAAATTTTATCGGACCGGGCCGGTTTTCTAACTCGTCCGAGGTATTATTGGGAGACACCTATATGTCAAAATTTCAATCAAATAGGATGATGTTTGTTAAATTATCGCGCTAACGAGCTGAAAATTTGTGAAAAAATGACTAATTAAGGGCCATAACTCTATCAAATTTTATCGGACCAGGCCGGTTTTCGAACTCGTCCGAAATATTCTTGGGAGACACCTATTTACCAAATTTCAATCAAATCGGATAACGTTTGTTGAAGTTATCGCGCTAACGAGCTGAAAATTCGTGAAAAATGACTAATTAAGGGCCATAACTCTATCAAATTTTATCGGACCAGGCCGGTTTTCGAACTCGTCCGAGATATTCTTGGGAGACACCTATATCCCAAATTTCAATCGAATCAGATAACGTTTGTTGAAGTTGTTGCGCTAACGAGCCTAAAATCAGTGAAAAATGGCAAAGGGCCATAACTCTGTAATAAATGTGCGGACGAACCCGATTTTTTGTCTGCAGCTTACGTGCATGGATATGTACTCACACACCAATTTTTTTTAATCCGTCAATAAACGGTTGAGTTATAAGCAAAACAGGCCGCCCGCCCGCCGTCCCTCATCAAATTATAAGTAGAGTTTTGGAAAAAAAACTCGACTAAAAATTGTCAAAACTAAATTTCGATTGTATGCTACTCTATATAGTATGGTACTGGAGTCTCGTGTCACCCCATGTTCACTCGTGGTTTCCAGAAGTGACTGAACAATTGCTTGTAAGAGGAGGTACCCTAAATACGGACATTTATCCCATGCTAGATGCACAGTCATATTACCCATATCTTTGTGTGCTGATGAGTAGGTAGAATTACGTTTTGGAAAAGCTGTACATTCAGAAAACAGCATATATAGATCGGAGTATTGGCATGGAGTTTTATCATGTAGACTGATACCTTTTGGACTTTTGATATCCCAGTGTAAGATTTAGCAAATTTTGACACCAAAATCACTGGGGGTAAGCTGCTCCGTGGGAAGCGGTTCGCTTGTGATAAAAGCTCCAGTGCGCAGTTTACAATGCGACGGTGCGTCTGTGATTATTTTGTGAAAAAGGAAACTGAAGTATTCAAAATGGTACGTATTATCTCTATAAACAGCATTATTCTATGGAACGTCGGTCACAAATGACCAACATGCTTCAACTGTGAATTATATATCGCATTTATTCGAACACATTTCCGATACCTTTTGGACTTTTGATATCCCAGTGTAAGGCCTGTTTTATACGACGTGTGATACACGTGTATAACTGGCTATTTTCCTGGTTGAATAAGAGAGTCGGCAATTGATCGTGTATTACACGTCGTATAAAACCACGATACTCGTCGAAATTCGTCCTTACACGACGTGTCGACGTATTACACGACTGGCCTGGACGCGTAACTCATCACTTGTTCGTCAATTACGCGTCGCTGATTTATACGACGGGTATATATGACACGAGTAACGGAACACAATATGACATAATATTTCACCCCATTTTGAGCCCCAGGGCGATCGCACATGCGCAGAAGAGTTATGACAACTTGTTTTGGTCGGGCTGTACTGTATTGTTGTTTCATTTTGACATTGGGATCATAGGATGGTTGGTAAATAATGATTTGTGAGCAATTATTGCAATACTCTGGGATGTGGTTTTATGATATTGTAACCAAGTACTGCTGCCTATTTATGCTTCCAAATCCTTTGTCGGACTTGTATACTGCACAATTTAGTATATGTCTTTCTCATATCGACATATATACTCATATATACTCATTGGTGCATTTTTGATCATTTGGCATTTGAACTTTTGAAGGCAAAATCACACTCCACACAATGCATTTAAGAACCGTGAATGAAATACAACAGAAGGCCTAAAATTAATATGTACCATATAACAACTTGTTGATGATTCCGATGCGAAACTGTCAAACCGCAATCCATAGTCTGTTTATGCCAGTTAAGTCTAGATTACACGTGTTAAGTTAACACGTCATATAAATCTAATGTTAAAAACTCGTGTTGACGACGAGTTAACGTTACACGTGTATTACACGTCGTATAAAACAGGCCTAAGTTTTAGCAAATTTTGACACCGAAATGAAAAGGGCGACAATTGCAATTATTTGTATACATGTCATACACATATTGACACCAGGAACTTGCGTATAACAACTTTCTAGATCAGTCCAAAAATAATGCGGTTAAGGACCTGCTGGTGCCAGCAGGTCGGATGTCTGAAAACATACCATACCATTATAATTCCGCAACCACCCGGCATATCTAACGCCGGATGTGTTACAGTTAAATTGAAATGCATCTATAGTTATCCCACTATGCGCGACGAGAGTGGACCGTGTGTAGTGCGTGTTTGATGTGCAAATGGCTAAAACAAAATGGGGATCACGAGCCAAAGTGTAATTTGTCGCTGCATCTCAGAAATGACTTATCTTAACTTTAGGATGAGAGTTTACTTTTCTGCCTCTAATAAAAAATAATGCGGCATTATGCGATAAGTTAAGTATCAAAATATAGACAATTGGCAGTAGTTTCCCATGGTATAAAACAATGCGGCATACCCGTCTTACTTTATGATTTAAAAGAAACGAAAGACAACGCTTTGCGTAAATCGTCACATTGGTCTCACCCAAAATATTATTTGACGTCACATGACGTCATGAATGCAATTCCGAGAATCAATGGTTACGTGTATTACCCATCTCTGATTATCGCCCCACTCTCATGTATCAAAATTGGACGAATATTTCTTCTCAAAATGTCAGGGGGGGGGGGGGGGTCGGAATTTTTTTCCAGGCACGTATGATGGGGTGGGTGGGTGTCTCTTGGGTCCAAAAAGCAGTTTTTTCCATATGCCAAATTTTGTTTCCATTCCTGTTATTGAGTCTTTTTTTGATGTGTTTTGAACAGAAACGGGTCATATATAGTTAATAGTAATGCTATACTACATATAGAGGTTATCAGAAGTTGGATCAGTTGCACAATGGCCAACAATAACCCAAATTCAACTTGATAGAACTAGAAACTGCGCTATTGGAAAAATAAAATTTAATCAGGATTCCATCTACTGATACAACAAAATAAGAATAACTATGCAGAACTCAGCTGAAAATAAGTAATAAAATGAAAGCACACTTGACCATATGTGACATGGAAATAATGATATAATAAATAATGGAATAAAATAGACTTTTGACAACGTAAAACATAAAATCTTAACAAATAAATTGAATTGTTTTCCATGTTAATGTGGATCAGCTTGTAATGTTAATCACAGTAACGAAGATTTTATCGTCACTGATATCGAAAGCAAAAAAGAAGTGAAATTAAGCTATCCATCCATATTATTCCCAATTATTACGAAGCCTATTACTTCAGGCAGTGGCTACCAGCCTGCCATTACACGTTATAACATGTTTCCTCAGTTCTGGTTTCTGAGATGCCCCAAGAAGAGTAGCGCGGGATATCATGGTTATGTTTGGTATTAGCATTATTCTTCAAACTGGGATGAACTGGGATGAACAGTTGTATTTCCACATGTTTTGATAAACAATTTGATTCCAGCAATACAGTAATGCCCTAATTAAACGACTCCATAACCACAGCAGAATAATGAGTAATTTTTCAGGATTTAGTTGGAAATATGGCTTGTTGTCATGACAACAAGCCATATTTCCGACTAAATCAGACTAAATCCTGAAAAATTACCTATTATTCTGCTGTGGTTATGGAGTCGATTAATTAGGGAATTACTGTATATCACATAGCAAATATCAAAATATCAAATAATCTCAAATTTGTTGTACCGGTACCATGTATTATGTGATTATGTGACTAGATCATGTGACTATATATTATGAAAATGAATGTTAATAAAAACTTTGGCACTCTGCCTATATATCCCTTGAAATGTGATTATGTTGACACATTTATTGATTAATGACACTTATATGATAAATTCAAATAGTATCGTTATCTCATTATGCACTGTTCTATTCAAATATCGCGCAATAAATTATGATAATGCAGGATAATCAGCTATTTGGTTGCTCAATTGATAATTTTCTTAAATTTAGGGGGGGGGGTGGGTGTCCAAAACTGACCGGAAAAAACTTCCTGAAACTGAAAAAAAAAGGGTGGGTGTCCAAAATTGACTGGAAAAAAGGCCGGAAACGGAAGAAATTGGGTGGGTGGGTCCCCCGAGGCCGGAAAAAATAAAAATGATCATACGTGCCTGGAATTTTTTTTCGACACCCCCCCCTGAAAATGTGAGAAAATACTGTCAAAAATGTCGGCTTTATTTAAAAACGGACCGATTTTTTTCATTTATTCCTCAAGAAAAACAGGCGGTGAGAAAAAAGGCCGCTTATCTTACAAATACAACATACGGATTCCGAAAGTTTAGTATTTACGCTAACCAAAAATTTAGGTCTCATAAATTCCCTCTCGATGCGACACCTATGTCAATATTTGTCTGGCCTAATCTGACTGAGGTATCCTGCCTTGAACCCACTGACATGCATGATAATCTGACAACAGCGATAAATGCTCTACAGTTGTATATAGTACCTTACTCGTATTTAAATTTGTGCAGTACTATTTTTCGAACACCCATCGCGAATTTAAAACTGAGTTAAAAATAATATGACTCATAAGTTTATATCAATGGAATAGAAGAGGGTTTTTTTAGATAGAAAATAGACATTTATATTTACATGAGGGGAAACGAGTCTTAACGACGTGGCTAGTTGCAGTTATTTCTCGGTGAATGCGCAACGCCTCATAACACCAAGCTAATAACACCATCGATACGTCATTAGGTTTGGAAAGACGAACGCGTAATGCTTTGGGCGCATTTTGACTCGCGCAGGATTGACTTAATACATCGGGTTTCAACATGAAGAGAAATTGTTCCTATTAACATTTGCCAAGGGTGCTATTGGGTATTTTGGGCTGATCTTGTCACGATACACTTTTCGATTTAAATATATTTACAAAAGTGGCTTTTTTGCTAAATGTATATAAATATAAGGATTAACTGTCATGTGGACTATTTTTATGGAGATGTAACGGTGAGGTAAGTGGACATAACTTGTATGTAAAACCCTTCGGGTTTTACACAAGTTATGTCCACTTACCTCACCGTTACATCTCCATAAAAATAGTCCACATGACAGTTAATCCTTATGTATATGCTACACGTAAAACATTTAATCGCGATTCGATCTTTCATGTTGAAATGCTTCTAAGAAATACAAATATTATAGCCTGGAGGTCCACGAAAGCACTCTTTCATAACCCTGCATGGGGTGACACTGTGGTCAAACAATCTGAATTAGTTATGCATTAAAAACACGCAACCAAGAGTTGATTCTTTTTGAAGTCAGCAAGTCAAGTTCAGTTCCAAGATGTCCATAAATATATATTATAAATACCAGCATGATAAATTGTAGCATGCATATAAGCACGCATCTTTACAATGAAATGATGATGGAGTTGTGTTATATTCGATGTATATTTTCTTCGATGTTGTCTTTATATATACACATGTATCATTATCGATAATTAAGAACTAAAACTGTCAACAGATACAAGACATTTACGAATATATATATCTGTCTGTTTTGAATTCGAATTCAAAACTCATAGAAAAATAGTACTGCGCGAATTTATATACGAGTAAGGCATTCAAACTCGATCTGTATTTTGGGCTGAGACCCTCAGATACCAAATTTGGTTCCAATCAGATAAAAAATGTTTATCGCAGCATGCGTGAATTATGAGTCAAGAAAGTGCCATAACTCCGTTAAAAAAACCCATATTGAAACTCGATCTGAATTGTGGGCCGAGTAACTCACATATACAAATATGTGTCAATCAGATAACAAATGTTTGAGTTATTGCAGAACTCTTTATTGTATGATGCAACATGTTTTATGGTGTATTTTCCTATGATGCAACATGTGTTATGGTGTATTTTCCTATCATTCAACATGTTGCCACGAGTTGTAAATTGTTTTTCACAGATATCACATTCATATGGTCGCACACCGGAATGAACTCTTTGATGAACTTTCAAGTGTATTTTCTTACGATTCAACATGTTTTATTGTGTATTTTCCTATGATTCAACATGTTTTATTATGTATTTTCCTATAGTTTATCATGTTTTATGGTGTACAATATATGTTCTATGATTCAACATGTTTTATTGTGTATTTTCCTATAGTTTATCATGTTTTATGGTGTACAATATATGTTCTATGATTCAACATGTTTCATTGTGTATTTTCCTATAGTTTATCATGTTTTATGGTGTACAATATATGTTCTATGATTCAACATGTTTTATTGTGTATTTTCCTATAGTTTATCATGTTTTATGGTGTACAATATATGTTCTATGATTCAACATGTTTTATTGTGTATTTTCCTATAGTTTGTCATGTTTTATGGTGTACAATATATGTTCTATGATTCAACATGTTTCATTGTGTATTTTCCTACGATGCATCGTGTTTTATGGTGTACATTGTATTTTCCTATGATTCAACATGTTTATGGTGTATTTTCCTATGCTTCATCATGTAGCTACGAGTTGTAAATTGTTTTTCACATATATCACATTCATACGGTCGCACTCTGGAATGAACTCTTTGATGAACTTTCAATTTATTATTTTCTGAGAATCTCTTTGGACACACCTCACATACCAACTGCTTCTTTCTATGCACTGTCCTGGTGTGTTTTTTCAACATAACAGGAGTATTGAATATCTTGTCACACGTATCACATTGATAACTGTCTATATTACTATGGGCATAGCGTTTATGTTGTCTAAGAATTGAATGATTTTTTAATTTTGTTCCACAAATTTCGCAAACACAATTTTGTCCCTCTGAATGCGTACTTTCTTTGTGACCTTTCAACTTCTGTTTAGCATTAAACGTCTTCCCACATATATCGCATGTAAATGGAGGCTTAGTGTGGCGTCCATAGTGAGCGTCCATGTGGGTATTGTAATCCTTTCTGGATGTTGCCTTGAAATCACACATGTTACATGCGCGCTCGAATGACATATAGCAATCTGGATTGATGTAATTTATATCATTTTTATGAGTGTTCTCATGCTCCTTGTAAACTTTTTTGGACGTTGTCGTGAAATCACAAATATTGCATGTGTATACACAGTACTCTGGATTGATAAATTTGATTGTTATATCATGGGTTTCCATGTGGTCCTTATATAGCAGTTTGGATGTTGCCTTGAAGCCACATATATTGCATGAACACATGAATGAAATATTGGATTCTGGATCATGTACTATTGTTGGATAACCTCCTACCATAGGCAAGTTTTTAGTATCAATCACTGGCATCGGCTGTGGAATGGTTGGAGATGGACAGCGGGTACTGTCTACTGAGAACATTGGCGGTGGCTTGAGGACAATGGAGGATGAGTTGAAATTTAATGGCCAGTTATCATTATCACTCAGAGATTCCTGCACTTTTCCAACCACCTTATATAGACTATTTGAATTATTTTGAGGCTGGATGATTGTGGAGGGTATGTTTGGCGGTGTCGAACTCGGTGATGGCTGGATGATTGTGGAGGGTGTGTTTGGCGGGGTCGAGCTCGATGATGGCTGGATAATAGCGGATGGTATGTTTGGCTGTGTCGAGCTCGATGATGGCTGGATAATAGCGGATGGTATGTTTGGCTGTGTCGAGCTCGATGATGGCTGGATAATAGCGGATGGTATGTTTGGCTGTGTCGAGCTCGATGATGGCTGGATAATAGCGGATGGTATGTTTGGCGGTGTCGAGCTCGATGATGGCTGGATAATAGCGGATGGTATGTTTGGCTGCGTCAAACTTGATGATGGTTGGATGATTGTGGAGGGTGTGTTTGGCGGTGTCGAACTTGATGATGGCTGAATGACTGCAGAGGGTGTGTTTGGCAGTGTCGAACTATTATTAGTTTCTGGTTCCTTCACTTTTAAAACCAACAGACAAAGAATATTTGAAGCTGAGATTGCACTCATATTCGCTGTTGCCATAGTGATAGCATCTGAAGTAGCACCTCGGTTCCCTAGTGATGAAGTAGGGTCACATTGATTGCTTCCTGACTCAGTAGAAACACTTGCAGAGGATATTGTGTTAGGAACTAACATCATTTGCTGGCTCACAGAATGAGATGAGCATATATTTTCTGCAGATAAACGCTCTTTACACATCCGATCATGGTCAGCTATAACTTCTTGGTAAGATATTCCGCAAGAAAGACAATTTGAAAAATAATCAAGAATTTTGCTATTATCAGAAGCCTCAACTTGGAAACATTTCACAGGGATGATGCACTCAGGCGACGCTCCGGTTTTTAAACATTTCACAGGGACGATGCACTCTGATGAAGCTCCAGTTTTGAAATCTGATCTCTGTGCCGCATCCATTTTCACTGCTGGAAATACAAAAGATTTTTATTATTTGTATTCCTAGTTGAAGGTACAGAATCTGATTCGATGGTCTCTATTTCTTGAAATGCCACTTCAATTATCAGAATTGGTTAAAGGTACTCAATCCGATCAGAGGGTCCCCATCTCAACAGATTCCAACAACAACAATCCGATCAGAGAGTCCTATATTACTATTTCTTTGGCTTTGGGATTAAAAAATATTTGATTCGAGTCAAAGAACCCATCAAACAAAGCTCAGAGTCATTAGATATTGATTTTTGAAATTTGTTATGTTCTCGAGATGAGTACTAATAATTGCCTTCAACTGCCGTAATCTGCTCAAGATGTGTACATCAAAACACTATTCAAACAGACAAGGATGGATTACTCTAAAATCAAGTGGTAATAATAACGCAATTTTGACGGTGTTCTGGGCCAGAAAGTATTCCCTATAATGAACGAGAGGTCGATCACGATCGGCAGATGTTTAACCCATACCTTGGCGATAGTGATCAGCTATTTTCAGTTCGGACGCGAAAATCCATAAGCCATAACTCCGTACAAAAAACGAGAGGACGATCACGATCGGCAGATGTTAACCCATCCCTTGGCGATAAAAATTTACTATGATCGGAATCATAAATGAGAGTTTTGGTGTTGAATTATATGAGTATACTGTATGTACTATTATAGACAAATGTACATAACACAAATATTGGAATGTATGGGTCACCGGCATTTATATAAGAGAATGCACTAGTACAAGATATGTAATGCTAAACCACCACAGCCTTGAAAAAATGTGAAAGGTGTGACCTGAACATGGAATACTTGGGTTAAGAGAGTCCAAGTCTACTGCTAATATCATGTGATGTTTATTGTTGAATCTTTATTTTAAATTAGATACCATAGCCTTCTTTATCAGATTATTTGCACATTGGCATAAGAGACATCAGAAAATGATATAGCCTTATCAATAGCTAAGTAGTCCAAAGGCATGGCATAAAATTGGTGAATTGGATTTAATGTTGCTCCAAACAGATTTACAGGTACATGTACATAATAAGATTTTGGACCGATTTAAACAAATTTGGTGTGGTGATTCGGGGTACCCATTGGCAGAGTTATAATGGTGTTAGTTTTTCAAACTAAAAAAATTATTATTTTTAATTATTTAAAAAAAGGGACACATTGGGAACCTTTTTAATCAACTTGTATCATAATCATCAATATCTAAATGAAAACAAGTGGTCAATCCGGACATCACAATATGGTATAGGTACACATAAAAATCAAAATAAATTAATCAATCAATAGGGACAAAGAGTGTGTCAAAATAAACCAATATAAAATGAGACATGGTATCAGATGAAAGTATCAGGAATGTTGAGATGTGTTAATCTTTAACTACAGAAATCCATGCAAGTGAATGAGGAGAAACCTGGAGATAACAGAAGAATGATTAATTGAAATTTAAAATGAGAACATCCCTACAAATGAATAATAGAGTATTCCAATTAAAACTTTAGAACTGAATGGGACAGTCCATTGAATCATGAATGGGTACAGCTTCACCACTATCATAGAGCTATGTCCTATAAACAGTGGCTAAAAATAACTAATATTTCAATAAGACATCAGTTCTGCAGTCTCTCAGAACACTATCTATGCAGATAAGCTTGCATTACTGGTAGTTAATTGTAATCTACCTGGGTTATCAAAAACTCAAATCTGTTCAATTCTTAGTTGAAAAAGGGCCATAACTCTGGTATAACAAATCAGATCTAACCCATATTCGAACTCGATCTGTATTTTGAGTTGAGAAACTCACATACAAAATTTGGTTCCTATCAGTTGAAAATTTTTTGATTTAACAAAGCATTCGTGAATTCTATGTCAAAGGGCCATAAGTCCATAAAAAAATATCGGATATGTATTTTGGACTGAGCAACTCACATACCAAATTTGGTTACAGTCAGATAATATTTTTTTGAGTTATGGCAGCATACATGAATTCTAAGTTGAAAAAGGGCCATAACTCCATAAAAAAAACTCGGATCAAACCCATATTCGAACTAGATCTGTATTTGGTGCTGAGAAATTCATATACAAATTTTTTTTCCGATCAGATAGAAAATATTTCAGTTATCGCACCATGCGTAAAGTGTCTACAGACAGACAGATAGACAGACGGACGGACGGACTAACGACGAGTGGTCAATCCGGACAACGACACTATGTTTACCATACTATGGTATGGGTAAACATAAAAATAATAGATTTCTAAAATCGATATCTAAAAAATCTGAGCTTTGATGGGTGGCTTCCTCGACTTGAATCAAATATTTTTGACCCACGAAGCCATTGAAACAGTAATTGAGAGGAGTTTTATCGGATTGAGTACCTTTAATCGCCAAAAAAAAAAGCATGGTTTTACAGATTATTCTATACTGGAAACGTTAATATACCAGGGAACAATCTATGCCCTGTAATACTCTGTGCCAATGCATTCCCTTATATATATATGCAAGTCAACCATAGGTCGCCTCATATATATAAGAGAATGCATTGGCCTAACAATTGTTCATCATTTGTTATTATTTTTTACAACGTTAATATTTTTTTTCTTGTATTCTTTAACAACTTTATAATTTCACCCACATAGAGCCCCAGACAAACAAGAGGAAATGACACTCAGTACACATGCTTCTATATATGTGTGGGGCTCCCTGCAGGGTTATTGACACTCTGGATGTTTTTTTTTATTCTTTGTCCTAAACACTGTTATAAAAGAATGTAAGAAAATTTTATTAAAAAAATGATTAACAATTGTTAGGCCAATGCATTCTCTTATAATATAAGAGAATGCATTGGCCTAACAATTGTTTATCATTTTTTTTTAATAAAATGTTCTTACATTCTTTAAGAATTTTATATATTATGTAGATATATGGTCGACTCACATATACAAGAGAATGCATTGGCACAGGGTCAACCTTGCACTAAACTCAGCCTCCCTTGATGAATTTAGAAATGTGAGTGGAAATGGAGATGGGCATTTTCAGTGACAGGGAGAATTTAATACAGTTATATCTAAGATGTAAAAAAATTAGACACTTCTTAAAGGGGTACTGTACCCAAGATGTTGTTGTTGGTTTCTATAATCCCCGAGTCGGAGAATAAGGTAACAACTTTTCCATTTTTTGAAAGTCTGTTGAGTACGAAGTATTGTTACGGATGGCAAATTTACCGGAATGCAAAAATACAAATTGTCGTTGTCGAGTAATTTTTGTACAGTTTTCAACCAAATGAATCAAATAAACATTATATTATATGCTTAGTAGTCCCATACACTCATTTAAGTTAGTGTATGGTCACTAGTCAATGAGTGGCTTGGGTTTTCTCCCCGTATAAGCATAATGTTTCAAACGATCGTGTGTGCAATTGTTTTATTAATCCAGTATCCCTCAATTATAATTTGATTACGTTTTGTACACGGAAATTCCAATTTTAAGAGACACCATTTTATGGCTGGAGCCATAAAATCAATTTATATTAAATTATTAACTTTTAAATTATTAAATTTTAAGATAGCCTATTAACCTGAGCGTTTACAGAATACATCTTCGACTCAAATTACTTATATTTCTATATAGTATCGATACTAGATCGTTGTTATCACCGGGAATTTATTGAAAATGGCGTACAGTACCCCTTTAACCCATTTAATTCTGATGCCCCACAGCGATCCGCACCATGACCTGGGACTCCTCTGATATATTCATTGGTGGGTGATTCTCAGCGTCACGTATGTTACACTGAACTCAGTTACTGTTTGAAAACTGAACACTGATATCAACCATTGTCTAAGTGTCCAGATAGTCAACAGTATATATAATCGTAATAAAATAGCAGATCAGTGGATTGGTGGTGTTAATGTTATAAAATGTTATGCCAAAACTGAAGTCTGTCACGTACGTTACATGCAAAAACACACTTTTTCGCAAACTATTGGTGACATTCATTGTTTCTGTGATTTCTGACAACTATATGTCATTTCCAATCAACTACTATTGACCCAGGCTCAATTTCTTTTGTTTTCAAGAATTAATTTATCTGCAGAGCCTCAAATTGTTCTGCAGTAACTCTCAATTTGTTGTCACGTACGTTACATGGAATTGTCACGTACAATACATCTTCAAGTCATGGACAATGTTTTCATGAAAATAGCTTTATAATGCAGACATTTATTTGTGAAATTATTTTATTACCACATTTATGTTAAATTTTAATACAAAAAATGATTATCCAGAGAATGACAAATCCAAATTCTTTCAAATGGTATAACAGTAAATAGACACTCTTTTTTGAGAGTGTCTATTTGCTTTTATACCATATATGTAAAATAATGTAAGTATAATAAAATGAATCATGTCTGGGGTAAGGGAAGTTGTGTAGATATAGTTGATAGAAACACACTCTTTCGTCCTCACTGCCTTTTTCAATGGCAATATAGCTACTAGTATATATGTACATATTAAATGTGTCTATGCATTGTATATAAGTATAGTTTGATTATCTTAAGAAATCTAAGATTGAAAATTTTCAACCGATTTTTGTGAATGTCTTGCTGAAAACATAAATTTTCTAAATCCTAAGCCAATGGTATTGCATATTTGGGTGAAGTATATATATCTTTTCCTATGTTCATTTAAAAATAATATCAGTAATAAATCTACCACGGGCCACTTTACAGATAATATGCTAAGTTATAACAGTAAATTACACCAATAAAATAATTCCCATATTCACTAAAATTGTGCAGATATCCTATATTTATTCATCCCTTAACCCTTTCATGACAGGAGCTGCGCTGGTGAAAAAATTCAACCACATACATGTACCACAATGTTTATTGATTCCACCACAATGTCAGCTCTTTGATATACAAGGCCACTGTCCTAATAAATAGCACTGGAAATAATAGTCATAGAATTGAAGGGTTAATTTGACATGCACATCTATATGGAATTGCTACACTTCTGCTGAAATATTGCTACATTGTGTATGTGTTATGCTGTAGTACAGCTGTACTGTATGAAATTTTAATTGGGAGAAATGCTAACCAACTATTAGGCAGTTCCTGGAACTCTGGGTATTAACTGAACAGTAAGAAGTAACTGGCCTTCTGCCTTTTAATAAATCATAAAACATGTTTGTTTCACCATGCATGTCTGGAACAACTGATTTCAAGAGATTGCACAAATCTACCTATAACCACTAGAGCTAATGTATATAGCCAATCTGCTGGTAAACAATGGAGATGTAGATGTTAAATCATGTAGCTGAAGTGCTTCTGCTGGTAGAAGCATCAGAGTATAGAACAGAAGGGGCAATTGATGTGTAGTTGCAATAAATTAAAATGTAACGTACGTGACGTCACGTGCGTTACATAACTTATAGCGTATTTAAGAGTTTTTACCTACCGCAAGAACACTTTTGATTAATCGTCATAATTTTTCAATCCATTTACTACATACAATAATGCAACTGTTATATTCCTTTACATAGTTTTCGTGTAATGATAATACTAAACAGTTCATTTTTGTCACGTACGTTACAGTTAAATTCATAAGGTGTATTGTGTCATATCAAGAAATTGATGCACTGTTCTTGGAAGTAGTATGTTTGTTTATAGTTTTGACTACTCAAACAATATAAAATTAGATAAAACTATGGCCTAGTGTATATTAGCAACTATTTTTTCATAACACTAATTTAGAATTAGATTTTCACAAATATTGAGACTTTTTGTCTCATGTGTCCCACATGCATAACAAGAAATATAATGGCAATCTGGAATAAAATTTAAATTTTCCAAACAAATGAGAGTCTTCGCAAACAAATTAAAAAAAATCACAATCTTAGGACATATGCAAATTTTTACTCTTCTGGTTGACATTTTTTGAGAATCACCCATAGTGACTACTATGAAAATAAAAGGTCGCAGACCACATGTCCCCCGACTCGAGTGGTAAACTTCATGATTGGATTTGTTAGAAGGATACTATTTGCAACAATGTTATACAGTATATAGATGTTGCAAACCACCGCAAAATTTCTTGGACAAATTTCTTGGACAAAACAACCCGATGAACAAACGCATGCAAACGCGAAAAAAATGATATTTTTGTATTAGCTATATAGATGTTGCAAATCACCAACATGTTAGGAACAATATCCCATAGTTTCAAATCTCTACATTTAAAACTGTAGGAGGAGTTGATTACACCATGAAGGTACCCAATCTCATCCAAAAGGCAAAAATGTTCCAAATTTTCTAAGTCGAAAACCCCCAAAAATATGGAAAAAATGATATTTTTTATTAGCTATATAGATGTTGCAAATCACCAACATGTTAGGAACAATATCCCAGAGTTTCAAATCTCTACATTTAAAACTGTAGGAGGAGTTGATTACACCATGAAGGTACCCAATCTCATCCAAAAGGCAAAAATGTTCCAAATTTTCTAAGTCGAAAACCCCCTCAAAAATATGGAAAAAATTATATTTTTGATTAGCTATATAGATGTTGCAAATCACCAACATGTTAGGAACAATATCCCAGAGTTTCAAATCTCTGCGTTTAAAACTGTAGGAGGAGTTGATTACACCATGAAGGTACCCAATCTCGGACGCACGGACACACGGACTGACGGACGCACGGACGGACGAGGGTCATTTCTATAGTCCTCCGACGGAAACGTCGGGGGACAATAATGTATATATTGCTCTATGTTTGTACATATTTAACAATACATGTACATATACCCGGCATTAGCGATGAGGTAGGGCCACGGGAATTAATATATGTACAATTAAAGGTACGCTATCCAATCCAATGGTGCCCATTTTAAAACAACATTTTAGAAATACCACTTCAGCCTTGTGACACAGAACTACCATATTTGAGGTCATACAACTCAATAATTTGATATCCATATGCCCTGTATTTCTCATAACCTCTTACGTATACTAGGTTAAATGCACTGTGCTAGAATTGCTAAACACATATGTGCCATAATCAACTTATGGCCCTATGAATCCTTTGTATTGACTCTTTTCCAAAAATGCCATTTTGGACTGTTTTTGTGGTGTTTTTGTCCATTTTAAAGTTTTTTGTGTGCACAAATAGTAAACAACAATGAATACAATTAGTGTTTAATGTGTAAAATCATTTGAACATTCCTCTGAAACACTTAGTGTTGGGAAAATATGATTACATTGGTTATGTCGATCAACACTCACTGGATTTCACATATTTTTCAAGAAACTGACTCCAAATTTGAATGTTGATAATGGGGTAAGTTAAATCACGAAGGCTATGATCTTGTCACCATATTCTAGTCATTGGAGACAAAGGGATGCTTTATTCCAGTTTGTGCAGCTTATTCTTGCTGGTAAACAGTTTAGTACTTTAATAATTATTAGATGTTTATTTAGAACTTTTATCAGCATGTTTTATAGAACCAGCCCGAAATAATGATTCGCCATTGAGTTACAACAAAAATGATCATAGCTCTAAATATGAACATCAAAACAGGAAGCAGTTTACTCTGTATGAAAGAATAAGGTTTGCAGGAGCTGGTGATGTTTAAGTTTTATGCATCAATGTCCATATTTTCTAGATTTTGTCAATATAGTTTCCCCGACCCCATTTTTCAGATATAAATGAGATATTCAAATTTGGAATCAGTTTCCAGAAAAATTAGTGAAATTCAGTGACTTTCATTGACATATCCATCATAAGGCATTTATTTCAACGCTAAAGTGTTTCAGGAGGAAAATTCAAATGATTTTGCACATTAAACATACATTGTTTTTACAATTTATACACAAAAACCTTTAAAAATGAACAAAAAACGCCCCAAAAATGGCATTTTTAGATGAGTCAATTCTGAAGATTAATAGGGCCATAATTTGCATTTCTATACCATGATTTGGGAAATTCCTTTACAATGTGTTTAACAATATATACTTAAGTTACTATGAGAAAGACGGAGAATATGGATATATAATTATTGATTTGTATGACATCAAATATGCTATTTCATCATGCCGGTTCTGGACCACAGGCAAATTTGGTGGAACACACATTTTGTTTAAGAATATTTTTGTCCTCTCAATCATAGATGCATAAAGAAATCATATTTTTGCACAACCTAGAGAGGAAATGACTAAATCAACAAGGAATCCCTTCATTTTACTCTATTTTTAAAAATACAATACCAAAAAAAACATATATTGCATGAATCCGGTACATTTTTCCTCCACTAGGCATTTTGTAACAGTGTTACAAGTGTTACAAATGATTTAAAGTCCCAGTAGAAAACCGCAGCCTATTTTGAGAAATTGAGCCTCCGAAATTAGACAAACTCCAAATTTTGGAGGCACTTAAACTCAAAATATAGTGAATGTATCTCAGAAAGCTTTTCTGTTCTGTAATCAGGGTTGTGCACTCTACACAATGGATATATAAATGGAAGGACATGTGAAAGGAATTTTTTTTATAAACATCCTTAAAAAGTTATAAAATGAGTAGGCCCTATTTTACAAAATTTTGACAAATTTATTTCACAAAATTCATCAATTTCCATAAATGCACTGGACTATTATTCATAATCATAGGAGAATATTCCCAAGGAGTAACTACATAATATTATGTGGTCTTCATTCAACTGCAGGTAAACAACAACATGAACAGACTGACAGATGAACATCATTCAACATGGTCAAAAGAAATGTTGTTTCAAAAGAAAGAAATCGTGGTTGACCTTATCCTGAATTAAGGGAAACAACGGTCGTAAATGTTCAAATAAAAAAAGACAAATAATCATTGAGCCACAGTTTGAGCATCAAACTAAACCGATATAACGCCAAAAAATACTTTAAAACAGTCATGGAACGGCATCCCTTGGAGAAGAATTTTTGGTCTGTGATAACGTTGCCACTTATTAAGTTATGGCGAATAATAGGGACACACTAATAGTTGTAGTCCGAGTCCGAGTCCAGTAAAACGTGTATTTTTTCGGCTGATTCCAATTACAACTTTCAGTGTGCTGGAGAACGAAAAATGTCGATAAAAGTGGAAATATAAGACTTACAAATTATCTTTTTAGTTTTTTATTTATAATTGGCATAACTTTCCACAAACCAAAATTCATCACTATTGGAATTATATTAACGACAATAAACGAAATTGAAAATCCCAACCAAGCTCATGCTATAACTTAGTCCCGCCATAGACTTCATATATCTTTTCCTATGTTCATCTATGGTCCCGCGTAGCGTAGGGGACTGAACTCTGCCTTGCAGCTTGAATCCCAACTACACATTTTACTGCATAGAAATCGGATATATTTATATATCCGATTTCTATGTTTTACTGGGCTCGAGCTCGGACTCGGACTACAACTATTAGTGTGTCCCGCATATTAGTTCCAGTTCATTAATGACGCGAAACCATGCAGACAATACATGATGTTTTTTTTTATATTTTGCTGATCATATAATCCAAACAGGAGTTATCGGTCGGAAACCAAAATGTTTACGAAATTGGACAAATTCTGCATTTTCCGACTTCTGTCCCTCCAGGTTTTTGGTTGAGCTTATAATTTACCGTTGTTAGTCGATAAAGGTCAGTAATCGGTAATTTTGAAAAATCCTGTTTTTGTGCAATGATATTCCGAAGTCATATCCTGAAGGCCTGATTGTTTGGGAGGGGGGGGGGGGGGGGGGTGACCCCATGATGATGGTGGGGATACGTTCACGTACCACCCCCTGGACATTGTTTTGAAATCCATTACATTGAGAGCTAATCTAGGGCTCTTTGAGTCAGTATTTTGAATTTTACTGAGAGGTCAATTTGATAAAGTTTCTCAACCATAACTTTGGAAAATTTTATATATGTTTGGATTGGAAATGCTTATAAATTATTGTCAGATATCCTTTGGTTCAATGGATTATGCTTAGCGTGCTTGAAATGAGACTTAGACCTACCATTATCACTCTAATTCATATAATAGGTTATTTTCTAAAATTCAAGTGAGAGACACATACATAATATACTAGTACAGAAACAATATCTATTAAGTTAGTTAAATATACTATTAGTACTAACATATGTTAGTTTTTTATTTGATGTTATGAGATCCCACCTGATAACCAGGTTTATTTGATCAAATTGTCACTCTTCCTGTACTGTTTTTGATTGAAAATATTTTTGTAAACTTTAATGTCTTATGTCTATATATATATACTAGCAGGGTTACCCGGCGTTGCCCAGGTTAATGTATGCTGTGGATATTTGTTGGGAATAGAGAATGCTCTTGCTTAAAGTGTTATACGATTTCTCATAAATTGTATATTCAAATAGCATCACAAAACATGATTAGTACAGTCATGGAATATAAGTAGTGGCTCACCTTGTCAATTGTCATTCTGTTTATCACGATTAATCTGTTCCACCAATAATGAAGTATTTATTTATTTACAACTGCGTATACATTAGACGTTATAATATGATACATGAACATCATAAACACATTAGTTCGATAAAAGATGATAATTGGGTTTTACATATTGAGATGTATCAATCAATCTAGTGGGTTGGACTAAGATCTAGAGGACACCTGGCTATCATATCTCCATGAAGATACAGATGTTTCAAAGAAATTTCCAGGTGCTCCTCTGTTCATGGTGCTATATATTGGCTAAATATTCTTAGTTTAAACGAAATGTTGCTGCGCACATATATCAGCTACATGTGACAGACACAGAGCGAGATTTTGAGTTGTTTATGTCAGTCGATGAGTCTGTTCTAAAACCCTTGTCAGATGTCATTATTGGTAGGATACTGAAAAGTCTTGTGCTACTAACTGCATTTTCTTGTATATCAGAAGAAACTATATTTGACTGCACACTGTGACCACTATTTTTGAACAGGCCTTCCATAGTCTCTTGACAAATTGTAACATTTTGTGGAAACTGTATTGAATGGAACAGACTAAATTTTGATATTATATATATGCAATCCTCTGTCGGTTCGAGGTCTCTCAGTTTGCACGAATATATGTATCTCTTCAATAGAATGATAAATATACGTTTAATGATTCTTCTAGTTATCTCGTTTTGCTAGCTCAATGTCACAGTGTGAATGCCTTGATTGCCATTCCCATATAAATATGACTGTTAAGAAGATATAATTGTTCAAGTGACTTATGTGGGTCACCATATGTCGGGATTGTGAAATGTGAACGCCCAACTACTTAAAATGATATGGAGATGGCCTGGTGACTGTATATAACTTATATGTGGATATCGGCGAATAGCAATCTTATCAATGATAGTGCATATCCGCTCGCCATCCGTGACGCAAACGACACCAAATGTGATTTAATTCATGGTATATCATTAGAGAAAAACGTGTATGAATTTGGTGGAATTTGGTTTATTAAATCAATTGTTGATGCAACGCTGACTCAACTTCACTGAGCGAAAATATCACAATGATCAATAATTACACACAGTATAAAATTTTGTTATGAATCAACATGTATAACGCAAATACACATGCTTCTAATATAATGTCGCCATTAAAGATGGCAAGTGCCATTAAGGACAGAAACATTAGATTAAGATGGACTTGCCACAATAAACCCATCAACAGATTAAACGCTATCAAACAGAAATAAAATTACCATTATGTACAAGCGTTTAATGATACACGCGCCGTTAGGAACGCACGCCTGAGCACGTCTCTCTTCCAAGGCCACAACAATTTAATGAGGTTCCTCGTATAATTTAATTTAATCAAATATATGTATCACGTGATTCACCATGAAATCTCTTACAAGTGTGATACAGAGCAATGTAGGGTACAATGACATATATATTGATAAGGAACAGTTTATAAGATAATAAAGGTTTGCAGCGTGTGTATGCCAAGGTAATGTTTTTTTCCCTCAAACTTTGCTTGCTGGAGTGTCAGTCAGAATTAGGGACCTAGCAGAAAATAGCGATATCAGTAAATGAACAAGCCGTTTCATCAGAGGTGTCATTGGAGCTTATGAACCATACAAACTTATTGCTATCATCTAATACCTTGAATAATGGGATATTTATTTATTTATATTTGAATCAAAAGAGGCTTCCGCACATTCTCTAGCATTGGACATTACAAATACTCCAAGTTGTTTTATTATTTCACATATTACCTTGAAATCTCATGAGATGAAAAACGAAAGTCCGATCATAATCGGCAGCTGTTACTCTGGTACTCAATCTGATCAGACGGTCCCCATACCATCATGATACAATGACAACATTTTTTTCAAAATAGGCTTTAGTTAGCAGCACCGATTTATTGCAAAAACAATGCTAACCACTGTCAATTATGGTATTAAAACTTATTTATCAACATTTTATTCAACAAAATATGGCCATATTGTCACTGAAGTATAAAAAATTTGACCGTATTACCACTTGATTTTAGATATATCTATCTTCATCCGCAATTTTGTCCGAGACCCTCCGTTTGACCACATGTTTCTGGGCCACATATTATTACACATCTCGAGAAATAACAAAAATAAAAAATTGATATCTGATCACTCTCAGCTTTGATGGGTGGGTTCCTCGACTAAAATTAAATATTTCTTTACGAAGCCTGTCGAAGCCAAAGAAATAGTAATTTAGGAGCGTCTGATCAGATTGAGTACCTTTAACGGTTTAACCCACCCCTTGTTGATAGTAAATTACGATGATCGTAAACGATTGGGTGAATAACATATATGAGAATTTATGGGTCTTAGTGCCAAGGTTGCACAATTGGTATCGCTTTGACCCTGTGCCAATGCATTCTCTTATATATGCGAGTCGACCATAGGTCGCCTCGCATATATAAGAGAATGCATTGGCTTAACAATTTTTATCATTTTTTTAAAATAAATGTTTCTTACAATTTTTAGGACATAAAATAAAAAACATCCATTACCCTGCAGGGAGCCCCACACATATATAGAAGCATATAGAAGAGTGTCGTCTGCTCATGTTTGTCTGGGGCGCTGTATGGGTGAAATTATAAAATTGTTAAAGAATACAAGAAAAAATTATTAAAATTGTTAAAGAATACTATTGGAATACCCAAGGACCACTATTTCAATGTTTGCTCACATAGCAGCTGAGGCCAAAGCAAAATGAGGTTTCCAGAATCCAGAGGGTGAATTTAGTGACACTAGCCTGCCATGTGGGATAGCGTCACTAAATTCACCTTCTGGAGACCTCATTCTGCTTAGACCTTGTCTTTTTGAAGTATCTATAGTCTTAAATTAACATTGTTTTTATTTATTTTTTCCCCTCTGGAAAGTTTCTATAAAGATAAAATGCATAATTTAGGTGCCTAATGGGTGAACATCATCAACTTCAACTGGGGAACTTCAATCTGACCCTTGCTCTCCCATAGCAGTTGAGGCCTAAGCAGAATGAGTTTCCCAGATGGTGAATTTAGTGACACTAGCCATGTGGGGTAGCGTCACTAAATTGACCCTCTGGTGATCTCATTCTGCAAATGACGGAGACATCATTCTGCAAATGACAGACACGTCATTGGAGGCTCATAAACTACTATTGTGTATACTATTCGCCAATTAGTATTCATATTAAAGATGGTCTATCTCTTTGTAAATTATGTGTTATAGAGTTACCGGGGTATAAAATGTTAGAAATGAATCAAAGAAATGAATGGTCTGTTCTAAAAATAGAACAATGAAAGTGTCAATGACATTGTAGGTCAACTTGGAAAGGGACTAATTTCATGTGTTACAGTCAATTTAGTGATTAGGAATGTGAAAGTTGAAAGGCCTAGTTGTGCAAAGAGTAAAATCCAAGATGGCCACCGGCAGTCATGTTTTTTTGCCAAATGACCCCAAAAAGGCTTGTTCCCATTTACATGTCATTGTTAACATCCATGACAAATTTCATGATGATCCGACGAAAGATACAACCTGTAGCCCGTGCCAAAGGATTTAGTCATGTAAAGAGTAAAATACAAGATGGCTGCTGGCGGCCATGTTTCTTGGCCGAATGACCTCAAAATGACTCGTTTCCCATCTACATGTCATTGTTAACATCCATGACAAATATCATGATGATCGGCCAAAGATACGACTTGTAGCCCGTGCCAAAGGATTTAGTCATGCAAAGAGTAAATTAAAGATGGCTGCTGATGGAGATGTTTTTTGGCCGAACGAACCCAAAATTACTCGTTCCCATCTACATGTCAATATTAACATCCATGACCAATTTCATAATGATCAGACCAAAGCTACGACCTGTAGCCCATGGCAACGGATTTAGTCATGCAAAGAGTAAAATCCAAGATGACTGCTGGCGGCAATGTTATTTGGCCGAATGACCCCATAATTACTCATTCCAATCTACATGTCAATATTAACATCCATGACATGTTTCATGATGATCCGAAAAAAGATACGACCTGTAGCCAGTGGTAATGGATTGAATTTTGAAATCAAAGATGCCACTGGTGGCCATGTTTTTAGGCCAAACAAACCCAAAATAACTTGTTCCCATCAACATGTCAATATGTCAATATTAACATCCATGACAAATTTCCATATATAATAAAGGATATATAAGTAATCGATTACGATTACTTGTAATCAAGAAATGTCATGATTACTGATTACAGACATTTACTCCAAATTTTGTAATCGATTACTTTCATTACGATTACTGATTACGATTACCCCAACCCTGGCCAATGGATTTAATTTTGAAATTCAAGATGGCTGCCAGCGGCCATGTTTTTTGACCGAATGACCCCAAAATGACTCATTCCCATCTACATTGTTAACATCCATGACAAATTTTATGATGATCAGACTAAAGGTACGACCTGTAGCCTGTGCCAAAGGATTTAGTCATGCAAAGAGTAAAATCCAAGATGGCTGCTGGCAGCCATGTTTTTCGGCCAAACGACCCCAAAATGACTCGTTCCCATCTACATGTCATTGTTAACATCCATGACAAATTTCATGAAGATCCGACCAAAGCTATGACCTGTAGCCCGCGCCAAAGGATTTATTCATGCAAAGAGTATAAAATCCAAGATGGCTGCTGGTGGCCATGTTTTTTGGCCGAACAACCACAAAATCACTGGTTCCCATCTACATGTCAATATTAACATCCATGAGAACTTTCATGATGATCAGACGAACAGTACGACCTGTAGCCTGCACCAATGGAATTAATTTTGAAATCCAAGATGGCCACCAGCGGCCATGTTTTTTGGCTGAATGACCTCAAATGACTCGTTCCCATCTACATATCAACATTCATGACAAATTTCATAAAGATCAGACCACAGGTACAACCTGTAGCCCGCGCCAAAGGAAATTGTTGATGGACATGTGCAGACAGACCACAGATGCCAACCCATGGCAATAGCTCAAACTTACAAAGTAAGTTGAGCTAATAAAGTGCCCCACTTAATCATTTCATTTTATAATAAAATATTCTGAATAAAATCAATATTGATAGAAGAATTGATATTTATTATTATATACCCACAAATACATTCGTTACATGAAGAGATATCCCATCTTTAAATAAAGGGTTAATGTTGTGTTTGATTGTGTATTTTCCTATGATTCATCATGTTGCCACGAGTTGTAAATTGTTTTTCACAGATATCACATGCATACGGTCGCACACCGGAATGAACTCTTTGATGAACTTTCAAGTTTTTCTTTTCAGAGAATCTCTTTAGACACAGCTCACATGCAAATGGCTTCTCTCCTGTATGTGTCTTTGTGTGTGATTTCAACACACAAAAATAATTGAATCTTTTATCACAAACGTCACATTTATGCCATCTCCTCTTTCTATGCATATAGAGTTTATGTCTTCTAAGAATTGAATGATTTTTTAATATCTTCCCACAAATTTCACAAGCACAACGCTGCCCCTCTGTGTGTACATTTTCTTTGTGATATTGCCAGTTCCTTTTAATAGAGAACTTCTTCCCACAAATATCACATGTAAACTGAGGTATGGTGTGCTTCGATTGCTTGTGGAACCACAATGTTGCATTGGACCGCTTGATATCGCCACATATATCACAAAGAAACTCCTTTATAGAAAGTGCGTAACTGTGTTCGACTTCCTTGTGTCTATCTATCGCTGTCAAACTTTCTTCGACCTCTTTATGGCTATCTATCGCTGTTGAACTGTTGTCGACATCTTTATGTCTATTTAACACTGTTGAACTTTGTTCGACCTCTTTATGTCTATCTATCGCTGCTGAACTGTGTTCAGCGTCTTTACGATCACAGATTTTTTCCTTTTTTATATGCGACATCATGTGGGCTTTATATTCCTCTCTGTTCTTAAATTTGAAACCACAAATATTACACGCACCCTGAAATGAATTAGTGGAAAATGGATTGTTGTTATTTATAACATTTTTGTGACTGTTCAGATGTTCAGTGTAGTCCTTTCTGGAAGTTGACTTGAAACCGCAAATATTGCATGCGCAATGGAGCGTATAACAGGAATCTGGTTTGATGCTAACTATATGAGTTTTCAGATGTTTCATGTAGACATCTCTGGACATTCCCTTCAAACCACAAATATTGCAATCGTACAATTTGGAATTTAGATCGTCGAACTTTATTATTACATTATGGGTTTCCATGTGCTCCGTATATTGCTGTTTAGATGTTGCCTTGAATCCACAAATATTACATGCACATATAAACGAAATATTGGATTCCGGATTGCTTATGATTGTTGTGTGTTCGACTTCTTTATGTCTATCTATTGTCGTTGAACTGTGTTCAGCATCTTCATGATCACATGTTTGATCCTTTTTTATATGCGAATAAATGTGGGCTTTATATTCCTCTCTGTTCTTAAATTTGAAACCACAAATATTACACGCACCCTGAAATGAAATAATGGAAAATGGATTGTTGTTATTTATAACATTTTTGTGACTGTTCAGATGTTCAGTGTAGTCCTTTCTGGAAGTTGACTTGAAACCGCAAATATTACATGCGCAATGGAGCGTATCACAGGAATCTGGTTTGATGCTAACTATATGAGTTTTCAGATGTTTCATGTGGACATCTCTGGACATTCCCTTCAAACCACAAATATTGCAATCATACAATTTGGAATTTAGATCGTCAAATTTTATTGTCATATCATGTGTTTCCATGTGTTCCGTATATTGCTGTTTGGATGTTGCCTTGAATCCACAAATATTACATGCACACATTAATGAAATATTGGATTCCGGATTGCTTATGATTGTTGTGTTGAAATTCAATGACTGGTTATCATTAGAACCCCGAGATTCCTTCACTTTTCCAGCCAACTGACTAAGAATATTCGAAGCCGAGAATGCACTGATATTCGCCGATGCTGTAGAGGTAGGTTCTACAGTCGCACATTGGTTCCTCAGTGATAATGAAGTGTTAGGCTGGTTCCCTCGTAACTCAGCAATATTAAAAGCTGATGATGTACTGGTAGTATTAGGTCCTAACATATGCTGACTCACTGAATGAGATGAGCCTATATTTTCTCCGGATGTACGCTCTTTACACATCTGATCATGATTAGCGACAACCTCTTGGAAAGATTTATCACAAGAGAGACAATTTGAATTATAATTTCCGGTAAGAACTTTTCTATTATCAGAAGGCTCAATGTCATATTTCGTTGGAATGGTAGATTCATTAAGGATTTTGCCATTATCAGAAGACTCAATGTCATATTTCGTTGGAATGGTACATTCATTAAGGAATTTGCTATTATCAGAAGATTCGGTGTCATATTTAGCTGGAATGGTACATTCTTTAAGGATTTTGAAGTTATCAGAAGTCTCAACTTTGAAACATTTCACAGGGACGATACACTCAGACGACGCTCCCGTTTTTAAACATTTCACAGGGACGATGCACTCCGGCGACGCTCCATATTTGAAATCTGATTTCACTGATGTATCCATCTAAGTTCTTCACTGCTGGAAATACAAAAGATTTTATGTCAATTGTTTGTATTTGTATTAACCCTTTCAGTGCCAGGTCCGATTTTTGTATCAACACATATACCCTGTGCCAATGCATTCTCTTATATATGCCGGTCGACCATAGGTCGCCTCGCATATATAATAAGAGAATGCATTGGCCTAACAATTTTTCATCATTTGTTATTATTTTTTACAATTTTAATAATTTTTTCTTATATTCTTTAACAGACTTATTTTGTAGGTTTAGTGCCAGGGAATCTTACGTTTTTCATGGGCATAAAAATTATTACTATGAACACTTGGTGATAGTTTTGAGTTATAACATGCCCCTAAGGTTTTGTCCAGTTTGTTTTTAAATTTGCTATAGCATCTGATAGCATTCGTATTAAAACGAAGAGAGTTAAATACAGTTTCATGGTTTCGCAGATTTATCCCAGAACCAATGATTATACAGTAATGCCCTAAATAATCGACTCCTTAACCACAGCAGAATTATGAATAATTTTTCAGGATTTAGTCAGAAATATGGTTTGTTGCCATTCATCAGAAAGCTCTCAATGAGCCAAATTTCCGACTAAATCCTGAAAAATTACCCACAATTCTTCTGTGGTTAAGGAGTCGATTAATTAGGGCATTATTGTACATGCATCTTCAATTTCACAAAATTCATTTAGGATCATGTCATGAATCTCTACTCTGGCTATTAATGCATGTAGAGATCATATTTCACCAGTACAAAACCATATTAACTTTTTGAAATTTTGACAAGGAACCTAAATAATGTGGGGAATTTATTTCTTAGAACTTTATTGTTCCTTAAAGACATATTATGGAATTGTTCGAGTTTGTGAAACTGATAAGTTAGTATTCAGGTGTTATGCCAACTGGAGAATGTAGCATTCTACCAATCTTGCAGACATCGAACATACCATAACATTCCATAGAAAACATCGTCTGAACTACACTCAAGTGTAAATATTTACATCTGGATCCGGGATGCAATAATCGGTCGCGGGTGACAAACAAACACAAATGATTTTGCCATCCAGAGTCAGTGCATTTATTTAATATATCAGAATGATGGTGTGTGTTGGCAATTTGAATTAATATTCGTAAAAAGAACAACTTCGAGTTAGAATATTCTCCATTTCTATTGGATCACCCTACCAGAGTGTTTCACACCCCTTTAATAACGTACTTCACCATAGGTGAAAGGGGTACTGTATGCCATTTTCAATAAATTCCCAGTGATAACAACGATCTAATATCGATAATATTTAGAAAACTAATAATTTGAGTCGAAGAATTATTCTGTAAATGTTCAGGTTAATATTTTGTCTTAAAATCAAAGTTAATAATTTGATATAAATTGAATTGATGGCTGCTGTCATAAATTAAATTACGAATTTCCGTGTACAAGACATAATAAAAAATAATTCACGGATAGTGGATTGGATAACGCGTGGCACACATGATCATGAAAAAATTATGTAAACTCAAGTCACTCACTGCCTAGTCACTATACAATGACTTAAATGAATATATGGCACAGGTACATTTATGTATATGCATATAATATAACATTTATTTGATATTTTCTTGAAAACTGTCCAAAAATTACTTGGCAATTACAATTGGTATTTTCGCATTCCGGCTAATCTGCCATCCGTAACATTACTTCGTACTCAACAGACTTTCAAATAATGGAAATCTGGTTACCATATTCTACAACTCAGAGACTAAAGTATAATCAACAACATTTGGGTACATTTTCGCCTGAAGGTCTCAACTAAAAATTTCATGATTTAACCCTTTCAGTGCCAAGTCCAATTTTTGTATCAACCCATAGACCCTGTGCCAATGCATTCTCTTATATATGTGAGTCGACCATAGGTCGCCTTGCATATATAAGAGAATACATTGGCCTAACAATTTTTCATCATTTGTTATTATTTTTAACAATTTTTTACAATTTTAATAATTTTTTCTTATATTCTTTAACAGACATATTTTGTAGGTTTAGTACCAGGGAATCTTACGTTTTTCATGGGCATCAAAATTATTACTATGAATACTTGGTGATAGTTTTGAGTTATAACATGCCCATAAGGTTTTATCCAGTTTTTTTTTAAATTCGCTATAGCATGCTTAAGCATACCCAAAAAAAATTCAACCCAAAAAAATCTATATAAAAACAAAACAATTTTTTTTTTTTTTTTTAGGGCCGATTTTACAGACCGTAAAGATCGGCCCCTGGCACTGAAAGGTTTAAGTTACAATAATGCCCCAATTAATCGACTCCATAACCACAGCAGAATTATGGGTAACTTTTCAGGATTTAGCCGGAAATATGGCTTGTTGCCATTCATCGGAAAGCTCTCGGCGAGAGCTTTCCGATGAATGGCAACAAGCCATATTTCCGGCTAAATCCTGAAAAGTTACCCATAATTCTGCTGTGGTTATGGAGTCGATTAATTAGGGCATTACTGTAGTTGGTGGACCCAACTATTCAAAAAGAGCTAAACGCTCTCGAATATAGAGCTTTGCTCTGATAATAAACGTCAGGTCTATGGACTAGATTTAAGTGAATTTGTGAGCAATTTTACTTTGCAACGTTTACTGTATTATGGAATTTCTCCTGGGCAATTAATTCAGTGTTTATTGCGATATTGGCTCACAAAAGTCAGAGAAAAGCATGCAATTATGATTTGGGACATTTACCTGTGGCTTGCATTAATTTGATTAAGTCAGGTTCACGGACTTTGAGCATTTTTTTTGACACAATAACACTGCAGGAAAAGCTTCTGCGCTCATAACTTAAAACACCAGTACAGATACCGATGCAGTCATTATTTTTACAGATAGACTACTGCTGAAGGGGTAATTTTCATCACATTTGGTGTGTGTTAATTGGCGCTGTTGGGTAAGGCTAGGAAAACGAGTTGGCCCTGGGGCCAGTGGGCCCAGAACCCCCAGCTTTAGGAAAATGTGTTTTAGATACGGTACCCAGCTTGAGTCTTGACCTTTGCTTTGTTTCAGCACACAATTGTCAAAGAAATGTTGTAAATGTAAGCTATCAACATAAAACTGGTCAAACTAATTGTCCCAAAAACCCCTATTTCCAAAGCTCAATATTGAAAATGCCAAATGTGACGACAATGACCCATTTAAACAGACTACTCCACCACAACCTAGTTCAGTCATGAACGTAGTGCATACCCGCTAGAAGCAGCAATCTCCGAAAGCGGTCATGTTGAATTACCCCCAACCCTAGTCCGTAAACCTGACTTTTATTATCAGAGCATTCGAGAGCGTCTAGCTCTGTTTGAATAGTTGGGTCCCCCAACTGGAACGTCGAAATACCAAGCAGTACCAAGCAGAACCAAGTTGAAGAAAACTAAGGCGGAAAATGACACTTAAAGCATATTTTGTGGTGTATAATGAAGAAATAAACCATAATGAAAGTGTCAATGACACTGTAGCTCAACTTAGGTAGGGGAATAATTTAATGGTTTACAGTAAATGGAGAAATAGGAAAGATGCTGATTGAAATGTCTTACCTGTGCCAAAGGATTTAGTCATGCAAAGAGTAAAATCCAAGATGGCTGCTGGTGGCCATTTTTTTAGGCCGAATGACCCCATAAGAACTCGTTCCCATCTACATGTCATTATTAACATCCATGACAAATTTTATGAAGATCCGACCAAAGCTACAACCTGTAGCCTGCACCAAAGGATTTAGTCATGCAAAGAGTAAAATTCAAGATGGTTGCTGGTGGCCATGTTTTTTGGCCGAACAACCCCAAAATGACTCGTTCCGATCTACATGTCAATATTAACATCCATGACAAATTTCATGATTATCAGACGAATAGTACATGTAGCCCGCCCGCGCCAATGGATTTAATTTTGAAATCCAAGATGGGCCACCAGTGGCCATGTTTTTTGGCTGAACGACCCCAAAATGACTCGTTCCCATCTACATGTCATTGTTAACATCCATGACAAATTTCATGAAGTTCCAATCAAAGCTACGACCTGTAGCCCGCGGGAAAGGATTTAGTCATGCAAAGAGTAAAATCCAAGATGGCTGCTGGCGGCCATGTTTTTTGGCCGAACGACCCCAAAATGACTCGTTCTCATCTAAATGTCAATATTAACATCCACGACAAATTTCATGATGATCAGACTAACAGTACGACCTGTAGCCTGCGCTAATGGATTGAATTTTGAAATCAAAGATGGCCGATAGCAGCCATGTTTTTTTTTCCGAATGACCCCAAAATGACTCGTTCCCATCTACATGTCATTGTTATCATCCATGACAATTTTTATGATGATCAGACTAAAGGTACGAACTGTAGCCCGTGCTAAAGGATTTAGTCATACAAAGAGTAAAATCCAAGATGGCTGCTGGTGGCCATGTTTTTTGGCCGAATGACCCCAAATTGACCCGTTCCCATCTACATGTCATTATTAACATTCATGACAAATTTTATGATGATTAGACTAAAGATACGACCTGAAGCCCGTGCTAAAGGATTTAGTCATACAAAGAGTAAAATCCAAGATGGCTGCTGGCGGCCATGTTTTTCGGCCGAATGACCCCAAAATGACCCGTTCCCATTTACATGTCATTATTAACATTAATGACAAATTTGATGATGATCAGACTAAAGATACGACCTGAAGCCCGTGCTAAAGGATTTAGTCATACAAAGAGTAAAATCCAAGATGGCTGCTGGCGGCCATGTTTTTCGGCTGAATGACCCCAAAATGACTCGTTCCCATCTACATGTCAACATCCATGACAAATTTCATAATAATCGGACCAAAGGTACGAACTGTAGCCCGTGCTAAAGGAAATTGTTGACGCATCACACACGCACACACGGACGACGGATACCAAGCCATGGCAATAGCTCAAATTTACAAAGTAAAGTTGAGCTAATAATGCAACATGACGTGATTTTATTTGAGTTTTGATGACAGCGTGCATAAAACAGTGCGGCAATCGCGAAAACTTCAGCTTGGTATTTCGTCATTTACAGGTACTGCTTGGTTTATCAGCGATATGTGATAATTGAATTGCTTGGTTCGCGAGAAGACTAATAATTTCTATTACGACTAGTAGTATCGACTTGTTGTGTGTGGTTGTAGGTGGGCGCGAAGAGCCCGGGATGGTCGAAAAGATCGAGTGATCTTCTCCTTCACCCCACGATTTGTTGTTGAGAGGAATATTTGAACATAGAAAATTGTCATGTCTGAAACCGGCAAAAGTTGAAATGAATTGAATGAATGTTGTATGGGGATGAGCCCACGAGCTTTAATACGGGGTATGGGAGAGTCCCTAGGTGTCCCTTTAATGTTTTATAGTTGTGGTTGTGGTTGCTGATTTCTGAGCGAGTCATGTGGTGCACTGAAAATGCGAATGGGGCCCGTGTTATGATGTTAAAATGGTGTTAGTTATACAATCATGCATTGTGAATATTCAAGGACACCTCTGGCATAGAAGGTTGCGTGCTGCATGATATAAAAGTATGTATATGTATAAAAGCAAGCAGGAAAACAATTGCTATGTAGATTGGGCCCACTAAATGCACACAGAGAGTTTGCATTAGCTATGGCATTTGATTTGATTTGGAAAACTGATTAAATTTACAAGGAGCGTTTCTTATTTGATTTGAAAACAAATGTCTGATATGGCAGAATGAAAGTGTCAATGACACTGTAGCTCAACTTGGAAAGGGAATAATTCAATATATTACAGTCAATGGAGCGATTAGGAATGTGGAAAGTTGAATGTCTAATACTAGTTTATAGACATGAAGAGAAAAGTAAAATCCAAGATGGCTGCTGGCGGCCATGTTTTCGGCCGAATGACCCCAAAATGAGTCGTTTCCCATCTACATGTCATCGTTAACATCAATGACAAATTTTATGACGATCAGACTCAAGGTACGACCTGTGGCCCGTGCTAATGGATTAAATTTTGAAATCCAAGATGGCCACTGGCGGCCATGTTTTTTGTCCGAATGACCCCAAAATGACTTGTTCCCATTTACATTCCAATTTCAACAGCCATGAAAATTTTTATGATGATCAGACTAAAGGTACGACCTGTAGCCCGTGGTAAAGGATTTAGTCATACAAAGAGTAAAATCCAAGTTGGCTGCTGGTGGCCATGTTTGGCCAAATGACCCCAAAATGACTCGTTCCCATCTACATGTCTTTATTAACATTCATGAATAATTTTATGATGATCAGACTAAAGGTACGACCTGTAGCCCGTGCTAAAGAATTTAGTCATACAAAGAGTAAAATCCAAGATGGCTGCTGGCGGCCATGTTTTTCGCCAAATGACCCCAAAATTACTCGTTCCCATCTACATGTCAATATTAACATCCATGACAAATTTCATGATGATCAGACGAACAGTACGACCTGTGGCCCGTGCTAATGGATTAAATTTTGAAATCCAAGATGGCTGCTGGCGGCCATGTTTTTTGTCCGAATGACCCCAAAATGACTCGTTCTCATCTACATTCCAATTTCAACAGCCATGACAAATTTTATGATGATCAGACTAAATGTACGACCTGTAGCCCGTGCTAAAGGATTTAGTCATACAAAGAGTAAAATCGAAGATGGCTGCTGGCGGCCATGTTTTTTGGCCAAATGACCCCAAAATGACTCGTTCCCATCTACATGTCATTGTTAATATCCATGACAAATTTCATGACGATCAGACGAACAGAACGGCCTGTAGCCCGTGCTAATGGATTGAATTTTGAAAACAAAGATGGCCACTGGCGGCCATGTTTTTTGTCCCAATGACCCCAAGATGACTCGTTCCCATCTACATTCCAATTTCAACAGCCATGACAAATTTCATGATTATCAGACTAAAGGTACGACCTGTAGCCCGTGCTAAAGGATTTAGTCATACAAAGAGTAAAATCCAAGATGGCTGCTGGCGGCCATGTTTTTTTTCCGAATGACCCCAAAATGACTTGTTCCCATCTACAAGTCATTATTAACATCCATGACAAATTTTATGATGATCTGACTAAAGGTACGACCTGTAGCCCGTGCTAAATGATTTAGTCATGCAAAGAGTAAAATCGAAGATGGCTGCTGGCGGCCATGTTTTTTGGCCAAATGACCCCAAAATGACTCGTTCCCATCTACATGTCATTGTTAATATCCATGACAAATTTCATGACGATCAGACGAACAGAACGGCCTGTAGCCCGTGCTAATGGATTGAATTTTGAAAACAAAGATGGCCACTGGCGGCCATGTTTTTTGTCCCAATGACCCCAAGATGACTCGTTCCCATCTACATTCCAATTTCAACAGCCATGACAAATTTCATGATTATCAGACTAAAGGTACGACCTGTAGCCCGTGCTAAAGGATTTAGTCATACAAAGAGTAAAATCCAAGATGGCTGCTGGCGGCCATGTTTTTTTTCCGAATGACCCCAAAATGAATCATTCCGGTACAAATGTTGATGTCAACAGCTATGACAAATTTCATAATGATCCGATCAAAGGTACGACCTGTAGCCTCTATTGTTGACGCCTTACGCACACACACACGCACGCACGGACGACAAAGCCATGACAATAGCTCAAACTTTACAAAGTAAAGTTGAGCTAATAAAGGGTGTTTCGTATCAACATTGAGTAAAATTTGTTATTGAAATTGTTTAATTGTTGAAATTGATTGAAATGGAGTAAAACAGATTGAAATTGAGTTAGATCAACGGTTTGAAATTCACATAAAAACTAGGAGTATATATTAGAATCATGTGATGTTGTATGTGGATGATACCGTTTTTTTGCAGACAACCAGGCCAGTATGCAAAGGGCCCTCAACGCGTTTGGGGACTATACATCGTCGTGGAAACTAAACGTAAATTAAAGCATACGATAAGCACATTGAAATTTATTGAAAAAGTGTTGATTCTCTAGGTGGGCTAATATTCTAGTGCCGATGATTCGTTTGAAAAGTTTTCCCAAACATTGAAGTAAGCTGATGGGTCTAAAATTGGTAGCTATTTTGTGGTCTTTGGAATCATAACCCCTATAGCGGATTTCCATGATTTGGGGAAGTACGGTAGCCGTGTTGTAAACATTTGTTGTATATATAAGTTCTAGTCTGTTGAACAATGATTTTGGGCCCTGTTTGATTATTCCAAATGTTAATTCGTCATCACCCGGGGCTTTGTTTGGTGTTGCGCGCTTAAGGCAGTCTTGGATTTCTTGTGGTGTAATGGGAGTTACTAATGTGTGGTTGTCATCTGCCTCAGATATGGGTGATTTTAAATGTACGAATGTGTGTTTGTTTTGTCTTACATATTCAATTACCTCTTTCCTGAACTGTGTGGGTTTTGTGTATATTTTGTAGTGACGTCGCAAATGTTTTTAGCTTTGTCTGTGTTGTTTGTGAATGATTCGTTGTTTTCGTCTTTAAGTGGTTTGTTGCTGTTGTTTGAGGTGGCGAAATAGAAAATATGAGACCTCTAAAAAGGCATGGATATGACACCATCAACTCATTTAATCATCACTCATTATTGTTTATTCAACCATTTTGGTTTCTATGAAAGCTTTCTGTGATTCCTTGCTTGAATATCACTGTGAAAACATCCCTGAAATCTTTTCAGTAAGCCAGAGTAATCCGCGATCGCACATCGGGGGTGTGACTAAACACCGCCCGGACCAGCCCGGACCACCCATATGGACTATAGGAGTGATTTTAAGGGCAATACAAGTGCAGGAGTGCCATGGAAACCCACTCAGGGTCGCTATTAACCCTCGAAATGCCGGCATCGGCGATTATGTTCGCCGTGAATGAAGCTAACAGTCCGGACCGCACCTGCTGCGTCTAGGGTGATTTTAGTGTCCATATCTGTGCGAGGGTGTTAATGAAACCCAAATACGCACGGAGGGTGGTCAAGGTCAAACAGAAGTGCCGATATTAACCTCTAAACTTGCCAGATTCAGTCAGAATTACAAAATTGTGCCCCCAATAAAGACAATCACAGCCCGGACCCCTGTAATGTCCTCGTACTTCTAATAACTCCTTACATACTAGTATGTGTTGCGGAACTACTCTCGAATACACTCACGGAGAAACAAGGGCCAGTCGCCCACGAAAGCCTGGCAATTAACCCCCAAAATGCTGCCATCGCCGAATATTTAACCGATAACGAAGCTAACAGCCCGGACCAGCCTGGACTGCCCCTGTTGCGTATATTGGTGATTTTAGTGGCCCTATCTGTACACGGGTGTCATGGAAACTAACATACACACGGACGATGGTCACGGCCAAACAGAAGTGCCGATATTAACCCCTAAACTTGCCAGATTCGGCCAGAATTACAAAATTGTGCCCCAATAAAAAAAACTCACGCCCGGACCCCCGTACTTCTAATAACTCTTTACATATGTGTGGCGGAACTACCCTCGACTACACTCACAAAGAAACAAGGGTGAGTCGCCCACTGAAGCCTGGCAATTAACCCCCAAAATGTCGTCATCGGCGAATATGTTTACCCGATCGGATAACGAAGCTACCCCGCTGGACAAAACAAGTGTCCATTGGCACCGCAGTGTATTTGCCGTTCGGCTGCGGTGTCAGAGTTTGTAACTGCAGTTGAGCACCGCGGCCGAACGGCAAGTACACTGCGGCTAAACGGCAAGTTCACTGCGGCCGAAAGGCAACTACCCTCGCGGTCGAATGCCATGTACACCAGCCGTGGTTAGATTTCTGGTTTGTATTGTCTTTTTTGCAGTTTGATGAAAGTACACCGCAGCAACTACACCACGGCCCAACTGTAGTTAGCTGGTGGAGCCGTGGTGTAGTTGCATTTCGGCCGCGGTGGCAACGCTAACCGCACCGCAGTTAAGTGGACACTTGTTTTGTCCACCAGGGTAACAGCCCGGACCAGCTATAAGTTCACGAAAATTAATTATCACCTATCGCTGATGAACCAAGCAGTAGGCCTACCTGTAAATGACGAAATACCAAGCTGAAGTTTTCGCAATCGCAGCACTGTTTTCTAGTTTTACGATCGCTGTGTCATCAAAACTCGAATAAAATCAAGTCATGTTGCATTATTATGGTTTATTTCTTCATTATACACCACAAAACATGATTTAAGTGTCATTTTCCGCCTTAGTTTTCTTCAGCTTGGTTCTGCTTGGTATTTCGACGCAACCCCCCCCCCCCCCCCCCCCCCAACTGCACTTGTTTTACTCTCCACTCCCCCTTTTTCTAATCGGAACAGATCAGGGAAACACATTATTAGCTTATTACATGTAGATTAGCAGTGACATAGAATCATTAAGCCATAATTCGCATGCATTGTTGTGTCCCGTGCATCAAAATAAACATAGTAACTTCCAAAAACAATATTCTCCATGCAACTTGCAAGAGGAAGGCACTCCATTAATTTTTGGTCTGAGATAACGTTGCCACTTATTAAGTTATGACGAGTAAAATGTTCCAGATTTTTCACTAGTGAATAGTGTTAATAATTTACGAATATGCATTGGAACTATGTTCGAAGATACTAAACTGTCTGCATTACTATATCTAATTGGAAAGAAATTGAATCTAATCTGGCATCATTCACTTTTTTTCTATCGGCTAATTTTCAGTCTTACTTCGTTCCGTATTTTTTATTCCGTATTTTGAGACAAAATAAAAATGGCGAACTGCATCACATTGGATGGTAAAAAATGCATTTATCTTTTAAATATCAATACGAATATATGTAGATTGCCTTCTTCTGCAAATTTCACTGTACATTATATTAGGTGGCTTTTTAATAATTAATTTCTTGCTGAATTTTGTAGTTTTGCCGCCTGTCCGAAAAGTTGCATTGCCCATTTTCGGGTTACATTTTTACACTTACACTTTACTTCACTTACAATTATACAAATATCGTAATGACTCGTATGTTGTTGACAGTGTAGCGGTCGCATTGTAAATATAGAAGGCAGATTAATCTTCAGCTCCAACGGAGCATGCTTCTTTGGTCCAGTGGTTAAGACCGAAGTTAAGCAACGTCGAGCCCGGTTAGTACTTGGATGGGTGACCGGGCGGCGATCGGAGGTGCTGACTTTCTGGGTGGCTCCCAAATTACACCCTTCTCCCATTACAATAGCACACCCTTGGTGTAAGATCTGTGTGACACATTGTTAAATTTTAGTCAGTCGGATATTACTATGCTGCAATTTCATGGGTCGGGGGGTAGATCATGCCATGAATCTCTACTAATGCCCGTAGAGATCATATTTGTTGTGTTCAAAACCCGGGAACTTTTTTTAAGTTTTGACAGGGAACCGTATAAAGTCGAAAAAATAAGGCGGGAATGTATTTCTTTGTTCATACCTGTTGCTTGATGATTTATTCATCGGTACGTGAAGTTCCCAGCTCGATATTTCATTGTTTAGGCGACTTTTGAGACCCGATTCCGCAATAAATATTTATGATCTCTACTGGCGTTAGCATTAGTAGAGATTCATGGCATGATCTAGGGTCGGGGGTATTCCAACTGGCAACAGGCAACAAATTTAAGACATATTTTAATATTTGGACATTTATGTTAATATCTTAATTCCTCATCCATTCCTCATGTCTAATACAGAACGTGAAAACGTTACTGGCAAAGAACCCGCACAGTATGTGCGGCAAGGACATGCCCCTTTGAATTACATTGTTTACGTCTAATGACTAATGACACAAATAAAACCATAAATAAAAACACATACCTTTTGTTGGAATGTTAAATATCATGACTGAACTAACTAGCATAAATTTGTGTCTCTTTTAATTAGAGGTGTAACGATACGCTCAGGCCACGATACGATACGTATCGCGATACTAGGATTACGATACGAATCGCGATACATGCATGTTATATATATATAATTAGTACTAGCAGTGAGGGGGTCCTCATTAAGACATTAACTTGTAGCTCTATGTCACACTAGTGACACTATTGACAGTTTGACACAAATACAATATGTTCCATATAAAATTGGGTTAATGAGACTAAACGAGTCATTATGAGTGTGATATAAGTTATTGAGAACCCTCGTTCATAGGACGTCTGCCGGCTTCCGGAGATCATATTGTACTTATCAAATCGTACTGTATCCATAAATCTCCAATATAATTTATGCCATGTTTGAGACTTTGAGTAACTTCTACAACAAACAAAGAAGCTATCTTATATTTCCATGATCAACTTTCACAAATAACCAAAACAAGTCAAGAGATATTGCATGAAAAGAGTCAAAATAACTAAACTTTTAACAATGTCAACATCCGAACATCTGGAACATCCTGGGACCTGGTAAGTTGTAACTGGTTACATCCATAACATGCTTGGATATCCCGGTGATGTCGCCGAAGGTGCGTATTCATGTTGGTTGTATTGCCGTTGTAACTTGTATTTCATTTCAGTTTTACAGATTTTGCATACCGTTCTATCTTTATGTATTGTCGGGTATTATGTTCATCGTACGTCGCCGGAAACCCAAAATGCTCCCACACTTTTGACTTGAAATTGTTTATTGGCGTAGGGGCCACAATATCGGGCTCTTTTAAGTCTTTATGTGACATTTCAATTCTCCAACTCTTCAAAAATAAATTCTATCATCAACAAATTTGTCCTTGACATTAGATCAATTTAGTTCAGTTTACATGAATATTTTAACGTCCATCAGTGACCAATTTTCAGTTTTCATGTGCGACCATAATGCGACTACAGAGTGTGCTACCCGGCTGGACAAAACAAGTGTCCATTGTCACAGCGGTGTATTTGCCGTTCGACTGCGGTGTCAGAGTTTGTAACTGCAGTTGAGCACCGCAGCCGAACGACAAGTACACTGCGGCCAAACGGCAAGTTCACTGCGGCCGAAAGGCAACTACCCTCACGGTCGAATGGCATGTACACCGTGGTTAGATTTCTGGTTTGTATTGTCTTTTTTCGGTTTGATGAAAGTACACCGTGGCAAATACTCCATGCCGAATGGCAATTACACCGCGGCCCAACTGTAGTTAGCCGGTGGAGCCGCGGTGTAGTTGCATTTCAGCCGCGGTGGCAATGCTAACGGCACCGCAGTTAAGTGGACACTTGTTTTGTCCAGAAGGGTATGTAATTATATTTTTGGGGCTCATGTCGCTCGTTTATATGATCGACAAGATATTTATATCATGTACCATATCATATAACCATATGCGCCTTTCCGTGCGCGAATAAATTTGGTATACCAGTAATGTAATAGACGGACCACGTGTACCGTTACCTAGCATTTTCTGAAACGTATAATGTACGTTTGTGGATTTAGAGTTATCCTTCATGCTTCGGAACTGGGATTTTAGCGAATAGCCAGTGAAGAACAACGTTTTTTTGATAATGTTCTGTGTATATGGTATGAATACTAATATCGTATTAGTATATGCGTCGTGTTTATTTCCAGTACTGTTTATATTCACAGCTAGTACCTAATGCATTAATATACTTTTTCTGTCAACCTATCGGGCGTAATAATACACGCGGACTGTTAAAGTTAGTAGAAGTCACGGGAATTTCATAAAGATCTTCAATGTAATAAGCCTTACACTCAGTTAATACCACGAACATATTGGATGAAAATATTTTATTGCCAACGTTTACAGTTACAACGGACCTTCTACCTCACCCTAAATGACAACCGGCATGCTAGTTGTCAGTAATTACGCACTTGTTAATGACAAAGTAGTATCTGTTTGACGCTAAGCGACGTCACAGAAGAACGGAGTATACCAAAAGCGACCAACATGCTGCCACAAAAAAACGAAGTATAGTATCGGGAGGATCGATACTCGGGTCTCCGTATCGATGCATCGTATCGGCGCGCAGCGTATCGCGATACATCGATGCATCGGTGAATCGTTACACCACTACTTTTAATTCATAAAATTTTCTTTGAAAGACAACAGTTTACTGACAGAATTTATTTAATCGTCTGCGCCTGTGAGCGCTCCATTCTTAACTCCTCGACCTGTGACCTCTGGGGCCAACTACTAGTAAGTGCGCGCATGCGTAATAGATTAAGAAATCTGGGATTTATTTAAGCCACACCAAACTTATTTCGCAGTTTCATTGTTCCAGACCACATAGGAACAGGCTGATTAGATGCGATATTTGTTACACGATATTTGTCGCAGACCCTTGCGACGTAAGATCTGTGCGCACACACGGTACGATTTTAGTCTTGCAACTTCTGTTTTTATCCGCATCGTACGATCTGGTTGATTACATTCTCGTGAATGCAATGGGTTACCGTATTATTAACGTGGTATATAGGCTATAGGTATTGGTCTATATTTGTATTTATTGCAGATATTAAATACTAATTTCTAGTGCTGAAACGGATATCCGAAAATTAGGAGTCGATTATTTAGGACATTATTGTATGGTACACACTCCAATACCAATATTTGACACCTTTTCTCGCCTGTTGTTGGCCTGAAATCCAGTTATGACAACCTGAATCAGAAATTGACTCCTTAACTACAACAGAGTTATGGGTAATTTTTAAGGATTTAGTCAGAAAAATTGCTTGTTGCCATTCATCGGAAAGCTCTCATTGAGAGCTTTCCGATGAATGGCAGCAAGCCATATTTACGACTAAATCCTGAAAAATTACCCATAATTCTGTTGTAGTTAAGGAGTCAATTTTTTTAGGGCATTATTGTATCTCCTATATATTTTTTTTAAGTTTAACCAATGTAGGTAAGTGTAGCGAATTTTGAATGGGGTATTATATTAATTATCACTACATGAATTATACATTAGGCAATAGCATACTTACCTATCTAGTAGGTCGGGAACTCTTTATAAGTTATACATCATCGTATCAGAATATATCATTTGTTTTATACATCATTGAAGAATATTTATCATTAGTCGTTGTGGTCTGTTTCGAGTGTAGATTCTTTCTGTGGAGATTATATCAGCCCACAATCCTTGACTCTCGCTGTAGTCAGCAATTGGCTGCGATATCGTCGGTTTGATTGGACCGCACCCAATGTTTATTGATGACGTATTTTGACAGCGGCACATTGTTTATATCGGACCACGTGGAATAATTATTGTTTACCAAATTCACTACATAAGTGGGTGTCTGATCAGGTAGCAAACTGTCAGGGTTAGCAATCCACACCTAGCACACTAGAATGACGGAGACAAAGTCAGAGTGATGCACTGGCAGGTCGACCAAGGCCTTTTGGTATGTCAAAGAAGGTTTTAGCTAAAAGAATAACGGCTTAAAATATATTCGTCATAAATTTACCCACACAATAATTGTTGGTACAAAAATGAATGGATGACAAGAGCAAGAGGAGAGGGTCTGCAAAGCATATCAAAGAATGGGTATATAATGGGGTTAGGGTCCCAATCACTAGTAATATATATATAAACGAGGTGCATTGAATGCTCATGTTAGTTTTGTAACCAATTCATCGGCAAGTTCTCAAATTAGAACATAACCCAAGCCTGGAAATATGGTGTCTCATTTTTTGCAGAATGAGGTCCCTAGAGGGTGAATTTAATGATGCTATCACATATGGCAGGCTAGCATCACCAAATTTAACCTCTGTGAAACTCATTCTACTTAGGCTCCAAATCCTATGGGAGACCTAAGATCAGTTGGAAGATGTTTCACTCATTAGTCAGCTCGATTATACATTTTATTTACATGTTCTGCAAATTGGGGGATATAGACACTGAACAGAAGGGAAAAAGCAACTAAAAACAATATTAATTTGAGACTATAGATACCTTCCAGAAGATGAGGCCAAAGCAGAATGAGATCCCCAGAGAGTGAATTTTGTGATGCTAGCCCGCTGTGTGGGGCAGCATACTAAATGTACCTCTGGGGACCTTATTCTGCAAATGACAGGCACCATATTTGCCATATTGTCTTGAACAAAATGTTTTATTACCAACAACATTTTTACCCTGTGCCAATGCATTCTCTTATATATGCGAGTCGACCATAGGTCGCCTCGCATATATAAGAGAATGCATTGGCCTAACAATTTTTTACAATTTCAATAATTTGTTCTTGTATTCTTTAACAATTTTATAATTTCACCCATACAGAGCCCCAGACAAACATGAGCAGACGACACTCTTCTATATGATTCTATATATGTGTGGGGCTCCCTGCAGGGTAATGGATGTAGATTGTACACTCATTTACATGAACAAGGGTGTCCACACTTGTGTATCACAAGACATATATGACCCATACCTACCGGGTACCTACATGTACATAGTCACACCTCTAATTACCATAACTGGAACAGTTGCCCACATTTATGTTACCAGAATATAGATGAGATAATGGAGAATAATGATACAAATACAAAATATGAAATAAAGTAATGCTCTAATTAATCAACTTCTTAACCACAGCAGAATTATGGGTAATTTTTCAGGATTTAGTTGGAAATATGGCTTGTTGCCATTCATCGGAAAGCTCGCGGCGAGAGCTTTCCGATGAATGGCAACAAGCCATATTTCCGACTAAATCCTGAAAAGTTACCCATAATTCTGCTGTGGATAAGAAGTTGATTAATATGGGCATTACTGTATATATAAATGTATTACTACCTGTAATACAACTGTTTGACACATTTTCTCAAGAACAATTACCCACACATTAACAGAGTAGAGATGATAAGAATAGTGGCAAACACAAACACCTTCAATTATATATCAGTGAGAGCTTTCCGATAAATGGCAACAAGCCATATTTCCGACTAAATCCTGAAAAGTGAAAGTTACCTATAATTCTACTGTGGTTTAGGAGTCGATTATTTAGGACATTACTGTATGGTAACTACACACTCCAATACCAATATTTGACACCTTTTCTCGCCTGTTGTTCGCCTGAAATCCAGGTATGACAACCTGAATCAGAAAGCTCCGGGACACTGACTAATTGATTATTGCAGACCAAAGTTTTCAAGGTTATTATACCCCCACTTTCGAAGAAAATGGGGGGTATACTGGATTGACTACGTCTGTCTGTCACACTTTCTCCCTCTGTGTGTCCGTCTGTCCGTCCGTCCGACCTCATAACTCGAACAACTATGAACCGATTTCAATAATTTTTTGTATGCAATCTCCTTAGGACCCCATGATGGTAATTGCGGTGCAGTGCGACTTTTTTTTTTTAAGTTACACCTTACTTTTCGACTTGCATGTATTTTGACTTAGAAAATTTTGTCCGACTTAATAACTTTAACAAATATGAACCGATTTCAATAATTTTTGGTATACATGCTTCTCACAACAGCCTCTCTACATGATGCGGCTCAGGGTTGGCTCGGACTGTTTTTCCTAACATTACACTTCATTTTCGACTTATTTTGACTTAGAAAATTTTGGGATTTTTTTTTTGTGGATGCTTTTTTCCCTGGAGTCGTGTGCCTTCTTAGCAGAAGTTTGGTTTGACTGACGAAATACTCGACAAAAGCCATCTTAGATGTTAAGGTTGTATCTCATTTTCTACCCTTTTTTGGGTTTCTGCAATCATTCGAACAAATATGAACCAATTTGAATATTTTTTTCTGTACAAGCTTCTTGCGACACCATATCGATATTATTAATCCAAATTTTTCTTTAAAGTTAAAAATCTTTTTTGTTGGGTTTACGGATAATGCGGGTTGAATTTGCCACAGTGGGGGTATGCTAGCACGCGAGTGCACACCTCTTGTTTTGTATTAGTATACATAATGATGGTAAATGGCACATAAACAAAACCCCATACTTATAGCTATATAATTATTATGGAAATGTATTACGGTGAGGCACATGTCTGGAAATTATTTATATATTTAGCAGTAAATGGGTTAAATAAATTAGAATTGGGAACTGGAAGTTTCGGGACAGGAATAATTGGTCAGGTAGATTTGGCCAGGTGGATTTGGCCAGGTACTAGTAGATTCAGCCAGGTGGATTCAGCAAGTTCTTTTGATCTAATTAACGTAGTCAAGTTTCTGTGGGTGCAGTCTGATAATTGTCCAGACTCCGACTCCAAATAAGGCAATGTTTATACATGTACTTCCAGCACTCAACAAGTTAAAACATTAAATCTTCTCCACAGATGCGAGAAACTATTTGAAGAAATGTCGTGATGAACAGATACGGGATGGAGAGATGATTGTAAGACTATGGGAGCAAGTTCTCATGGATCAAAGTCACAAGCTGGGTGATGAACGTGAGTAGAATTTCGCTTAAAGACCCACTTAATTTTCAAACCCCCCAGATCACATAATATAATATATATTCCATATTATATACCATTAGAAAGAGGAAGCTCCAAAACATTGTATTATCAACTTTCCCAGTGTAATAAACTGAACATGATGTTTTGTTGAGGTACCGACATGTTTTCTCTGTTTAAGTGTCATCTTGGCTATATTACAAATTTATTATTTTCAATGGAAGTGGAATAACTCTATATCTTAGTTTGAATCATGTTGCCGTCTGGGAGCAAAACGGGGGAAATGTTTCTATGATTTCAGCTATTTTCTATTACTCTATAGGCACCTTCTGAGATACACGGTGCCAAATGGTGATGAATTATTGTATTTTAAAGGGGTACTGTACGCCAAATGTTGTTGTTGGTTTCTATAGTCTCCGAGTCTGAGAATAAGGTAACACTTTTTTCATTATTTGAAAGTCTGTTGACTACGAAGTAGTGTTACGGATGACAAATTTACCGGAATGCAAAAATACAAATTGTCGTTGTCGAGTAATTTTTGTACAGTTTTCAACCAAATGAATCAAATAAAAGTTATATTATAGGCATACTAGTCCCATATAATCATTTAAGTTATTGTATCGTCGCTAGTCAGTGAGTGGCTTGAGTGTTCTCCCCGTATCATCATAATATTTTAAGCGATCGTGTGTGCGATCGGTTTAACAAGCCAGTATCCCTCATTTACTTTATTTGATTACGCAAATTCGTAATTTAATTGACGCCATTTTATGGCTCCAGTCATAAATTCAATTTATATCAAATTATTAACTTTTAAATTATTAAATTTTAAGATAGCCTATTAACCTGAGCGTTTACAGAATACATCTTCGACTCAAATTTCTTATGTTTCTATATATTATCGATATTAGATCGTTGTTGTCACCGGAAATTTAATGAAAATGGCGTACAGTACCGTACCCCTTTAATCATATCTTATGTCATAGATTGTTATTAACCCTTTCAGTGCCAAGTCCGATTTTTGTATCAACCCATATACCCTGTGCTAATGCATTCTCTTATATATGCGAGTCGACCATAGGTCGCCTCGCATATATAAGAGAATGCATTGGCCTAACAAATTTTCATCATTTGTTATTATTTTTTACAATTTTTTACAATTTTAATAATTTTTTCTTATATTCTTTAACAGACTTATTTTGTAGGTTTAGTGCCAGGGAATCTTACGTTTTTCATGGGCATCAAAATTATTACTATGAATACTTGGTGATAGTTTTGATTTATAACATGCCCCTAAGGTTTTATCCATTTTGTTTTTAAATTTGCTATAGCATGCTTAAGCATACCGAAAAAAATTCAACCCAAAAAAAAAAAAATAACATTTTTTATTTTTTAGGGCCGATTTTACAGACCATAAATTAGGGCCGATGAGATCGGCCCCTGGCACTGAAAGGGTTAAAACCGTATATCAAGGCACTATAAAAAATAATCAGTGTCTCGAAAATTAATTGGGCCTTATTTTGTGATTCACTGTAAACATGTGCTCGGACTAATTTTCAAATAATTATCCAATTTCCTATTCTTCCACTAAAATTATTATCCATTCAGCAAAGAAAAAATGATGATAAGGTAAGTGAATGCAAAAAATATTTTTTGCTTCCAAAAAAATACATATTTTGCAGCAAATAATTTTAAGTTGCCTATTCTCATGGTAAACATGTGGTTCTGGTCAGATCAAGTGACGTCCCCTGATCCTTAAAGTCCCACTTTATTTTCGAACCCCCAGATCAGATATATAAAATCTATGCCAAATTGTATACCATTTGAAAGAGGAAGCTCCAAAACATTGTATTATCAACTTAGGCCAAAACAAAAAACTTCTCTGTTTCCGATAACAATGGGATAATTTTCCAGACAGGCAGGCAGGCAGGGATTATTTTGTTGTTAAACCTTTCAGCTGTAAGTGATATAATAGTGTAGTTACAGTCCCATGGAATATGGTACATCAATGTGCATTGAAAATGAGCCAAGCATTGGGTAAAAACATGCTGTCCCTTGAATTCATTCACTCTGCAGTATGATCTCTACAAATAACTGACTTATTTTTGCTTTCGGGATTGGGGAAAAAACAATAAATATTCACATTGACACTGTAACAGGTAACTTTTGACTAGCCTTCTGGAGAAAATTGAAAAAAAAAATTGAGGCAGGCAAGAAAATCTCAGCCAGGCAGGGTATCGGAAACAAAGAGGTTTTTTTTTTGCCTTATCCAGTGTAATAAACTGTGAACGTGTTTTTGTTTAGTCACAAACGTGTTTTGGTCATCTATGTTTTATTAACCCTTTACCCAACAGAAGGGCCCTGTGCCAATGCATTCTCTTATATATGCGAGTCGACCATAGGTCGCCTCGCATATATAAGAGAATGCATTGGCTTAACACATTAAAAATTATAGAATTGTTAAAGAATGTAAGAAAAAATGGTAAAAAGTGTTCAAAAAAGATTTTTTTAGGCCAATGCATTCTCTTATATATGCGAGGCGACCTATGGTCGACTCGCATATATAAGAGAATGCATTGGCACAGGGCATAACTGTAACCATCACAATGTGGTCAATGAGCCGGTTCCAATGATATCCATATTTGTATGGTTCTATTGAGACAGACCGAAGATATTTTAGGCTGTTGAAGCTTTATTTGGGCGTTTTTGGCCGGTTTGTGTGTAAAGGGTTAAAATGTTTGTTATTTTCAATGGAGGGAGAATAACTCTTTATCTTAAAGATTTCAAATTTATCTTTAGTTTGAATTCTGTTGCATTCTGGGAGCCAAAAGGGGGGAATCATTCTATGTTTTCAGCTGTTTTCTATATCTTTATGGGTATCTTCTGAGACACAGATGTTTCAAATGGTGATGAATTATAGTATTTTAATCATATTTTATGGCAGAGGTTGTAATTAGAACCGTATATAAAGTCACTATAAAAAAATAATCGGTGACTTGAAAATTACGTGGGCCTTTAACCCGTTGAGTGCCTGAAATCAATTAGTAATCCCACCACTTTGCCAAATCATGGTAAGATAGGTACCCTACATTGAAACAAGAATTGGACGACATCGCAAGTTTAGATAACATTAGATGAACTGCATGTTGTCTAAAGGAATTGCTACACTTTACATTATTAAAAACGTTCGGAACACTCTCGACAATGTTATACAATATAGCTTTGATCAGATTTGTTCCGCTTTATTTGAAAATCGCTGCCGACGCTGTTTGTCTCAGTTTGTCGCTTTATAATAGGCCCCGTTTCTAATGATTCGACTTCGGACGCATTTCGTAAAATGGCGGCGCCCACGGAAAATAAAAAATTCATCGTTTTCTTTTAAATCTTCCATCAAAACAGGAATATTCACCTATGTCATGGCGTCACAAACCATGGTTAGCTAACAGAAAGGCTTTGTGTTTCGTTGGCAGTGATGCTGATGTCATATGACTACACGTGCGGAGCACCACTGTTTCCATCAGACCATTCCATGGTTAATCAGATGGTCATGCGACCGCAGCTGGAATGCTGTATGTTTAGAACAACAACATTGAACAACAATATTATGCATCTGGCTTGGGTGATGCAGACCGTTGCGTGCAGTGTGGAGAGCTGGGCGGTGAAATAAAAAGCTCACTAAGAGCACGTTATAAAACAGTTGCCCCAATTTGTAAGCCTTGTATCGAACCCGGACTTACTCCTGTGATTGCCAGACCATATATTTTATAATATTTGGCAACAAACATTTACTGTACATCAGCATCTTGTAGCATATGTTGGTATAGGATATTTTTTATTGAATTGGTATTGAATATTTACTTTTTATTGTACTTTGTGATTTTAAATACAAATAAATACTATGCTATTCTATTTTATGCCTTGTGTCTTGCTGATCTCCTTCCAATATCATAATATGAAGCTTCACAATTCAAATCACACCTGAGATGTGTATATACATGGGAAAGTGAGAACTTTTGGGAGATTTCCACAAAAAAAAAAAAAACTAACTAGCTCCTAAATGCAGCCACACATTATATAATATTTATTAAAAAAGTAACGTCCACGTACAGTACATGGATAAACCGATTATCTTGAATAGGACGCGTCCACACACACACACAAGAGTGAAGGGGTATATATTTTGCAGGCCTGTGCAATGTGTGTGTTTGGGTCAGGGTGTGAAAAGTTTCAAGCTGTTGAAACACAATGACAAATTCATTCATTTGTGAACATCCGTCTGTGTTTGCTTATGCATTGCTAGTCGATTGAATACCAAGAAGCAGTTTATTTGCCCGCAAGCCTTGAAATAGGGTGTCTGTCATTTGCAGAATGAGGTCCCCAGAGGGTGAATTTAGTGACGCTACCCCCGCATAGCGAGCTAGCATCACCAAATTCACCCTCTGGGAACCTCATTCTGCTGAGGTGTAAGCAGAATGAGGTCCCCAGAGGGTGACTTTGGTGATGCTAGCCCGCTATGCGGGGTAGCATCACTAAATTCACCCTCTGGGGACCTCATTCTGCAAATGACAGACACCCTATTTAAAGGCTTGTTTGCCCGTACAGTGTGGTCACTCGATTAGTATCAGCTGTATTCACTCACATCTGGACCATTTTGGGGAGAATATATGTGCTGATGGTCAATTGAAAGATGTAAGGGGGCCACAAAATTTATTGGATAAAATCACTGTTTTGATATACTGATGCGTGTTCTTTTGGTGTTTCGACTTATTACACTGCTTTCGTGACATGGAAACCACTACAAGATAACTCGTAGTTGCAACCTGGGAAGGTTGTATACTACGAGATAACTCGTAGTGGCACTCAACATGTTAATTGTTTTTAGAGTTGCATGTACATGTATGATTCTTAGAGTGAAAATTCAACTGTGCCAACTTCGTATCTCAGCTATTGTAGATTATTTATGCTGGTATCATTCGTAACTAAGTGTACGAATGCTTTTAATTTTTTACAGTTTGGCTGGTTAATGAGCAAGTTTGTTTGGCAGCATTAGATTGCAATGTTAGGCCGTAATTATATTAATGTTTGTTTACCCTGTGCCAATGCATTCTCTTATATATGCGAGTCGACCATAGGTCGCCTCGCATATATAAGAGAATGCATTGGCCTAACAATTTTAATAATTTTTTCTTTTATTCTTTAACAATTTTATAATTTAACCCATACAGAGCCCCAGACAAACATGAGCAGACTACACTCTTCTATATGCTTCTATATATGTGTGGGGCTCCCTGCAGGGTAATGGATGTTTTTAATTTTATGTCCTAAAAATTGTAAAATTTATAATAAAAAAATGATAAAAAATTGTTAGGCCAATGCATTCTCTTATATATGCGAGGCGACCTATGGTCGACTTGCATATATAAGAGAATGCATTGGCACAGGGTATCTCAGCTATTGTAGATTATTTATGCTGGTATCATTCGTAACTAAGTGTACAAACGTGTTTAATTTTTTACAGTTTGGCTGGTTAATGAGCAAGTTTGTTTGGCAGCATTAGATTGTCAACGGACAGACCTCGCAGAGGTAAGGTGTTAGCACATTTATATTGTGCATGAGGTCTTTTAGAATTTGGGCCCGTTAGCACAGACCTGGATTTGAAATTTAGACCCAAAAACTTCAAATCCTTGCATCTCGACAGATAATCCCCACAGATGCATGGTCATCTTGTTTAGGAGGTTAATTTGGCCATGGCATTTACCAATTAAAAATTTATGGGAATTCAAAGGCCTCTGTTGCAGCTATATTATCATATATCAGCGTATGAATGTATCATTAAAAATAAGTCACATTCAATTAAAATATTTATTACATGCTTGTTCCTAGAAGTACATTGTTGTTACTGTTCAATATTTACAAATCCGTTTGGAACGTACGTTCCATACACATTGACGTAAAATGACGTACATGACGTTCGCCTCATGCATGAGACTGAAACTTTTTAAATGAAAGAATCATCACACATGACAAACACGTCCTGTATGAGCCTAAATAAACCTTCTAATCTTGTATTTTTAATGCACAGATTCCAGGACGCGAAGCGTGTAATAAACACAGAACGACACGATATGTAAATGGGTTTGTCGATATGGCACTCGTGCTGTCGTGGAAGGATAGAACTCGAGTCGCAAGCGCCTTCCGCGACAGCACTCGTGCCGTATCGACAAACTAATTTACACATCGTGTCGTTCTGTGTATATATCTGACAATCATGATTGTTATCAGTGTCTGAATTTATTTAGGTTGATTTAAATACTTGTGCCCCCAAAAATACTTCTGGGTTTTCCGCAAGCCTCGATTTAGTGTGTCTGTCATTTGCAGAATGAGGTCGCCAGAGGTTGAATTTAGTGATGCTATCCCCCACAGTGGGCTCGCATCACCAAATTCAGCCTCTCGGGACCTCATACTGCTTAGGCCTTATCTTCTGGGAAGTATCTATAGTCTCAAATTAACATTGTTTTCAGTTACTTTTCCCTTCTGTTCAGTTTCCATGTCCCCTTATTTGCAAAAATATTAATTACATAATTGAGGTCATTAATGGGTGACCATCACCAACTTCAACTGGGGAACTTCAAACTGATCCTAGGTCTCTCATAGCAGTTGATGTCTAAGCAGAATCAGGTTCACAGTGGGTGATTTTGGTGATGCTAGCCCAACGTGCGGGATAGCGTCACTAAATGCACCCTTTGGTGACCTCATTCTGCAATGTCAGACACACTAGATCCAGACTTGGTTTTCCGATTAATAACATCAGCAATATTACTCAGAATTCCACGGGATTTTGTCTGTAGTTCACATTTGAGAATGCGCATGTGGAGTTCGATAATATCAGTCGGTCTGACTGTCGGGTGATTTATGACAGATTTACGCCCACATGCATCTGTCCGTGTGTCGATTAATTCCTCTAGCTCACCCTACATGCCACATCTCTCATCCGATCGTCACCAAACTTTAAATGGATCTTTAGGGTGACCTCTGGATGTGAGTCGATATTCATTAAATATACATGCGCCAGCAGCCATCTGTCTGTGTGTCAGTCAATTAATTTCCTCTAGCACACCCGCATGCCACAGCTCTCATCCGATCGTCACCAAACTTTAAATGGATCTTTAGGGTGACCTCTGGATGTGAGTCAATATTCATTAAATATACATGCGCCAGCAGCCATCTGTCTGTGTGTCAGTCAATTAATTTCCTCTAGCACACCCTACATGCAACATCTCTCATCCGATCGTCACCAAACTTTAAATGGATCTTTAGGGTGACCTCTAGATGTGAGTCGAAATTCATTAAATATACATGGCGTCAGCAGCCATCTGTCCTTGTGTTTGTCAATTAATTTCCTCTAGCACACCCAGCATGCCACAGCTCTCATCCGATCGTCACCAAACTTTAAATGGATCTTTTGGGTGACCTCTACATGTACATGTGAGTCAAAATTCATTAAATATACATGGCCGTCAGCAGCCATCTTGGATTTCAAAATTGAATCCATCAGCAAACCCTGCAGCCCACATTTATAAGAGAATTGAAAAGTTACCCATAATTCTGCTGTGGTTAAGGAGTTGATTATTTAGAGCATTACTGTATGTATTTTCAAAGATTTATGTCTTGACATTGATTAACATAGATATCCCCCACCCCCATAGCCACCTTTTGCAGTGATGTGGGGTCAGCCACTTTTTAGTAAATACTAAATTATTGTTATTTTCGACAGGCATGTAAAGATGCACTTGCAACAAAGTTTCAAGGGAGTCTGCGAGTCAAGCGATTGGAAGGAATGATATATGAGGCAGAAGAAAAGTAAGTTTTATTCTATGTTTAATTGTACTAAAATAATATAATATTGAGCTATAAATCATCCGACAAATTGGAATTATCTAAAAGTAGTATGTGGCGACTATAAAAGTCCTTCTTTTCCATTCTTTGTGTCTGTTAGGGGACATCCGTCTTCCCTTGAAATTATTTGTGTCTGTTAGGGGACACCCATCTGCCCCTGAATTAATTGTGTCTGTTAGGGGACACGTGTTTGCCCCTGAATTTATCTGTGTCTGTTAGGATACACCCGTTTGCCCCTGAATTTATTTCTGTCTGTTAGGATACACCCGTTTGCCCCTGAATTTATCTGTGTCTGTTAGGGGAAACATAGCCCATCTGCCCCTGAATTTATTTGTGTCTGTTAGGGGAAACATAGCCCATCTGCCCCTGAATTTATTTGTGTCTGACTGTCTGTTAGGGGAAACACAGCTTCAGTTTATTTTGGCTTTATTTAATCGGAATACATAATCCAAATTAATGCTTTGCAAATTACTATTTCCTTGGCGTCTGTGGTCAAAAATATTTGAATCGAGTCAAGGAACTCGCCCATCAAAGTTCAGAGTGATCAGATATAGATTTTTTAAATCTATTATTTTTCACCACCGATAATTTTTTAGTGGCCCAGTAAAAGGTCGACAAGAAGATGGTCTTGGACCAGATTGCATTTGAAGATGGATAACTCTGAAATCAAGTGGCTTTTTTGTGTCAGATATTTGACAAACCGGCAAAAATTTCGTTTTAACAAAATGTTGATAAATAACAGGTTTTGGGCAAATTTATACTATAGTAGACTGTGGTTAGCATTATTTTTTGGGAAATTAATCAATTCTGATAACTGGAGCAGCATTAAAAAAAATGTTGTTGGAATTTGATGAAATGGGGACCATCGAATCGGATTGAGTACCTTTAATCGGAATGCTTGTAAACCAGTAAACAAGATTTGTGTGTCCTTAATTCATCTGTCTTTCTTGTTGTTCCAGTTTTCCTCAAGCAGAGGAAATTTATGAAGATATTTTAGAAGAAGATCCTTCAAATATGGTAAGAATAAAAAATAATCTTCCAAAACTAATTAAACCTTTCAGTGCCAAGTCCGATTTTGGTATCAACCCATATTTCCTTGATTATAATAATGTGATACATTAGAGCTCTTTCCATCAATGTATCCCATTATTTTAATCAATAAATTTGAAAAATGATCAAGGAAATATGGGTTGATACAAAAATTGGACTTGGCACTGAAAGGGTTAATTCACACCACAGTGCATAATGTGGCTGGAGGGGTCAACACAAATTAATACACACCACAGTGCATAATGTGGCTGGAGGGGTCAGGTACTACATTTTTAGATTTTTTGCAGTTTTAGACTAGAAACCAGTCTGTTCTAGTGCTGAAATCAAGCCTTGAAATAGGGTTAGGGCCCTGCGAACCTTATAATTTAGGTCGAACCGAACCTTGAAACCGAATCATCGTCTTGGTTTCGAATCGAACCGAATCTCGAACCTCGAACCCAATTACCGACCGTGTCATTGAAGAGAGTCCAAGCGACGTACTCATAATTCTAGTAGCCAGTTAGAACGTCTGTGGATCATTATAATAGTACAATCAACGTGTTATATACAAATTTATCGTATACGATATAAGATAATTACATGTTGAAGAATTATTTTATATTGGAGATGAATGACAATCCGATAAAACGTTTATTTTATGTTCTGTTTATGTCCATACATTATATTACATAACCCCGATTAAAACAAATATCCGATTATCATTCTCCGTATATACCCGCGTCCGCTCACTGAGCATCACTCATGAAAAATCATAACTTATGACTTATTCTAACAGTAAGTGAGACAGATGTCTGATTGAATCATCGGTCAAGCTTCCAATAGTAAATATGTACAATGTAAACAACGCGATAAACGACGCATTGAACTCCTAACACACTGACAGCATGAACGCACCACGTGGCATAACTCGGTAACTATTAACAGACTCGTCAATCTGTAACTGCGACAACACATGACAAAGATCAAAGCGTGCAGTCGTCGCGTTGTAGCAATTAAGTGTCACAAGACAAAGCACATCGGGTTACATAATCATGTCAATCATTTATGCTGATAAACAATGGCCACACCTTTTCCTCACTGTGATTGGTTGACTCCAATTGTTGACACAGAAGGCTGCCGGAAATACCTATTCACTTTCAGCCAGTTTACGGAATTCAAAAAAGCTTGTTCGATCTGTATTCATCAATAATCATAACTTATTGTTTCGTTTGTTAGGTATAATTATGTCTATTAGTAAAGTTATATGGAGAATAAAACAAACTTTGACGAGGTAGAACTTTGACTGAGATAGAAATGTTATAGTTTTACTAATTAATTATCACAAATTTGACATGTCCGACTGGACCGTTTAGCGGGAGCGGAATAAAGTTATGCCAAAAGACCAGTTCAATGAAATATCACCCAGTTACCCCGCCCGAGTAATGATCAAAGTAATTATGTCCAATGTAAACATAAAATCATAGTATCACACAGTTGTATGTAAACCAATTAATATACGGTATATAATCAATAAACAATTTCCAGTACGCAAAATTTGCCCATTTTGCGGGACTAAAGAAAAGGTTCGATATAAACGAATCCCGTCTAAGGTTTCGAACCGGACCGAATCATCACAGCGGTTTCGAACCGAACCGAACCTCGAACGGTTCGCAGGGCCCTAAATAGGGTGTCTGTCATTTGCAGAATGAGGTCCCCAGAGGGTGAATTTAGTGATGCTACCCCGCATAGCGGGCTAGCATAACCAAATTCACCCTCTGGGAACCTCATTCTGCTGAGGTGTAAGCAGAATGAGGTCCCCAGAGGGTGAATTTGGTGATGCTAGCCCGCTATGCAGGGTAGCATCACTAAATTCACCCTCTGGGGACCTCATTCTGCAAATGACAGACACCCTATTTCAACGCTTGCTTACACTCAATGCCAACGACTAAAATAATGAAAATTTATCCTGTAATTGATCATTCTCAGAAATCTAATGCAAGGATTTCAAGCTTTTGGTCTAAATTTCGAGAATGAGGTCCCCAGAAGGTGAATCTAATGATGCCATCCTCCATGCTGGGCACGCGTCACCAAATTCACCCTCTGGAACCTCATTCTGCTTATGCCTCAACTGCTATAGATGGGAATCCTAGGATCAGATTGAAGTTCCCCAGTTGAATTTGGTGATGTTCACCCATTAGTCACCCATTATGCATTTTATCTTCTGCAAATTAGGAGATATAGAAACTGAAGGGAAGGGAAAAAGCAACTTAAAACAAGGTTAATTTGAGACTATAGATGCTTCCCAGAAGATGAGGTCTAAGCAGAATGAGATCCCCAGAGGGTGAATTTAGTGATGCTAGCCCACTGTGCAGACCTCATTCTGCAAATGTCTATAGATAAATCATAATATATGTTTTAGTAATAATAATATTTATCACATAATTTGCCCATAAAATCAGTTTCATAATTATCGGTAAGACACACGTTTAATATCATCGCGTGCAATGACATCACACAGTTCTTCAAATGACTTGCGATCGCTGCAGTTTATGATTGTTGTTTTCGATGAATATTTCACGTTTATTTGGTCATGTGATAAAAGGTATCTCACACTCATGTACAAGCCTTGAAATAGGGTGTCTATCATTTGCAGAATGAGGTCCCCAGAGGGAGAATTTAGTGATGCTACCCCGCATAGCGGGTTAGCATCACCAAATTCACCCTCTGGGAACCTCATTCTGCTGAGTTGTAAGCAGAATGAGGTCCCCAGAGGGTGAATTTGGTGATGCTAGCCCGCTATGCGGGGTAGCATCACTAAATTCACCCTCTGGGAACCTCATTCTGCAAATGACAGACACCCTATTTCAAGGCTTGCTCATGTAAGATCCTCTATATTTCAGTATGCAAGAAAAAGACAAGTGGCTATACTCAAGGCACAGAACAAAACAACGGAAGCAATCGACAGATTAAATAAGTATCTTGAACAGTGAGTACTCAGTATGACATTTTAACCCTTTCAGTGCCAAGTCCGATTTTTGTATCAACCCATATTTACTTGATCATTTTTTCAAATTTATTGATTATAATAATTTGATACATTGATGGAAAGACCTCTTAGAGCTATTTCCATCAATGTATCACATTATTATAATCAATAAATTTGAAAAATGATCAAGGAAATTTGAAAAATGATCAAGGAAATATGGGTTGATACAAAAATCGGACTTGGCACTGAAAGGATTAAAGGTCCACTTAATTTTGGAGTCACCGATTATTATTTTTTATAGTTACTTGATATATGGTTTTAATGACAATATATGCCATAAAATATTATTAAAATACTATAATTCATCACCATTTGAAATGTCTGTGTCTCAGAAGATGCCCATAGAGAAATAGAAAACGGCTGAAATGATTCCCCCCATTTTGGTTCCCAGAATGTGACAGAATTCAAACTAAAGATGAATTTTCAATGGAAGGTGAATAACTCTTATCTTTAAGATATAGAGTTATTCCCTCCATTTAAAATAACACTCTTTTTACTACAATCTAGATGACAACAAAATGATGGTAACACAACAAAAACAACATGTTCATAGTTTATTACACCATATAAGTTGATAATACAATGTTTAAGAGCTACCTCTTTCAAATGGTGTATAATATTTGGCATATATGTTACATATGTGATCTGGGGGTTTGAAGATTAAGTGGGTTTTATTTAATCTTATACTCAAGGCACAGAATAAAACAACTGAAACAATATCAGATAATAAAAGTGAAGGTTAAGTTAAGTAGTTAAGTGATGGACTATAAAGCATTTGAGTTGTGTGACTTAGCGTCTAGTGTTTACTTTATAGGTTCATGACCGACTATGAAGCGTGGATGGAGTTGTGTGACAGACTATGAAGCGTAGTGGAGTATTGTGACTTAACGTCTAGTGTTTACTTTATAGGTTCATGACCGACTATGAAGCGTGGATGGAGTTGTGTGACAGACTATGAAGCGTAGTGGAGTATTGTGACTTAACGTCTAGTGTTTACTTTATAGGTTCATGACTGACTATGAAGCGTGGATGGAGTTGTGTGACAGACTATGAAGCGTAGTGGAGTATTGTGACTTAACGTCTAGTGTTTACTTTATAGGTTCATGACTGACTATGAAGCGTCGATGGAGTTGTGTGACAGACTATGAAGCGTAGTGGAGTATTGTGACTTAACGTCTAGTGTTTACTTTATAGGTTCATGACTGACTATGAAGCGTCGATGGAGTTGTGTGACAGACTATGAAGCGTAGTGGAGTTTTGTGACTTAACGTCTAGTGTTTACTTTATAGGTTCATGACCGACTATGAAGCATGGATGGAGTTGTGTGACTTGTACTTAGATGAACAAGAATATAGCAAGGCTTCATTCTGTATGGAGGAATTAATCATGTCAAATCCACATTGTCATCTCTACTACCAGAAATTTGGTGAGGTAAGCTTCCAACATTCCTTCATAGTCAACTCATACATTTATTACCAGTAGTATTTACATACAGCTAATTGTTGTACCATAGTGAGATACAGTCCTGGATGTCATAGAATGAATAATGACTTTGTACCCTAATCAATAACGCCAATATGGCAGATCAATATTAGAGTTTAATATATGCCCAGGAATTTAAAAAAACCGGAACCGAAATGAAACCCCTTCAGAACCGGGAACCGTGAACATTCCCGGGAAATGTATATGCACACGTTGCACAACACAGGTTATGCGCAATTTGGCTTGTTTGAGTGACAGGGATCGTAATGATGATAATTTAGATAAACTAAAGGATATTCAAAATTGTTATATTTGACCTCCTTGGGTCACATAATGGTATACTATGTAAAACAACACAAGTTGGAAAACATAAAACCATCGTTCCGAATTCCCGAACTTCAAAGGAAATGTTAAAATATTGCCAACATTGCGAAATTCTTGTGGCATCTGGGAACTTGGAACATGGTGGACATTGTCTCCAGGAATATATCTCACTGCTGCAAAACTTATATTCATCCATGTGTTGGTCTCTTAAGTCTAGAAATAGTGTGTTTGATATTTGCAGAATGAGGTCCCCAGAGGCTGAATTTAGAGACGCTACCCTGCACAGCAGGTTAGCGTCACAAAATTCTCCCTCTGGGAACCTCATTCTACTTGGGAATCAACTGGTATGGGAGACCCAGGATGAGATTGAAGGTCCCTAGTTGAAGTTGGTCATGTTCACCCATTAGTCACATCAATTAGGCCAAACAAAACAAGTGTTTTGATTCTCAGGAATTTTTTTTTGAGAATCTATGAGGGAGCGAGGGTTTTATTTTTATTTTTTATTTTTGTTATGGGGATAATGCCCATAGTTAGCATGGGTTATTATACCTTCCCAGGTTAAGAAAATGCAAGGAAAACATTGTTTTGATATAATCTAATGTATTCCACTTTTACTTTCTCAGTGGGTTCCTCATCCCCCAGTTTGCCGATAAACAACTTTTTTCTGAGCTGGCCAAGGGTAATATCGTTCTCAACGTTATAGATGGACCAGTCTACTAACGTTTTATCACCTGTTGTAACATTTAATGGGATGAGCATATTTGCGTTTCTAATATTGTTTCGTAACAAGCATGTTTAATAACAACAAACAGAACTAAATATCCGGTTCAATTACTCAAATAAAAATACGGAACGTGAATACAATCAAAACGAAAAGATATAGTGATCATCATAGAAAGTCTAGAATGACTTATTCTGCCGTATCTGAATACGTACTATGTACATCAATACATGCTAGCCATAAAAACTTTAAATATTAAACCAGCATACACATCGCCAATACGCACCATATTTATTTCAGGTTTGCGTTCCCGAAATTGGAAATCTCAGAATTGTTTACCGCACGAAAAGTGGGTTATCTACCTTTTCGAATTGAATAAAATGCCGAAATGTTTGAACACATTTGACTTAATAACCTTGGAGTTTGGGCAGCTTGTGGTGACAATATACCTGGTAGTTATCATTGCCTAGTGTCTCTTTTTGAATACCAACACATACACCATTGTATGTCTATCATATTCGATGTTTGAAACATAACTAATTTCTGTTTTCTAGTTTCCTATTTTCGTGTTATCATTTGACAGCTTCGGTCAAATTGAAAATCGTAATAAAATGGTTCAACATTGTTTTTAGTTTTCCCTTCTGGGAAATTTCTATTCCCATAATTTGCAGCAGATCAAATGCATAATTGAGGTGCCCAATGGGTGAACATCACCAACTTCAACTGGGTAACTTCAATCTGATCCTAGGTCTACCCTATCAGTTGAGGGACTAAGCAGAATGAGGTTCCCAGAGGGTGAATTTAGTGATGCTAGCCCACTGTGCGGGATAGCGTCACTAAATTTACCCTCTGGGGACCTCATTCTGCAAATGACAGACACGCTATTTGCAGGCTTGGTATGGGGGACAGGACATCCACCAAGCTTCGAGATACCTAGAACAACAATAAGCATACAAATGTTAAAACAAAATGGCTGACTTTCTCGCGGGTTGACGTCACATTACGCTCAGCACATGCAGTTACAGTAATGCCCTAAGTAATCGACTCTTAACCACAGCAGAATTATTCCGATGAATGGCAACAAGCCATATTTCCGACTAAATCCTGAAAAGTTACCCATAATTCTGCTGTGGTTAAAGAGTCGATTACTTAGGGCATTACTGTACACCATGTTCAAAGGATGTATAGTCAGTGAGAATCATTCTATTATTGCCCAGATCAAACTACTTGCCCTTTCCTACCCAGTGTAAGGCAAAAAAAAAAACCTCTTTGTTTCCAATACCCTGCCTGGCTGAGATTTTTTAGCTTGCCTCAATTTTTTTTTTTATTTTCTCCAGAAGGCTAGTCAAAAGTTACCTGTTAGAGTGTCAATGTGAATATTTATTGTTTTTTCCCCAAGTCAGTTATTGGTAGAGATCATACTGCAGAGTGAATGAATTCAAGGGACAGCATGTTTTTACCCAATGCTTGGCTCATTTTCAATGCTAATTGATCTACGATATTCTATGGGGCTGTAACTACACTATTGTATCACTTACGGCTGAAAGGTTTAAAAAAGAATAAATTGTAAAAAATAAAATCGCTGCCTGCCTGTCTGGAAAATTATCCCATTGTTTGTTTTGGCCTAATGAATTGAATCGTTCCCAGAAGATGTCAATGGTATTCATAAATACACATGTTTTTCTTCCCTGGTTGTGATTTTGCTTATATTATTATTTATAATCTATATATTTATATCTTGTATCTTTTGTTATTTGTACATGTATTATTTATAATCTATTTATATATTATCTTGTATTTTTCAGATTAAGTACACAGAAGGAGGAATTGAAGGCCTCGGTCTTTCAAGGTCGTACTTTGCTCAAGCTGTGAAGCTTAACCCAAGTAACATGCGGGCATTATTTGGGATGTTCTTAGTAAGTTATAATAATAATATGTAATAAATAATATCGTCTTTAACCCTTTCAGTGCCAAGTCCGATTTTTGTATCAACCCATATACCCTGTGCCAATGCATTCTCTTATATATGCGAGTCGACCATAGGTCGCCTCGCATATATAAGAGAATGCATTGGCCTAACAAATTTTCATCATTTGTTATTAATTTTTTACAATTTTAATAATTTTTTCTTATATTCTTTAACTCTTTCAGTGCCAGATTTTATCGACCCTGGCACTCTACAGACCGTAAATTAGGGCCGATGAGATCGGCCCCTGGCACTGAAAGAGTAATAATATATAATAAATAATATTGTCTGTAACCCTTTCTATACTAAGTGGATTCTCCCGTCAGTTATAAAAGTTTACATTGGAATGATCTATTATTCATTTGGAGGTATGTTCAGGAAATATAAAATATTTAAATCAAGGAACCCGCCCATCAAAGTAATAAAGTTATTTCTGAGATTTGTAGTTATTGTTGACCCAGAAAAAGGTTGTTAAACCAACAAAATTGCAGATGAAGATGAATAACTCTAAAATCAAGTTGTAGTACAGCCAAATTTTGTGATACTCAAGTGATTAATTGGCCATATTTCATTAAACAAAATTGTGATAAATAATGCATTTTGAGAAATTTGGTACCATAGCAGACAGTGGTTACTATTATTTTGTTGCAAATAATCGATTCTGATAACTAAAGCGTATTTCAAAGAAATGTTGTTTTTGTATCTTGATGATATGGGGACCACCTGATCGGATTGAGTACCTTTAAACTTATTATGCGAACATTTCATAAAGGATAATGAGTCATCAATGATGCTTTAGTACAGAAAGGGCTAAACTTATTATCTGAACATTTTCCTAAGGGATAACTACTAGTACTTGCCAATGAGTATTTAATATAGAAAGGATTAAAGATGTATTCAGTGTTTCAAGCTTATTTTCGCGAAACCTATGTTACTTTTTTGTATGTAGATTCCAGTTTATAAAATAACATACAGTAATTCCCTAAGAAATAGAGGTGCCATGATTATTGATTTTGATAATTGATAATCGGTCGTCAATAATCGACTATAATCGATTAATCGTACCAAATAATAATAACATCAGTGGAAGTATTCCGTAATATGGTCTATTGCCATATTGGCTGGGTGCTGGTTAACTGCTATCGCTGCTTGTTTGAGGCATCAGCTGATGTAATTTTTGTGTTAATAAAGTGCATCATAAACCACCGGTAATGACTAATGAGCACAATGTATTCAATACAAGCACAGTTCTCGGCGATGTCATGGTTATAATATTTGTGAGTTCATTGGAACGAATTTATCGATTAATTTAACAGCCAACGGTGGTTCCTATAAAAAGGAATCTAATGTTACGGAAACTATAAGTTTCAGCGAACTTCCAGAGCATGGCTACCACTTACAAAGGTGGGCCCCCGCCCGCGAATTTCAGGACTCCGAACAAGTTAAGTATTTGGTAATAGTCAATTTCATTTAGCAGTCACCACACTATAAGCGATAGCATGTACTAGTAACATCTAAGTATACTTATACAAACAAAGTATACTTGCTGCAAATGACACAGCGGAGAATATCGCTGATTAAAATGCTGTAGGTTCCCTGATTTCGAGAGAATGTCAATCAACTCCCCTTTGGTCCAATGAGATTCAAGGGCGAGTGCATTCAGTTCACTGACAGTCAGCCCATTTCAAAGACATAGTTCTGCCTTTCTTGTAGAAATATACAACGATGTCAGCATAAGTTCAAAGCTGCAGTGCCGCCATGCAATTTGAAGAATATACAATGACTCGAAGAGTAACCATGTCATCAAATGAACTGCCGGCTGTTTGCAACATATACTAGTACATGTAGTACTCAAGTTGTCGGAATCTCTTTGATAGATGATCAAATGTTGTTAACCCCTCGGTTGAATATTAAACTGTGTAAAACAATCAGGGTATTCAACAATAACGACGTTTTCCAATGTCCGAAAAATAAATAACGCAGATTAATTGATGAAGGAAATGGTAATTGATTATCGGCTTTATCAACGGTTCATCGATTATACGATTAATCGTGGCACCCCTACTAAGTAATCGACCCCTTCCCTTGAAAATCACATATGGTTCAGTAATGCTCTAAGTAATCAACTCCTTAACAACCACAGTAGAATTATGGGTAACTTTTCAGGATTTAGTCGGAAATATGGCTTGTTGCCATTCACCGGAAAGCTCTTCCGATGAATGGCAACAAGCCATATTTCTGAATAAATCCTGACAAGTTACCCATAATTCTGCTGTGGTTAAGGAATCGATTACTTAAGAGCATTACTGAACCATATGAGATTTTCAATATTTTTTCAACTGTTGTTGTTTTAACTGGAGGTCTGGAACCCTGAATACATCTTTAAAAGCCCACTTAATTTTCGAGCCCCCAGATCACATTTTATAAAATATGTGCCATATTATGCACCATTTGAAAGAGGTAGCTCCAAAATATTTTATTATATTTACATACTAAGTGTGATTATCACTAAATCCAGCATTCCGGTTGGTCGGCGCCCACGTGACTAGTTGCAGTTATTTCTCGGTGATCGTGCAAGAGGTCATAACTGCAACCCCATAATTACATCGCCGCGTCATTGGATTTGGAAAGAAGAACACGTAATGTTTTGGGCGCATTTGGACTCAGGCAGGATTGACTTAATAAATCATCAGGTTTCAATATAAAGAAATTGTTCCTGTTAACTTTTGCCAAGGGTGCTATGGGATATTTTGGGCTGGTTTTGTCACGATACACTTTTCAATTTAAATACATTTACAAAAGTGGCTTTTTCGCTAAATGTATATAAATATAAGGATTAACTGTCATGTGGACTGTTTTTATGGAGATGCATATGCATGTAACCGTGAGGTAAGTGTTCATAACTTGTGTAAAACCCGAAGACCTTTTCGGGTTTTACACAAGTTATGACCACTTACCTCACGGTTATACATCTCCATAAAAACAGTCCACATGACAGTTAATCCTTATACAAGAAAACCATAGTCAGAAATGGTAACGCGCTCAAGACCATATATTATATACCCATGATTGTAATTATAGAATATAAAACATATTGGTTTCACGAATGACCAACTCAGAATTCCGAAACACGATACACTTTTCGATTTAAGTACATTTACAAAAGTGGCTTTTTCGCTAAATGTATATAAATATATGGATTAACTGTCATGTGGACTGTTTTTATGGAGATGTAACCGTGAGGTAAGTGGTCATAACTTGTATGTAAAACCCTTTACTTGTTGAGGTACCGCTTAAGTTTAATCTGGACTGTACTGCAAAGTTTATTATTTTCAATGGAAGGGGAATAACTCTACATCTTAGTCTGAATTCTGTTGCATTCATGGGGCGAAACAGGGATTTGTTTCTATGATTTCAGCTATTTTCTATTACTCTATGGGCACATTCTGAGAAAAAGACATTCCAAATGGTGATGAATTATAATATTTTAATCATATTTTATGACATACTCTCAGGTACCTAATAATCGTGATGGCCTAATAATAGTGATGGGTGGATATTTAGGCTGAAATTAATAATAGTGATGGCAATTTCACTCTATGTCTCAATGCCAAATAATAGTGATCATTGGGAATTTTCTCCAAAATTAATAATCGTGCTGACACTATTATTAGGCACCTGAGAGTAGATTGTTATCAAAACCATTTATCTACCATTTCCTACGAAATTCCCTGATACAATTGGCGATAACGAATTGGCGATAAAAACATCAGTACCGTTACTGCAGTTGCGTTACTGCAGTTGCGATACAAGGCGCTCGTGACGTCGTTGACTGGTTCAAAATCATGAATGAACTGACGTCACATCAATCGCGTGAAAAATCAAAACGACATTCCACGTATATTCTTGCGTACTATAAACAAATAGTTCCAAGGTTTTAACATTATTTGATTGCCTACCATCATGGGTATTAAGGTATAACATATCACAAAGTAACTATTTGTATTTGTTCAGTATTTAGTATAAGTGTAAGAGATTGTATCCATTGAATACAATTTCTGTTAACATGCAGGTTGTGAGAATTTAGCAAAGCGAGCTAATCGCGTGACACAGATACCTTTGCATGTTGGGAGAATTTACTCAAGAAAGCTAATCGTCGGACACAAATTCAACAATTTTGGCATTTAAAAGACCCCTAAAATGTAATTTGTGCGGTGGATTCTGTCACACCAATGGTAGATAAATGTGTTATATACACAATGTGTTTGTATCGATTCATGTATCGCGACTCCGCTAGTTTTCGTGGCCATATAGCGACTCAGCGACCAAGGTCGCCTCGTCGCCTCGTCGCTATATGGCCACGAAAACTAGCCTCGTCGCGATACATGAATCGATACAAATACATTGTGTATATAACACATATATATCAAGGCAATATAATTTTTTTTATCGGTGATTCCAAAATTAAATGGGCCTTTAAATATGGTCTTTAACCCTTTATAGAGCCCCACATAGACTGGAGCAGACGACACTATGCAGTGCATGCTTCCATCTGTGTGAGGCTCCCTGTGGGATAAATCTCTTAATTAACTCTTTACCCAACAAAACGCCCAAATAAAGCTTCAACAGCCTAACATATCTTCGGTCTGTCTCAATAACACCATACAAATATGGATATCATTGGAACCGGTTCATTGACCACATTGTGATGGTTACAGTTATGCCCTGTGCCAATGCATTCTCTTATATATGCGAGTCGACCATAGGTCGCCTCGCATATATAAGAGAATGCATTGGCCTAAACAAATTCTTTTTTAACACTTTTTACCATTTTTTCTTACATTCTTTGACAATTTTATAATTTTTTCTTACATTTTTTAACAATTTTTATAATATTTTTCTACATTCTTTGACACTTTTATCATTTTTAATATGTGTTAAGCCAATGCATTCTCTTATATATGCGAGGCGACCTATGGTCGACTCGCATATATAAGAGAATGCATTGGCACAGGGCCGTTCTGTTGGGTAAAGGGTTAAAGGCATATTTTGGGATTACATTAGTGTTTCAGACTGATAGTTCACCTCTCTCATAGCATGCTTGGAGAGTGTAACATCAGACTAATATCTCCGATTAATCCAACCAAAGTCAAGTCAAATAATCAAAAGTCAAATATATTTAAATTTGATAACTCAGGCCACGCCACGCAAAATTTTCCATTTCTCAGGACCGTGCATATGGTCCCGAAACCTCGTACATTTCAGGCATATGGTCCCGAAACCTCGTACATTTCAGGCGTATGGTCCCGAAACCTCGTACATTTCAGGCGTATGGTCCCGAAACCTCGTACATTTCAGGCGTATGGTCCCGAAACCTCGTACATTTCAGGCGTATGGTCCCGAAACCTCGTACATTTCAGGCGTATGGTCCCGAAACCTCATACATTCAACCATTTCTCAGACACGCACGTGTTGATAACTTTAGTTTTATGATTGTTTTGAAATTTTGTGTGTAGATTAGCCACATAAAAATACAGCTCAAGTTTGAATTTGGATTCGGTCTGCTCATATTATGGTCCTTGTTGACTTAGAATTTGCCGATTATTTTGGTTTCAAGGTGATAACTTTAGTTTTAGTTGTCTGATTGTTTTCAAAGTCGGTATATGGATTACTAATATAAAAATACTGGTAAAATTTGGGTTCTGTCCGCCTATTTTATCTGGAGTTATGGTCCTCGTTGACGATTATTTTGCTTTCCAGGTGATATCATTAGTTACAGTTAATATCTGTTTGTTTTAAAATTTGGCATATGTATTACTCGTTATGGACCTTTGTTGAAATTACCACGACGTATTTTGACATGCCCCAGCAATGCTCTTGTTTTTTTTACTAACCTTCATAGACTTCTTTTACATTTTCCAGGCGGCGTTCAGTTTAGCCAACATGTCACCGAAGAATTCCAAAGAGAAGCAGGCTAATTTGAGATATGCATCTTGGGCAGCTGAACAAATAGCAGTTAAATATAAGGTACAATACTGATTCTATTTAAGGTTTGAGGGGGTAGGAGGGCTGAAAAATAGGGAAAAAAGTGTCTCAGGACATAACCTGTCATTTCCAGAATGAGGTCCCCAGAGGGTGAATTAGGTGACACTATCCCACATAGCAGGTCAGCATCACCAATTTCACCCTCTGGGGGCCTCATTCTGCTGAGGCCTCAACTGCTTTGGGGGACCTAGGATCAGATTGAAGTTCCCCAGTTGAGGTTGGTGATGTTCACCCATTAGTCACTTCGATTATGCATTTTTATCTTCTGCAAATTAAAGTAGAATGGGGTCCCCAGTGGGTTAATTTGATTATGCTAGCCCACTATGTGTGAGAGCATCACTAAATTTACCCTCTGGGGGCCTCAGTCACCATATATTCATGCATGCTGCCAGTATTAAATGTGACATTGGTTGGTTTAACCCTTTACCCAACAAAACGGCCAAAAACGCCCAAATAAAGCTTCAACAGCCTAAAATATATTCGGTCTGTCTCAATAACACCATACAAATATGGATATCATTGGAACCGGTTCATCGACCACATTGTGATGGTTACAGTTATGCCCTGTGCCAATGCATTCTCTTATATATGCGAGCCGACCATAGGTCGCCTCGCATATATAAGAGAATGCATTACAATTTTATCATTTTTAATATGTGTTAAGCCATATATAAGAGAATGCATTGGCCTAACAATTTTTTACAATTTTAATAATTTTTTCTTGTATTCTTTAACAATTTTATAATTTCACCCATACAGAGCCCCAGACAAACATGAGCAGACGACACTCTTCTATATGCTTCTATATATGTGTGGGGCTCCCTGCAGGTTAATGGATGTTTTTTATTTTATGTCCTAAAATTTTTTAAGAAACATTTATTTTAAAAAAATGATTAGGCCAATGCATTCTCTTATATATGTGAGGCGACCTATGGTCGACTCGCATATATAAGAGAATGTATTGGCACAGGGCCGTTCTGTTGGGTAAAGGGTTTACACTGTGGCCCATTGTTGATTGCTCCCAGCTTGAGTGAACTGACCGGTGGTAGTTCCTCGATGTAACAAACAGTTCATAGTAATATGGCTTCTCACAATTTTCTAGCACACACTTAAAATAATTTTGAGATTCTTGAAGCAGTACTGAACTCAATTAAATTGTCATTCAAGCCTTTTTTACTAGTTCTGATCATGAACTTTTGATGGAAGTTATTCATTTCTACTCAAGTTCAATGTATACTTGTTGAGAACGCTCTTCCCAAAATTTCTCTTCTAGGCTTCTAAAACTATGTCATAACTAAGTCATATTTTTGACATTTTCATTGTTATATAACATGCTTGATGTGGTCTTCCAATAGCATAGATAATGGTGTACTAGCTTAACAATTAAGTAGTTTTCTGTATAGATCCATCTAAACTTTGCACCTCCTGTCATAGCTCAGGCATGGATACCCGTTACAGGCCAACTTATTTTTTGAACCCCCAAGATCATATAAAATATATGCCATATGATATACCATATGAAAGATGAAGCTCCAAAATAGTGCTGGGACGGTTGGGGTTTTTTCCTAACCGGTTAACCACAGGCATTAACCTAATCATAACCGGTTAACCGTGACCATCATTACCCTAAGTATGAGATTGAATACACTGGTCACTATATCGGCAAAACAAGTGTTTATTACACGTCCCGGAAACTTTGATATACATGCGATCACAAACGATGTCTTGGTCGTACAATGCGGTCCCGTTACGGCGATCAAATAGTGGTAAATGTGTATAAATTAATTCAGTTTTGAGCCCAAACAAACTAAAATATAATATATATTAGTAATGTGCTAGTATATAGATGTTTACGGGAGTTCCGCACCGCATAAACAACGCTTGCTTGCAAAATATTCAGTGACGAAATATAGTTCCTTCCTCGTGTATATCCCGGACACGATTAGCCCAAACATGTACTACAAGGTACTGAAGGTAGGTATACTGTTGTTTAGTAATGTTTACTAGTGTTTGGGTATAGGTAGGTATGTATTAATCACAGTGGCTCCACGATGTTACTCAATTATTTAATAAACAAACAAAATTAAATCGTCGTGATTCATTACACAAGCCCCAGCCAGTGTTTAGGAAATGAAGCTATCGAACGCATCACTAGATATACTCTGAGTCCCCACTCCCAGTAGGCCTATGTGTTTTTTCTGGATGTGCATGCGACTTCATATTGGATGTTGATCCAGAATAAACAAATCGCCTTGCATTCCGCCCATTTTTTTTCGTCATCTTCAGATAGGACTAAATGTCCCCAAACGTTCGATTTTCGTTCTTGTAGGTCTTCTGCCGTCGCTTTGAGACGAACTAATGACAAGGGGGGGTGCAGTTTCATGAAAACAGACTATTGATGACGTAGTAAAAGTCTAGACTTGATTGCTTTGATGTATGCCGCGGTGCGTGTGCAGTCGGAATGTCATGTAATGCCGCCAAAGGAAATTGGCATTGAATGTGTAGCAAGTGATTCGCAGACTGACACAGAGTGTAGTTGTTGGTTTCATGTCTGGAAAAGCCGCCGGTGATCAAACGGGCTTGTGTTGTGGGGTATATGAATACACAGTCAACTGTCCAAATCGCTTCTAAGCAGCTTCTTATTACTTACTCTCGTTACTTAAACTTCCGTAAATGATTTCGGCAACATTTACACGAAGTACTACGATGATAGTACGATCGTTATCAATAGTACGGTTATCCGGTTTTGGCCTCCTCCAACCGGTTGACACTCGTTACCGAACCGTAACCGGATATCCGGACAACCGTCCCAGCACTACTCCAAAACATTGTCTTATCTGGTGTGAACATTACTTACTCTCATTACTTAAACTTCCGTAAATGATTTCGGCAACATTTACACGGAGTACTACGATGATAGTACGATCGTTATCAATAGTACGGTTATCCGGTTGTGGTCTCCTCCAACCGGTTGACACTCGTAACCAAACCGTAACCGTCCCAGCACTACTCCTAAACATTGTCTTATCTGGTGTGAACATGTTTTTTTTCCGCCAAGGAGAAGCCCTCAACTGAACTATATGGATTACGTCTCCGGCCTTGTGTCAATCAGGAGGGTTAAAATTTTATTGCTGTGCCGACCCACTCACACCCGTGTCCAGATTAGTCTCGCATGAATACACCCGCATTCTATCTATTGTCTAGTCAGTTTTTATTCCTCCTCGCCAGGACAGGATCGTTTCTATTTTCTCAAGGTTGTATCTTTCTGTGTTGCGAGTTTATCGACTCAATATTTATTGTTGATATTACAAACTTGCAATTTATTGTACCCGATAGTTAATTAATATTTCTCACATCCGAAACGGGAACTTTTTTCGTTTCACTGTATCCGTGATTTGTTTCCGTGTTTTCTGTTTTCCTCAAGACGGCTTTATCTTCCAACAATTGGAATTAAGATGGCCATCTTGACAATGACTAAAGAAGCACATAGCTTACTTGTGACAAAACCACATAGTGCATATTGTGCCACACATACGGCGTGATAACTATCATGACTTACAATTGAGGACGCAATGTAGTACGGTATGCGATATCTCCTAATTTCGTGCTACACGTGTTTCACTTTACATAAGTTTCCGTCGACTCGCTTCGGTTATTTCGTCAGTTCCGTTGCTTTGTATCCTAATGTATACTGCCAAATCATACATGGCACTGCTCTGTTAATTCGCAGAAAGTTGTACAGGACAGCCATATCCTCCTTTGTAATAATTTACATGAATAAATACGAAAGATAGTACTTGTTATCACTATCAGATGACAATTCACATTTCTTTCGACTGAGCGATCTGTAACATTGTTTTAACGATCAATACCTGCGAATCTACGCCCGCCAGTATGTATGAGCGCGTGGTCTTGTTAGACACATGGCAAATGTAATAACACATTACATCGACTTCAAGGTATTTAGAAAATTCTGCCTTGTCTATCACGACTAAATATCATATAACTCATTGTATCATCAGTACAATAGTTACTAACACTCCGTAACAGGGGGATGGTATTCGTTATCACATATATAACCACACTTCAAATTGATGTGTTGTCTGACGTTCTAAATATTGTGTTGCATTCTTTACATCCATGTATGTACAGTTTGGGTTACTACGAACTATTGTTCACCAACTGCAATGAAGTGAAAACTTTGTAGCCTGACACTAAGCCATCTTACCGTAGGCTCTAATATGCCTCGGCATGGGCGAGCTTGCAATAATGTATTGCACGCCGTAATAGTTCCATACATTGTACATGACAGTCATATGGTATCAGGGCCTCATGTATGCTGTCAGAACTGACTACTAGTATGCTTACATATGGTGAACAGTTTTCATCCCAATACTGACATACTTTGCGGTTTCATCAGTGAATGATAACGGCAAACAGCGAAATAGAAAGAATACATATTGTCACGTGCTCCAGATTCACTGCCAATAGTCTTTCCAGTAGAGACCATCACTTGGCTCACTAACTTCTATTTCCACATATATCAAAACGATATTCTGCCAAATAGCTTTCACTCGTGTATGATGCGCAGTTACATGCAACACATTTATATTGCGCAGAATATCAGAAAGGACTGCATTTATATTGTTACATGTCTAAAGCGAGCTTACATGCGCAGCGTTTATATTGCGCACGTCTACTGCCAATATATTTCCGAAACCGGCCAAGACATGGCTCTTCGTCTATTGTCACATTTCCACTGATTATGTGACAAAACGATTCGATACAATCATGACGAAAATGAAGGCGTTCGTATCTTCACGTCCGCTGTAAGCGCACTTTCCTAAAGGAAACCGCCTAGTTCTTGCCTATGTGCATTCGGAACTCATCGTCCTCATATACGAGAAAAGACAGTATCTTACCTGTCATAGCAGGTAAGATCACGTGGCCAGGGGTATAACGTGATTTTATATTAACCTTACTTTATACTCAATAACCTAGGTTGTATTGTGTTATGTATATTAACCTTGCTTTGTTATAACTAACAGCATGTCTTGCAGTCGAACATGATTCGAATTTGATGGCCACACACCGTGCAGGTTGCTCATTCACGGGTGTATTACTTGTTATAGTTGGGTAAGGGCATATTAGTCAATGATTACCTACTTTGAGCAACCGTACCAGTCTTTACCTCGGGCAGGACCAGTTCTGGCCCCCCAGGTCCTGCTACGGCAGTGTGAACCAATGGTAGGTGGGTGCTGCAAGTGGTTGATTCGGGAAACCAATCTTCACGGGCGATTGCTCCGGCACCTTTCTCTCAGGTGCCTAATGGTAGTGGCAATACGATTATTAAATTTCGAAAAAATTCACATCGATATCCTATTATTCCACATAGAGTGAAATTTCCTTCAGTATTTTGATTTCGGCCTGGATTCCTGCCACGAAGATCTGTTTATAGGCCACCACAATTATTGGGCACCTGGGAGTAGCCTTTGGCGGCTGTTCTGGGTGGGGAAGACTCGTTGTCACGTGACGCTCTTGCTCTCATAGACATAGCGCACCAGCCAAATGGCCTTCTGACTCTTCCCCATGGTGCAGTGGCCCACATCATTACAAGATGGGGTCCAGTCGATCCCCTGGAATCGTAATACCTTCGGGATACATCCGGGCCTGCTCCTCCGCCGTCATGTGATCATAGCGGTATGTCATCGACATTTATTCCAGTTTGGTCAGGACCTCCTGCATTTGGGGGATTCCATGGAAGGGGCTTCCTCTGATCAAATGGCTCATCAGAACTTATTCCCTCTGGCCTTGGGGGCGCAGCTTGATGATGCCCCAGAATTTGAGGGGGTGACCTTGGACAGGACATAGCTACTTATCCCAAATGCAAGAGCATTTGTCTTGCGTCGAACCATTTCAGAGTAGGCCTCTTCCACAGTCTGGTATCCCAACCTGATGCAGCCAATTCTGTTGGCTGGCGTCGATCTTGACATGCTTCTCTGCATCGCGTGGCGTCGGCAGGTTTGACGACGATGAGCAAGAATCGCGGGTCGACAGTGGGTCACCAGGCACACTGTCGGACGAGGATTCTGATGTTCCGCTGGTAAGTGATTTTGTACAGGATGAGGATACAGGTTGATATCTTATATTGCTTCATTTAATTCAACAATTTGCGAGTATTTATCTCAGTCAGGAAAGATCCAGCACTGTAGCCTTTGGAGGATGTTCTGGGTGGGGAAGTGAAGAGTTGTTGCGTGCCTCCAAGAGCTGCTCCAGCCTTCTGCCTCTTCCCCACGGTGCAGTGGCCCGCATCTCCACAGATGGGGTCCAGCCACTCCCCTGGAATCGTACACCTTCGGGATACCTCTAGGCCACTCCTCCACCGGTAGGCTGATTGTTCTGGGTGGGGAAGACTTGTTGTTGCGTGCCTCCAAGTGCTGCACCAACCAACCTTCTAACTCTTCCCCATGGTGCAGGGGCCCACATCTCCACAAGATGGGGTCCAATCCCCTGGAATCGTAATACCTTAGGGATACCTCCAGGCCACTCCTTCACCGGTAGAAAAGAAAGGCTGAATGATCTGGGTGGGGAAGACTTGTTGCGTGCCTCCAAGAGCTGCACCAACCAGCCTTCTATCTCTTCCCCACGGTGCAGTGGCCCACATCTCCACACGATGGGGTCCAATCTCCTGGAATCGTAATACCTTCGGGATACCTCCAGGCCACTCCTTCACCGGTCATTTTGCAATTTTGTTCATTCTGCTACATTTGATCATTTCGAAATGTACCCGACACTCGTTATGTGCGCCATCATAGATCACTGATGCTTCTATGCTTGTTCATCAAGTCCTCAGTGGTGTTCTCTAATCCCATATATACTGGTATGCAATGATACCTTGGATCATGATGGCGTTCCCTGCTCTCTACATTATACGAGGCTGGAGTACAGATGTGTGGCATGCTATAATGAAACCTCATACCTCGCTATGATATCTGCAGCATATCATTTTTATATCTGGTTTGTGTATCACAGGGAGCAATTTACTTTCGATATCTGATTAGCAAATAATCTCACATTGACATGATTAGATAGCATTTTTATAACATCATACATGTATAAAAAATTCCTCGCTATTACCGGTATCCACATTTCAGTGGCAAATCGCGATGCGATTCCAGTTAATTTGCTCCCTGGTGTATCATAAGCATTCTGATATCTTATGGGCAAGTTATGGCATACACAATGGCTGCATGTGACATCAGTTCATAATGTGAACTGTCGAGAGAGCGAAGAAGATAACAAAGAGAATAGGATGCAGCAAAGTTATACTTGCTCGGTTGTCTCGCTAGCATGAATTCTATGGCACTACCTGGGATGTTTATTCCAAAAACAAAGGGGGGGGGGGGGGGGGGGCGGTACACATTTGAGCAATGTCGTAATCTGAATTGGGAGCTCTTTCACGTAACATAATCATATCTGATTCATGACTAAATCACATTTACATGAATCCTGTTTCGGAAGAGTACATTCCCATCGAATTTGGATATTAATTAACTTTATTGCTCGTGCCTCCTCCTGGGCTTGCATTCTAATCCATATAGTTCAGTTGAGGGCTTCTCCTTGGCGGAAAAATATAATATTTATAAATAATATTACTTTTTCCTTAAGGGAAGCCCGAAACTGAACTATCATAGATCCCTCCCATGGTGGTGCCATTCCCAACCCCGCGACTCGCAAATCTCATGATTAAGTCGGAAATAAAAAACTGACTAGACAATAGATAGAATGCGGGTGTATTCATGCGAGACTAATCTGGACACGGGTGTGAGTGGGTCGGCACAGCAATAAAATTTTAACCCTCCTGATTGACACAAGGCCGGAGACGTAATCCATATAGTTCAGTTTCGGGCTTCCCTTAAGGAAAAAGTAATATTATTTATAAATATTATATTTTTGTGTTACCAACATTATCTGGATTGTAGTGCAAAGTATATAATTTTCAATGGAGGGGGAATAACATTATATCTTAAATATATTCCCCTTCCATTGGAAATACATTTTTAAATTTAATTCTGTTGCATTCTGGGAACCATAACGGGGAAAATGTTTCTATGACTTCAACTGTTTTCTATTTCTCTATGGGCATCTTCTGAGACAGACGTTTCAAATGGTGGTGAATTATAGTATTTTAATCATATTTTAAGTACCCTGTGCCAACGCATTCTCTTATATATGCGAGTCGACCATAGGTCGCCTCGCATATATAAGAGAATGCATTGGCCTAACAAATTTTCATCATTTGTTATTATTTTTTTACAATTTTTTACAATTTTAATAATGTTTTCTTATATTCTTTAACTCAAATAGTATGAATTTTTAATCATATTTTAAGTGGGCTTTTAAAGGTACTCAATCTGATTTAACCCTGCATGGAGCCCTACACATATATAGAAGCATGTGTACTGAGTGTCGTCTGCTCATGTTTGTCTGGGGCTCTGCATGGGTGAAATTTCAAATTTTTAAAGAATATAAGAAAAAATTATTAAAATTGTAAAAAATAACAAATGATGAAAAATTGTTAGGCCAATGCATTCTCTTATATATGCGAGGCGACCTATGGTCGACTCGCATATATAAGAGAATGCATTGGCACAGGGTATATGGGTATATGATACAAAAATCGGACCTGGCACTGAAAGGGTTAAAGGTACTCAATCCGATTCGATGGTCCCCATATAATCAGATTCCAACAACAACAATTATTAGAAATGCCGCTTCAGTTATCAGAATCGATTAATTGCCCAAAAATGATGCTAACCACGGTCATCTATAGTATAAAATTGCCCAAAATGTGTTATTTATCAACATGTTGTTCGAAAAAATTTGGCCTTATTATCAACACAAAGCCTCTTGATTTTAGAGTTATAGATCTTCTGCAATTTGGTTTGAGACCGTCGGCTCGTCAACTGTTTACTGGGCCACTAATAATTCTCGATGGTGAAAAATAATAGATTTCAAAAATTGATATCTAATTACTGTGAGCTTTGATAGGTGGGTTCCTCGGCTCGAATCAAATATTTTTTGCCCCCGAATCCAAATAAATAGTAATTGAGGGGTGCTTAACCCTTTACCCAACAGAACGTCCCTGTGCCAATGCATTATCTTATATATGCGAGTCGACCATAGGTCGCCTCGCATATATAAGAGAATGCATTGGCTTAACATATTAAAAATGATAAAATTGTCAAAGAATGTAGAAAAATATTATAAAAATTGTTAAAAAATGTAAGAAAAAATTATAAAATTGTTAAAGAATGTAAGAAAAAATGGTAAAAAAAGATTTTTGTTAGGCCAATGCATTCTCTTATATATGCGAGGCGACCTATGGTCGACTCGCATATATAAGAGAATGCATTGGCACAGGGCATAACTGTAACCATCACAATGTGGTAAATGAACCGGTTCCAGTGATATCCATATTTGTATGGTGTTATTGAGACAGACCGAAGATATTTTAGGCTGTTGAAGCTTTATTTGGGCGTTTTTGGCCGTTTTTTGTTGGGTAAAGGGTTAATTGGATTATGCATCTTTAAGACACAAACTTTTTTTAACAATCTTCCCGTGTCAAAGAGTCACTGATTTGTTCCGGTATTTTAATGTTATGTTATTGTTTCCTTTTCAGACGTCACAACCAACACAGCAGACGGAGGAGACGCGGGTAATTGAAACTATAGAGAAGATGATGGAGAGTCTACAGGCTTCTAACTAATTAGTCGCCATTTTATTTATTTTTTAAGGTATAAAAAAATTTTGTATAGGCCAAAAAAAGGGGTTTTGATTCTCAGACATCACCGCATCGAAATAAAAATGGCCCGTGTTGAACCATTTCATTTCAATTTTGGATTTCAAATTTTCACCGTTGTTGTTAACCCTTAACATGAAAATAGGAAACTATCACATGGAAATTATTTATGTTTTAAATATTGAGTAGGAGCTAAATACAAGGGAGTATGTGTGGGTATTCAACCAAAAAACAAAAAACCATAGACAACAATAACTATCAGCCATATTTTCACCACAAGCTTCCAAGTCTATTGTGTTAAAATATTTGGATAAAAAATCAGCAGGAAGTAGGATATTGGACCTTTGCACAGTAAGAAAGTAACCCTGCAAGATAAGAGTACTCCCCCTTTCTACACTATTGTGATAAAAGATGTGCAAACCGGAGCGCACAACATTTTGACCATTTTTATGTTGGTTATTTGAAGTTTTACTGTCTATCATCCATTGCGGTGCAGTAATGCTCTAATTAATCGACCTCTTAACCAAAGCAGAATTATGGGTAACTTTTCAGGATTTAGTCGGAAATATGGCTTGTTGCCATTCATCGGAAAGCTCTCGGGGAGAGCTTTCCGATGAATCTAGCAACAAGCCATATTTCCGACTAAATCCTGAAAAGTTACCCATAATTCTGCTTTGGTTAAGAGGTCGATTAATTAGAGCATTACTGTACATATACAGTCTCTAATCAGTCCGCAGAATAAGTGAATCGAGACTTTCTATGATAGTTTTAAAGATCACTTTATCTTTTCGTTTTGACTGTATTTACATTCCATATTTTTATATGAATCGGTATAATGTGCATGTTGTTACAAATTATTGTGCCGATAGTAAAATCATATCAATATATATATATGATTCTAGGTAATCCCTATATGATGTACGGGTAGTTCAATGTCATAATTTGTCATTCTTTATATCAGATTAAATTAGTTTATATCCATTACAAATTTCTCCCCACATTTTCTGGACCTGGGAAGGTATAATAAATTAATAACCCATGTTTACTATGCCAGTTTATGGGCAGAAAAAATAAAAAATTAAATTGAAACAAATTAAAAAAAATTGCCTGAGAATCATATATCTTTTTCTTTTTTGGCCTTATTAATCCTTATTTAGTTATGAAAATATGGTGCCAGACATGTACTGAATGAGGTCCATTGAGGGTTAATTTAGTAACTCTACTCCCCACAATAGAATGAGGTCCCTTGAGGGTTAATTTAGTAACTCTACTCCCCACAGTGGGCTGGCATAACCAAATTCATCCTCTGAGGACCTCATTCTGCATGGCTTAATCTGCCATGGGAGACCTAGCCATAGATTTAAGTTCCCAGATGGTGAAGATGGTGATTTGCACCCATTGGGCACCTCGATCATGCATTATGTCGTCTGCCAATTTGGGGATATAGAGAAACTAAACTTAAAGAGAAAAAGGACTTTCTAAAGAAGTTTCTAAAGAAACTAAAAAACTTGTAAAGATACTTTCCAGAGAAGAGGTCTAAGCAGAATGAGGTCCCCAGAAGGTGAATTTAGTGTTCTGCGGGGTAGCGTCACTAAATTTAACTCAGGGGACCTCATTCTGCAAATGTCTGGCACCATATTATCTGGTACGATCAAGTCAACCCGATGCATTTAAAGACCCAGTATGGTACTTCTGCAGCAGACGACACTCTGTTGTGTGTGCTTCCGTCTGTGTGAGGCTCCCTGTGGGTTAAACATTAAACTTTATTTATCACCTCCATTATCACTTTCATGATGGGAGCTGCGCTGGTGCAGAATTATAGATCTTGTGCCAGTGCATCCTTTTATCTATGAGAGTCTCCCATAGGGAGCCTCTCATACATAAGAGAATGCACTGGCTTACAAGGACAAGGTAAATATTGTTAAGCCATTGTTAGTGTTGAAACGACTAATCGACTAGCTGTAGTCGACGCTGAAATGTCAGAACGTCGACTCTGAATTTTGCTGTCGACTAGTCGGAACATAGTGTATTAGTTAAATGTATAACGTTTTCAAGATTGATTCTGGCATAAACGGTGTTAACTGCATGTAAGTTACGGTTAGTATAACGTTTGGTGCCACCTGGAATTGACAGTGTTACAGTCCCCAAAGCAAGCTCTTATAAAATAGCATCGAACATGATAAGAACTGGCTATCGTATTGTACAACGTAGCCTATACTATAGGGCGTATTTAGTCGGAACATTTTATAGTGACACAGCTCGGCACCGGTTTATTGGTGATCACGTGACTAAACGAAAACTCGAACGCTGATATTAAATTTAAAACCTGTATAAATGATCGTGTTTCTAATCATTATCCACCACATGTCTAATTATGTAATTACATTCAGTGTGTTGGATAAATATCAAAATGTTTACTGTATTATTTCCCAAATAAATTGGTGTCTATGCAGGGAAATGCGCTATGCAATAGACCGTCATTGCATCAGTCATCAGTGTACGCCATGTACGATGGATTTTTCACAAAATTTCAGGAAGGTCTAGCCATGGAAGGGTTAAAGACCCATTTATTAGTTTGGTATTGTAATGCCATAATTAATCGACTCCTTAACCACAGCAGAATTATGGGTAATTTTTCAGGATTTAGTCAGAAATATGGCTTGTTGCTATTCATCGGAAAGATCTCGGCTAGTGTCATTGACATTCATTTTATTTAAGAATAGCCATTAAATCTTTCTAATTTTGAATGTATTAATCAGCATTCTTTTATGTAAATATGAAATTAACTTTCCAACATCATTGAATCTCACCATGATATTCTCATCTGTTATGAAATTCATAGTAAAATCTGAATGGAAATAATTAAGATTTTATTCTTACTTCTCAGTCAATATTCAGTTTTGTATACAACTGTACAGTAATGCTCTAATTAATCGACTCCTTAACCACAGCAGAATTATGAGTAACTTTTCAGGATTTAGTCGGAAATATGGCTTGTTGCCATTCATCAGAAAGCTCTCGGCGAGAGCTGTGGTTAAGGAGTCGATTAATTAGAGCATTACTGTACCTCCTCACTAAGTTTTTGATATTTCCTTATTGCACTCTATATGTCTGACATTGCAGAATGAGGTCCCCAGAGGGTGATTTTACTGATGCTATCCTGCACAGTGGGCTAGCATCAAAAAATTCTGCCTCTGGGACCTCATTCTGCTTAGGCCTCATTGTCTGGAAAGTGTCTGTAGTCTCAAATTTCATACACAGGCAAGCAACTTATAATTACTTAATGAATTAAGGGTTTCATTGTGATCTGATGATGATTTGAGGTCATTGCTGACTATATATACACATTGTCACTAACTCGCGGCCATGTTGGGTCTACCAGGTCCAGTTCCATGGTTTTATTGCTACAGGTCAAAGTTTTGGAGTAGCATTCCATATATGGAAGTCATGAATAATTCAAAAGCTCCATATACCCGGTATTGATATCCTATTCCAAACTTTGACCAGTAGCACTAAAACCATGGAAGAATCTCTTAAACCACAGAAAGGAGCTGGATGAATCCAATACAGCCACGACCCAGTGACGTTGCTTATAACCTTGAAAGTTTGGCCAATTGGCCACGGACAGCGTGAATCCAGATTGTATCCACAATAGTTTGAGTTTGTATATTTTGTTCAAACAGTCGTTGTGGTGAGTTGTGAATGTTGGTATTGAATATGTGATTTGTTGTATGTTAGACCATATAAGCCTGGAATAGCAGTGTTTCTTACATGTGTATAATGAGGCTCAATTTAGATCACTAAATTCACCCTCTGGGGACCTCTTTCCACAAATGTCAGATCCACACTATATCCAGACTTGAAATATATCGCATATATTGTCATCCATTCAACAATAAACAAATGAAATGCTCTATCTTTTTTTGTATTCGCACTTATTTCCCTCCTTCGACAATCCCACGGTGGGATTTCCCCCTGGCCAGTGTTTTGTGTGCCTGTCATTTGCAGAATGAGGCCCCCATAGCAGGCTAGAATAACTAAATTCACCCTCTGGGGACCTCATTCTGCTTATGCCTCATTTCTCTGGAAAGTTGCTTTTATTATCAAATTTATGTACAAACCTTGTCACAAAAGATTCTTTTTTTGTTCAGTTTCTCCATATCCATAAACTGGCAGATGACAAGATTGCATAATCGAGCTTCCCATTGGATGTACAATATTCACCAATTGGGAACTTCAATCTGAGTCTATGTCTCCCATAGCAGATGAGGCTTAAACAGAATGAGGTGATGCTAGCCAGCTATGCAGGATAGCGTCACTAAATTGTCCCTCTGGGGACCTCATTCTGAAAATGGCAGACACACTAAACTGAGACTTCAATTCCACATTTACAATAAAAAAGTAAAGCAGAACTTATGATTGATCTGGAAGATTTATGTCTTCGCTTCGAAAGGTGGATGCTCCAGGTAAAAAGTTAGATCATGCCATGAAACTCTACTATACGGGCATTAGCCAGAGTTGAGCCAGCAAATGTAACTTGTGAACGTGTGGGTGAAAGAAAAAAAATTATGCAAAAATTACGAAAAAATCTTATATTTTTATCTTTACTTTAAAGGTACACAATCCAATTAAGCACCCCTAAATTACTATTTCTTTGGCTTCAGGGGTAAAAAATATTTGAATCGAGTCGAGGAACCCATCAAACAAAGCTCAGAGTTACAAGATATTGATTTGTAATTTACTCGAGATGTGTACTAATAATTGCCCCTAAATTCGTAATTTTCTCGAGATGTGTACACCAGAAACACTATTCAAACAGACAAGGATGGATAACTCTAAAATCAAGTGGTAATAATAATGCAATTTTGACCGAGAATATCCTTTTGACGGCGTGTTCTGGGCCAGAAAAATAGAAATAACTTGACTCGAATCAATTATTTTTTACCCCCGAAGCCAAAGAAATAGTAATTTATGAGTGTCTGATCGGATTGATTACCTTTAACTACAAACATTATTTTTTTGTTATTACAATTTGCGATTTTTCGAGTGCGGCTCCTTGCTAGGGTAAAAGAGGACCAGGTTATGGTATGGCAAGTGATTTCTTGCTCACGCTACTTGATTCTGATGCATTTCCGTGGACTTCAGGCACTAGCGCAGCTCCCTTCATAACAGGGTTAAATTATCTTTACTGTTTGTGCAAATACATGTAGGATCTGAACATGCAAGAACAACCAATATAGTAACTTTTTTGTCCCCCGAAACAAAATTTCGGAAGACTATTAAAATAGCCGGTGTCCGGATGATAACTTTAGTTTCGGTTATTAGATTAAAAGCAAATTTGGTATGTGAGTTTATCAGACCAAAATAACGATCAAGTTCAAATATGGGTTTGCTCCGCCCATTTTTGCGAGAGTTATGGTCAGTCCTTCGAATTTGGAAAACGTAGGTGCGCGATATATCGCTCGGAGCTTTTGGAATTTGCGCGCGCCTTTTTTTGCGGGAGCACAATTCAAATTAACATGGATGAAATGATTACTGAATAAAGACAAACACAATTATAATGATACACACGTGTAATTCCAAGTGTGCCTTTGGCAACTTAAAGTGAAAACAGAAATAAAAACATATGTTTATATTGTAGTACAATATCTAGTCCACAATAATCCGATTATCTGGCAATCCAGGTGAATCTAATCACGGTAATGAGTCCACTTCCGCGTCTGAGAGCGCATGCTCACCAGACTCGCAGTCGCTTAAAACTTCAAACTCGGAAGTGGAATCGTTACCGCAATCAGATTCACCGGAATCCGACGAATCAACCGGGGCTCTCTTTCGTTTTGATATAGTCGGTATTTGAGGAGGCTCCAATGTCCATTTTTCTCCGAGTCGAGAGATACTGGCTTCGAAGTATAGTTAAACTTAAAACCTAATCTATGCCAATAATATTCAAATGAATCGGCGAATCCCGCATGCCGAAACATCAAACGAGGCTGCCAAAGAATTGACACTGTTTTTTGCGGGAACTCGCACGTGCAGCAGTTGTGACGAGGTGTACCCCAATCATTGAGTGAGAAAGACGCCGGCGGCCGCTTTGATCTTTGTTATTATGTTCGTAATCAACGTCATCGCTACTGAGAAAGATACACGGTGAATAGTCTTGTCGGCGTTTAACCATTGATGTGCTGTTTGTTAAAATCTCGTTCACTGGCTGCAAATTCCGACGCGCGCATTTAAATTTTTCGGCGTGCGCATTTAATAACTCGCTGGTTTTTAGATCCGCGTGCGCCAAGGCGCGCAAGCGCAATTGCGCGCCTCAAAATCGAAGGACTGGTTATGGTCCTTTTTCGACTTAGAATCTTGTAATTTTCTGGTTTCCGGATGATAACTTTAGTTGATATGCGTGATCATATCTGAATCAAATTTAGTATGATAGTTTATTATCCACCATTTCGTGGGACACGGGTTGGATTGTTCTGAAATATAGTATCGGATTTAGGGTCCTTGATATTTGTTTCAGAAAAGCTGATGCCCCCCCAATGAAGCCACTTTTTTGGGGGACGGCCTTATATTATAGAAAGACCACATATGTTGATAATGCATGTCGGTATGGTGAGTAACTGAGAACGTTAACTCAATTTACAATTTTATTTTTCAAACAAAAATGTATAATACAAATGATAATAAATAATTTTCATTGGTAGATTAGATAACAATGCTTGGTATGTAAATATTTCTTTTGATGTGTCATCCACACAGCAGTTTTGCATATGTACATACAAATTTAAAGACCCACTAAATTTTTGAATCACCAGAGCACATTATATGCAACATATTCTGTATATACCATTTGAAAGAGGAAGCTTCAAAAGTACCGACGTGTGTTAACGTGCTTAATTTTGATCTGGTCTATACTGTCAGTTTATTATTCTCAATGTAAGGGGAATAACTATCTCTTAGTTGTGAATTATGATTCATTCGGGGTACTTAACGGGGGTAAGTCTTGGTGTGAATCTGAAAATCTCTATCACTTGGCAGACACTCCTAGGGCACAGTTTTTGTTCTGTATTCTGGTGGAATATATATATGTTTTGTTTCTCTTCCAAAAGGTACATATTAATATGGAATATGTTGTGTATAATGTGATCTGGGCATTCAAAAATTAAGTGGGCCATTAATCTCCCTACCCATTTCCTATTTGCGCTTTGATTGTAAACCCAATCTTATAGCAGCTTTTTATGAGTAACTAATACCCAACTACCCCTTTATGGGGTATCAAAGTATCGTAATCTTGTACCAAGTGCATTAATGCCCTAAATAATCGATTTCTTAACCACAGCAGAATTATGAGTAAATTTTCAGGATTCAGTCGGAAATATGGCTAGTTGTCATTCATTGTAAAAGCTCTCAGTGAGAGCTTTCAGATGAATGATAACAAGCCATATTTCCGACTAAATCTCCAAAAATTACCCATAATTCTGCTGTGGTTAAGGAGTCGATTATTTAGGGCATTACTGTATTTAAGATGATAAGAGTTTTAGTGTGTAAATGTTCAGATGTGGTATCACAGACGAGAATGATTTCCATGCTTCCAATGAAAGTTTGAACCTAACATTTCCAGTCGCTCTAGAATTATCACAGAGGTGACGTCATCAGCTGATATTCCGCTGATCACATTATTTCTTTGGCGCAATAATTCCTTCTAGCTGGGTCTGAAATAGAAATATTATGAGATGAAACATGTACAATCTTGGAAACGACTGGCTATATATACTAAAGCATCATTGATGAGTAGTTATCCCATAGAAAATGATAGAAAAAACTTATTATCTAAACAATGAATAGGACTCCTTCTGCACTTTGATTTATCTGTCGTCTGCTTTTATCCCCTTAACATCCCTCCAAATACATTTAGTATAGAAAGGGTTCACATGGACATGGACAGGCTGAAATCTCCTGAATATGAATATATCTGACTGACAACATTTTGTGATGGAACCCAATTTAGAAGAAGAAGCTAACAGCAGTGACCTGATAACACTCAATATTAATTTAGTTGTAACCTTAGGAGATATGGCACAGTAGCATGTTATATTCACGTCTGAATAATAGACCATTCTGATGTACACTTTTTAACTCCCTGGAAGAATCCATTTAGTATAGAAAGGGTTAACATGGAAATTGACAGGCTGAAATCTCCTGAATATGAATATCTGACTGACAACATTTTGTGACAGAACCTAATTTAGATGACGATCAATCAAAGAAGAAAAGCTAACAGCAGTGACCTGGTAACACTCCAACTGTGACCTGGTAACACTCAACAGTGACCTGGTAACACTCAACAGTGACCTGGTAACACTCAACAGTGACCTGGTAACACTCAACAGCAGCTCTCTTAATTCAGATTGTTTGGCTTCGGCAATCTGCTACGGCAATAGTATGCCGTGGCCCTGTTTGCTTCAGCAAATTGCTTCGGCAATGCTGATTGCCGTAGCCAATTATGAAGGCTGCAACAGTGACCTGGTAACACTCAACAGTGACCTGGTAACACTCAACAGTGACCTGGTAACACTCAACAGTGACCTGGTAACACTCCAACAGTGACCTGATAACACTCAATATTAATTTATTTATGGATGATGAACAAGCCTGTATTTAGTGTGTCTGACATTTACAGAATGAGGTCCCCAGAGGATGAATTTAGTGATGCTATCCTGAACGATGGGCTAGCATCCACAAATTCACCCTCTGTGAACCTTATTCTGCTTAGGGCTCAACTTCTATGGGAGACCATGGATCAGCTTAAAGATTAAAATTTGCCAGTTGATATGCCCTACTATATACCATTTGAAAGAGGAAGCTCCAAAATATTGTATTATCACTTAACCGTTATGAACAAGTTTTTTTTATTTTGAGTTACCAACGTTTTTTTGTGCTTAAGATTTATCTGGATTGTAGTGCAAAGTGTATAATTTTATCTTTCTATGATTTCAGCTGCTTTCTATTTCTCTATGGGCATCTTCTGAGGCACATGCGGGCATTTCAAGTGGTGATGAATTATAGTATTTTAATCATATTTTATGGCATTGATTGTTATTAAAACCATATATCAAGGCAATATACAAAAAATAATTGGTGAATCGAAAATTAAGTGGGCCTTTAAATAACCACAATGATCAATTTCCGGTGATTTCGTCGAGTCTATTTCAAGATAGAAAGTAGAGAAAGCAGACAGGCTTAAACAAAATGAGCTGAGTCTTAAGTGGAATTTGATCCCATGTGTGACAACCTGACTGCCCTATGTTCCCTCCAAATTTCAGAATTAGATTGACACACACACAATGCATGAAACGCACCCCATCTGAATCCTGAATCGATTCTCCCAGATAGTTATAAAATGTGACGCGCCATATCATATGCAGTCGTAAGTCGGGATTTTTTTTTACCCTGTGCCAATGCATTCTCTTATATATGCGAGTCGACCATAGGTCGCCTCGCATATATAAGAGAATGCATTGGCCTAACATTTTTTTTTTTTTAAATTCTTGTATTCTTTAACAATTTTATAATTTCACCCATACAGAGCCCCAGACAAACATGAGCAGACCACACTCTTCTATATGCTTCTATATATGTGTGGGGCTCCCTGCAGGGTAATGGATGTTTTTTTATTTTATGTCCTAAAAATTGTAAGAAACATTTATTTAAAAAAAATGATAAAAAATTGTTAGGCCAATGCATTCTCTTATATATGCGAGGCGACCTATGGTCGACTCGCATATATAAGAGAATGCATTGGCACAGGGTAAAAAAATCCCGACTTACGACTGGATTTGATATGGCGGATCACAAATTATACATTGGAATAATCTATTATTAATTTAAGGCGTTGTGCCGGTAATAAAATTGGATGACAGAAAAACAGAAGTCCTATTGATTGGAGGGAAATGTTCAGTTGATAAGTTCAACCAACGTTGATGTGCAATTGTGCACCCATTGGGTACCTCAGTGGTGTGCACCCATTGGACACCGTAATTATATCTAAATGCATTGTGTCATCTGCCAATTTGGGGATATAGAGAAACTAAACTAAAAAAAAACTTAAGATACTTTCCAGAGGAGAAGATGAGGCCTTGGCAGAATGAGGTCTGCCAGAAGGTGTATTTAATGATAATCACCTGATGGGCATGGTAGACACTAAATTCACTTTCTGGGGACCTCATTCTGCAAATTTCCAGCACTGCATTTTTAGGCCTGAATGTTAACAAATCATACCTTGAGTTGTTGATTTGTTCGTTTCAAGAACTGAATTTCTTCCATATGTTTTTTCTCTTCTACTGATCTTTGTTCCGTGGCTCGCTTCTCGATCTGTTCACATTTCGCCTTCAGTTCATTGACTTGCTTCTCCAAATCTCTCTTGTCAATTTCCAATTCAGTAATCTGAAATTTATGAGCCACATTTTAATTTAATACTTACTAAGTATCTGATATCACAAGAAACTCGATATTTTAGAGGGCCAGCATCACCAAATTCACCCTCTGTGAACCTCATTCTGCTTAGGCCTCAACTGCTATACCTCATTCCATGGGAGACATGGGATCAGATTGAAGTTCCCCAGTTGATGTTGGTGACGTTCACCCATTAATAGGCACCTCAATTACCGGTATGCATTTTAACTTCTGAAAATTATCATATATAGAAAGTTATTAGAAACTAAACAGAAGGGAAAAACTAACTTAAAACAATGTTAATTTGAGACAAAAGATACTTCCAGAAGATGAGGCCTTAGCAGAATGAGGTCTCCAAAGGGTCAATTTTGTGATGGTAGCCCGCCGTGCAGTCATCACTAAATTCACCCTCTGGGGACTTCAATGATTCTGAAAATGACAGACATCGAGATTTGGTTACGTTCTTGGTTCTATATTTCTGAGATTAAATAATATGAACAGAAACTAGGTACCAGACATAGTGACATCAAATGTGATTTAATAAACTAGGTACTAGGCATAGTGACATCAAATGTGATTTAATAAACTAGGTACCAGGCATAGTGACATCAAATGTGATTTAATAAACTAGGTACCAGGCATAGTGACATCAAATGTGATTTAATAAACTAGGTACCAGGCATAGTGACATCAAATGTGATTTAATAAACTAGGTACTAGACATAGTGACATCAAATGTGATTTAATAAACTAGGTACTAGACATAGTGACATCAAATGTGATTTAATAAACTAGGTACCAGGCATAGTGACATCAAATGTGATTTAATAAACTAGGTACCTGGCATAGTGACATCAAATGTGATTTAATAAAATTATCCTGTGGATTTCATAACGTGTCATCTCAAGACAAAATATGACCCTGAAGTCAAAAGTTCCTAAAGAAAGTAAAAAAAATTGTTAATTTGATAATAAAGATACTTTCCAGAGAAGATAAGGTCCCCAGAAGGTGAATTAATTTAGTGATGCTAGCCCACTGCAGGGTAGCAGCACTAAATTGACCCTCTGGGGACCTCATTCTGCAAATGTCTGGCACCATATTTTGAGGCCTGGTAGAAAGGCTTTCAACAGTGTCTTCGACTCAGGATAATTATTTTATACCCCAATTTCGATATAAAAATGCATGGACCACAAACTCCCAACTTTAGCAAATAACTTACCTTCCTCTCCATATTGGATTTGCCTTGCTCAGCCTGGAGAGCTTTCCTCATGCCGAATGCCACACTGCTTTCATACAGGGTCTGATAGGCAGCGATTGTCATTCGGATTTCATCTCGAACTCTCAATAACAACAAACCCCTCTCAGCACAGTTGATTGTCACCTGACGGATAAGCTCATCTACAATACAGAAGAGAAATACCTCAAGCAAAAATAACAACATAATTATTATACATTATCTTTAGGAAACATCAAATCAATTTCTTTTTTATGATTATTCTTGATTAAAATGAAAGTTTTTAATTGATATGTTTGGTTTGCACTATATTATGATTATATATTCTAATATACATATACATGTAAGAATTATGATGTTGAAACATTTACTAGGGCTATTCAGGTCTACAAATTTGAGGCGAACGACCGTTCAGTTCGCCTGGAGGTTACCTAAAATGAAAATGCCATGAACGAAAAGCAGGTTGCCTAGAAGTTCCATGAAGGTCTTGCTAATTAATTAGATCAATCATTACTCAATCAATTGCACCAATACACGTTCATAAAAAAAATACCCATTGCTCATTCTGTGAAGAAGTTTCTAAAGAAACTAAAAAAAATGTTAATTTGATAATAAAGATACATTCCAGAGAAGATGAAGCCTAAGCAGAATGAGGTCCCAAGAGGGTGAATTTAGTGATGCTAGGGGTTGCTAGCCTGCTGTGTGGGATAGCATCACTAAATTCACCCTCTGGGGACCTCATTTTGCAAATGTTTCGCACCATATTCTGAGGCATGTTGCCATAATTTATACAAAATAATTCACACCACAAATTTGTTTTCCATGTAAAATCTAAGCCGAAAAAGGGGCATAACTCAGTCAAAATCATGCGGATGAAACCCATATTCGAACTTGATTTGTATTTTGGGGTGGTAAACTAATATACCAAATTTGGTTCAGTTTACTTGATTCAATCTAAAGTATTCATCCGGAAATCAAAAGCGGATGGACGGACGGACAACCCATTTACATAATAGGACCGTTTTTTTATTCAAACGGACGTATAAAAATATACCAGCAACCACAAAAATAGTCATAACTAGATGAAATTAATTTTACACAAGGTATTTCAGCCACGATAAAAATCTTACCAAAACATTGTGAATAGAGTTCTCTACGGACTGGACAAATTCCTGTTTCTCTTGCTTGTCTTTGCTGCAGTCTCCTGTCGAGTTCTTCCTGGAGATTGACGACATCCAATCTCGTTGCTGGGGTGCTTGATACTTGTTGCACCCATAGTTGGCCATTTTCTGTCCACTCCCTGGAAGAGTGAGTACAAGATAAAATGCATGACACTTTCCACTTACAGACTTTCTGCACTATATAATTATTAGCAATTAGTATATTTCAATGGCAGAGAGTGGGATTTAAATCGCATGACATTTTCACAACATGACGTTACCGAGTCGAGCATGCTAACAACTGGACAACTGTGACATTACATGGTTCTAACTGAGGCTGGACCATAACTTAGTGGGAACAAAAAGCACACAAAATATCATTTTGGGGTTTATTTGACAATGATAATAATACATACAAATGTAGATGCCCATTTATATATAAAAGATGTTGATAGAAGAATTTTCAAAAACATAAGTGCTATGTATAAAATCTTAAATGCAGTCCAATATGGTCTCCAGGGATATGTTTATCAAATTTTAAAATTGGTAGAAAAGTATCAAAAATTCGCATAAAACAACTAGAATTAATATCATATGTAGTAAATAACACATTGATGGTATCAGATTTAAAAAGATGTGTGGCACTTAATACAACGTTTTATATCTGGCAGGGCTCGATTTAACTGGATTCGCATCGCAATTTGCGATGCAATTTCCAATTTCTGCTAATCAAATAAATTTACATTGAAAAAACATGTATTGGTAGGGAATGCTATACTAATCTACCCAGTGCTGCAAAATGCTATACAAAATCTACCCAGTGCTGCAAAATGCTATACAAAATGACAAATTGAACAAATTAAATCAACCCTGTCTGGTGTACGGTATTCCAATTTATTTTGTATTTAGATGAATTCACTCTGGAATTGATCTATATTATACATATACACACCATAAAAACTAAATACTTTGTTCAGGGATCAGCCTAGAGGTTTCAAATTGGGAGGATAAATGACTAACGAGGCATAAGCAGTTATCAGGGAAAAGTACAGTAAAAACAACTGAAATTCAATTTACAACCCCACATCACCATTCTAATATGAAAACAAAAGCCCATTTATAAAAAAAAACATTATAATGAGTAAATTTATACACAGTTATAATAAAAAAATACACTTCAAATGTGCCGTTTTGAAATATGCATGCTGGTATGAGAGAGAAGTCACTTCTCTATAAGACAAAAATAGGGAGAAGCACTTGGCACATTTTAAGTTATCAACCACGTCGCCATCTAGACTGGTCCTTGCCTCCTACGTTGACCTCTTCTGGCTGGTTGCTGATGATAAATTCTGGGATTTTGTGAGAACCATTGAGACTATATGAGATGCTCAGATAATAAATTTAACATAGTTGTTGTTGAACTTTCCTGCAAATGAATTGCCAGAAACTGAGTTACCATCAGCCGTATCCAGACATTTCACTGAATGTGAAATATCCAGATATCAAAGGGTTAAATGGATGAAGTTAAAAACTTCCCAAACCTAGAAATAGTGTCTGATATTTGCAGAATGAGGCCCCCTGAGGGTGAATTTAGTGATGCTATCCTGCGCAGTGGGCTAGCATCACCAAATTCACCATCTGGGGACCTCATTCTTCTTAGACCCCAACTGCTATCAGAGACCAAGGATCAGATTGAAGTTCCCCAGTTGAAGTTGGTGCATGATGTTCATACATTAGTCATTTTATCTTCTGCAAATTAGGGGATATAGAAACTGAACAGAAGTAAATACCGGTAACTAAAAACAATGTTAATTTGAGACTATACTAGTAGATACTTCCCAGAAGATGAGGCCTACGCAGAATGAGTCACCAAACTCACCCTCTGGGGACCTCATTTAACAAATGTCAGACACAATATTTCCAGACTTGTAAACATCACCAACAACTTAATGTTTATGTTGTTATTTATGAAGACAAAAAGTTACCTTGGAGGAAGAATAGAGTTTAGAATCTCATCTGTTTGCTGTGAAGTCTTAGCATCCAAAGTCGATTGTTTCTGCTTGCTCGGTGGATTCGGAACTGGACCCGTGCCAGTTGGAGGAGGTGAACTCACTCTCAATTGTCTTGCCTGAAAATATAGAAAATAATTTAACATACGTTATAATGTACTGCAATCTGAAAATAATTACTATGATTTCTGAATATTTTGTATCAGACCAATAATGGCAATATGACCACCTAGCAAAAAAACTATCATATATGTACTAGTATGTACTTACATAGGTATAGACCGTTAGTTACGGTTAGTAATATGAATACCGGTACATTCATGATGGAATGAGCACTCCTACTGATAAAAAGATTAGTATTATTACAATTTATAAACGTCATTTCACCTTTTGGCTTTTTGGATGATTACTAATGCCATACTATTACTAGTTTACTACATTAGTAATCATCCAAAAAGCCAAAAGGTGAAATGACGTTTATAAATTGTAATACTAATAGTTTTTAATTTTTAATTTGTGTCAGCTGCTATTTTTTAAGGAGGACGGGCTGGGCTGGGCACATGTGATGTCATACTCAGATACTGGCAATGAGATTTACAAAATTAGTGTATACTGTATACCCTGGCTTCACTCAGCATATATTAATTAAAAACCTGTGTAATATAAGCATTGACCCCCACCCCCATTGTATTAGGTGAGTGTGCTAAGAAAATTTGTTTAATCATTAAGTTATAAAGTGAAATTCCCGAGAATAATGTGTGTTTGTTGAAATTTTGAGATAAAAAAATACTAAAACTAAAAGTTGTTACTCAGTTTAAAATAAAACATAACCAATAGTACTCACGCGTGGTGTTTTCTTGTCTGGATTTCGACTAACAAGAACTGGGTTGTCGTATTTGACGAGGGAAGCGTTTGGTGGGATCATTTTTGGTTTTCGAAATGCGAACAAACAAGCACGAGAGTGGCGAGACACAGAATAAGGTCGGTCGTCAACAACTGTCACCCGCGATGGTTGATTTAATCACCATAGTAACATTGGCATGCGCATAATCGGAAATAGTTGAACCGGAAACAGGTGCGCGATATTTCGTACTACCTTTCTTCGTGCACATCGTTCAACTTTTATTTAGGGAATAATTTTAATTTTATAAAAGCGATTTATAAACGTGTGTGATCGACATAAATGTATTTATACTGTGTAATTATATGAATCATGAAGATTATTCCTTATGAAAATGCATTTTGGAAAGAAATGGCAAAATACTATAAAAAATTAACTTATTTAGTTATTAAGTTGGTTGATTGATTGATTTTTATTTTTGATAAACTCATTTAGCATTATACAAACATAAACAATTACAGATAAATACATTAGTAGATAGCTGAAATTTGGAATTGGATGTATTTGTATTGGCTTAAAAGAGGCTGTAAAAGTGGTGATTTTAAAGCAGAGCTAGTAGGTGGGCAGACAATTTGAAAAATAGGAGCATTAATGCTGCATGAGGTCTATCAAGGATGACACAAAAAGTGACACGAGGGACTTATTTCCATTGTGGTAATTAAGTAGTTCCTAGCGATACTGGAGACAATTTCACAATGGCCAATTGGTCGATAACAGTTTTAATAAGCTGAATATGAAATAATATGCAATGTCGTCCTTCTACTACAGGAATTGGGTTAAACATAAATTATGTATAAAATATATCAAAATAGCATCGATTAAATCTTTCAATAGAAAACAGAATAGTTATTAGGATGCGACAGGGAGTCCATCGGCCAACAAACTTGAACACCGCGTATGTGCACAAGCATGCACCATTATAATTGTGAGGTTGTTAGTGTTATACAGGCCTTTGGGAGATGAAATCCATATACATGAAGCATGTATCTTTTTTATTAACTCACATGTATTTTAATGTTGGCAAAAGGCTAAATAATTATTATTGGAAAGAACCAGACTGAAATAATTTTGTTTCATATTATTCTGATTTATTTACTTCGGGGGGGGGGGGGGGTGGATCCCAAATGTTGCCCTGGAAAATAATAAAGAAATTGCATAGAGGGTGGTGGTGGGCGGTCAGGAATAGGAAATTATGTTTTTTTCAACTCTGTATCTGCAAATGTGTTCAAGACCCCCCCCCCCCCCCCCCCCACACGGTTATGCCTGCATTTAAACTGTTATGTTAATCGCACGTTGCGCAAATGTCAATCGATCGGCTTACCATATATTTGTGGACCGTGCATGTTGGCGAATTACATTTCGTTGTAAAACTGCCCCGATATAGGTCTAAGTATAAATATAACTATTGGTATGTCTTCCCTTCGAGACAAGGTCGTGATAATAACAGGTGAGCATTTACAAATTCAAGTTTCACATATATTACAGTGCGCATTGCGTGTTAATGGGGACGTGGGTATATCGGCACACGTTGTGTGGCATAATCTCTGCGGCTCGGCCATTTCCGATTTCACATCAGATCGAAGTGGAAATGAATACAGGAGCTCAGTCGGCCCCGCTACGAAATCGGCCTCAGATAAGTCGGCCCCATTATAAGTCGGCCCCATGTAGGAGAAGTCGACCCCGCGTTTAAATTACTCGTTGTGGGGGTCTTCCATAAGAAGCAAAGACAAAACATGCTGTCATCATGCCACTTTGAACACGAGGAACGATGACTTCATATATCAGGACTAACAGAATTCATCGGAAAAAGATGGATTTGTGACCCCCCATTTACCCAACATTTCTCTTTCCACGCATTGGCGACACAAAATTAAAGATGCATTATCCGATTAAACGCCCCTAAATTACCATTTCGTCGGCTTCTGTGGTAAAAATATTTTATTCGAGACGAGGAACCCACCTGTCAAAGCTCAAAGTTATCAGATATCGATTTTTATATACGCCCTTTTGAAAAAAGGTTGTATTATGTAATCGGTATGTATGTCCGTCCGTCTGTCCGTTAACATTTTTGGTTTCCGATCGATAACTCCTGTTTGGATTGTTTAATCTGAACCAAATTTGGTAATACAAGTTCGAATATGGGGTCCTTCCAATTATTTTTAAATGAGTTACGACCCTTTTACGACTTAGAATTTGACCAATTTCATAACATTTGTGTTTCCGACCGATAACTCCAGTTTGGATTATTTTAGTTATTTCATCTGAACCAAAGCTGGTATGTGTGTTTCCCAGCCAAAACTACACACCAATTTCGAATATATATGTTCTGTCCAATTATTTTCACATAGAGTTACGGCTAGTTTTTCGAATTAGAATTTGACTGCACATTGGCACTTAAATTAGGGGTATATCAGATATTCTTTGTAAGCTCAAATTATTATTTTATTTTGCGGTAGTACAATTCGAAATGGCTAAAGGGGTTATTTTTGCCACGCCCTAGTGATGCTCTTGTTTAATCTGTTGTTTTTCACCACATCGACTATTTGGCGGCCTGGCAAATAGTCGAATGATCTTCTTCCAGTAATATATGGACATGCACAGACGACGTCGTGAGAGTTTGAAAGGTCACGCAATGTCAAAGTTCGTTGTACCTTTGCATGCCGATAAATGCTATCGCAAATTAACTTCGGAATATAACCGGGCGAAAAACAACGTCAGCAACAACACATAAGGTACATTGTAATATATACAGTAATGCCCAAAGTAATTGACCCCTTAACTACAGCAGAATATTTATGGGTAATTTTTCAGGATTTAGTCGGAAATATGGCTTGTTGCCATTCATCTGAAAGCTCGCGGCCATTGCATCCCATGCTAAAAATTGCCTAGGAAAACTGGAAAATTCATAGGCAACCCCTAGGCAATGCCTATTGCCTAGGCTAATTAAAAGGGCTGTATACATGCAGGTAGAAGATATCTGTATGAAGGATGAACAAGACAAATTTGAGTGGGGAAAACAAACTGAGCCACTGGAACTAAAATGAATTGAGTTGAAATGCCCTAAATAATGGGTCAATTTTCAGAATTTAGTTGGAAATATGGCTTGTTGCCATTCATCGGAAAGCTCCGAGTCTCGCTGAGAGCTTTTCGATGAATGGCAACAAGCCATATTTCCGACTAAATCCTGAAAAATGACCCATAATTCTGCTGTAGTGAAGGGGTCAATTACTTTGAGCATTACTGTAGTTGATGTACGGATACATACCATATTCTTGTTTACGAATGTTTTAGTCATGCCAATAGACATGTTATATAACAGCATGCCGGTTACACCTGGAAATATGTCTGTTTACATTTGTGATGATATGTGTGAAGAATTCCACTAAAATATGGCAGCACCATAATTTTGTTGAAGTTGCAAACCACTCGCTCCTGAGTTGTTGCAAACCGTCAAGAAAAACCTTATTATAGGACTTTTTCGGCAAATATAATATCTTGCTTGGTAATTACCAATAAATACTCACATCGATATAATATCTTGCTTGGTAATTACCAATAAATACTCACATCGATATGATATCGTTGTGAGTATATTAATATGTATTGGTAACACACTAATTTGGATAACTAAATCGGCTTTTTCGTGAAATTCCGTTGTTGTTGTTGTAACTGGATAACATGGGGACCATCGAATCGGATTGTGTACCTTTAATGGCAAGCAAGTTCCTTTGACGTTCGCGCTTATGTCAATTTTAAGAAAAGGTACTCAATCTGATTCGGTGGTCCCCACATCATCAGATTCCAACAACAACAAATTTTGAAATGTCGCTTCACTTATCAGAATCGATTAATTGCCCAAAAATAATGCTAACCACAATCAACTATAGTATAAAATTGCCAAAAACCTGTTACTTATTAACATTTTGTTCAACGAAATTTTGCCCGTTTGTCAAATATCTGACACAAAAAAGCCACTTGAATTTAGAGTTATCCATCTTCATCCGAAATTTGGTCAAAGAAATTCTTCTCGTTGACTGTCCACTGAGCCACTTGAAATTAAAATAATAGATTTCAAACATCGATATCTGATCACTCTGAGCTTTGATGGGTGGGTTCCTCGACTCGAATCTAATATTGTGTTACCCCCGAAGCCAAGGAAATAGTAATTTAGGCTTGTTAATTCGGATGTATTATTCGAATCTACCTGGTGGACTTTCAATGTCTACTCTATACAATGAACCCAAGAAGAAACCAACTTTTATTGTCACAATTCAGTAAAAAAATCCCCTATATATCTATGTCATAACATATGAGGTACAGTACGATTGTTTAAAGGTACTCAATCCGATAAAACTCCTCTCAATTACTATTTCAATGGCTTCGGGGGTCAAAAATATTTTATTCGAGTCGAGGAAGTCACCCATCAAAGCTCAGATTTGTTAGATATCGATTTTAGAAATCTATTATTTTTCATTATCGGGAATTCTTTCTGGCCCAGAAGACAGTCAAAATTTCGTTATTATTACCACTTGATTATAGAGTTATCCATCCTTGTCTGTTTGAATAGAGTTTTGGCGTAAAATCTGGAGCAGGTTACCAAATTGACGGCAGTTATTAGTACTCATCTCGAGAAATTAACAAATTTCAAAAATCAAAACTAATAACTCTGAGCTTTGTCTGATGGGTTCCTCGACTCGAATCAAATATTTTTTACCCCCAAAGCCAAAGAAATAGTAATATAGGACCCTCTGATCGGATTGTTGTTGTTGGAATCTGTTGAGATGGGGACCCTCTTTACGGATTGAGTACCTTTAATTGGTTGATTGTCACTGAATTGTTGTTGTCAAGCCACTGAGTTGTGAAATTGGTGTCGATGAATCGTGTGGACGGTTGTGCCGTATGAATATATTATATTGGGACCGACTTCTCTTTGGGAACGGCCGACTTCTCTGGTGCCGACTTTGTTTTGGGACCGACTTCTCCAGATATACCTTGGAAATGCATGGCCTATCATTGAGAATGTAACAGTTATAGACCCGTAGGCATATCATTTAAAATGTACGAGGGGGCATTTCGATTTAGATACAATTTTCTCAAAGACATAGATCTCTCGGTCCGGATACTAGTTTAAATAACAATATATTTCCAATTATATTATACGTATGCCTGACTATGCCGCCAATGTCATATTTTTTTCGGGAGGGGTTATTGCATCAGCCTATATATATTACCGTTTTCCTTGCCCAGTTGGTAACCTGCCATACATGTAGCTGGACCTCATTTTTTCTTTATCATAAAACTCGATTCGCATGCATGTGAGGCGTATGTTCTTCTCCCCATATTCATCCGATAAAAGTTACAATGAACCACACATCGATTGTTAATCTGATTCTATACTATATTCGTGGTATAAAAACACAGAATCGTATTCTACGCAAAGAGAAGATGTATATATACGACAACATTATTCGAGTATTTGGGGAAGTTTGCAGGTAACTGCATGGGGACAGTGACCAGTGAAATTAAACTTGTGTCCATCCAATAAAAGCGTCGTGATATGAACTACATGTAGCTCATAATAAGCGACTGAAAGAACAACAAATCTCAACTAACCGTATATATATGTTCCTATATGTGAAAAATATATCGAATAACAACTAGTCTTGACCCCATACACACATCGCTATACAGAATGGTTAATGAATGTAAGAACTATATACCCATGCATTATCATGTATTATTTTGCAGATATCAACACAGTTGAAAACAAAATGATGAGTAGTTATCCCTTAGGACGTGTTCGTATAATAAGATCAATAAACGACCGTATACTTTTCCCAGAACATTTCCCTCCAATTAATAGAAATCCTTCTGTACTTTATATTTATCTGTCTATTTCCCGAGGATCCTCCAGATGAACAATCGACCCTTCCAATCACAGGGGCCTGTAACGCGCTCCGCTGTCCGCCCCCTTTTGCGCTGCCCATATACGCCGCTTCCTATTATACTACCATTAACGCGAAGCAGGCGCGTATATAGAGGCGGCGTATATGCACACTAAAAAAAAGTAGATAGATTTGGGTAGTTAAAATTTTTTCACTACTCTCCTAGTTTTTTTAGCTACTTTCCTAGTCATTTTAGCTACCTGGAGCTGGTATTTTAAATACTGATTAGGTAGCAAAGATTCTTACATAGGTAGTTAAATGGACGAACATGACATTTGGAACTTATTCCCTATTCTTTATTTTCAAAAATGTGGCTTTCGGCCGATTTCATGGCATGGGTGGGAGGCCGGCCCCAAATACCACCAAGAAACACCCCGACCCCCACCATCACCCCCGGGGGTGCCACCCCGAGGGGGTGAAAATGGGGATATGGACAATTTTCGAGAACGGTAAGGATTTCGACCGAGTTGACGGCATGGGTGGGTGGCCGGCCCCAAATACCACCTAGAAACACCCCGACCCCCACCCATCACCCCCGGGGTGCCACCCCGAGGGGTGAAAATTGAGATATGGACAATTTTCGAGAACGGTAAGGATTTCGACCGAGTTGACGGCATGGGTGGGTGGCCGGCCCCAAATACCACCTAGAAACACCCCGACCCCACCCATCACCCGGAGGGTGCCACCCCGAGGGGGTGAAAATTGGGATATGGACAATTTTCGAGAACGGTAAGGATTTCGACCGATTTGACGGCATGGGTGGGTGGCCGGCCCCAAATATCACCAAGAAACACCCCGACCCCCACACATCACCCCCGGGGTTTCCCCCCCCCCGAGGGGGTGAAAATGGGGATATGGACAATTTTCGAGAACGGTAAGGATTTCGACCGAGTTGACGGCATGGGTGGATGGCCGGCCCCAAATACCACCTAGACACACCCCGACCCCCACCCATCACCCCCGGGGGTGCCACCCCGAGGGGGTGAAAATTGGGATATGGACAATTTTCGAGAACGGTAAGGATTTCGACCGATTTGACGGCATGGGTGGGTGGCCGGCCCCAAATACCACATAGAAACACCCCGACCCCACCATCACCCCGGGGGGTGCCATCCCGAGGGGTGAAAATGGGGTATGGACCATTCTCGAGAACGGCAAGGATTTCGACCGATTTGACGGCATGAGTGGGTGGCCGACCCCAAATACCACATAGAAACACCCCCTGGGGTGGTGGGTGGGGGTCGGGGTGATTCTTGGTGGTATTTGGGGTCGGGAATAAGTTCCAAATGTCATGTTCGTGTTAAACGGTTCGTATTCCTGATTGGTTAAACTGCATGCCACGTGATCGTTGTTTAAACTCTGTTTGAAAATATTCCGAACTTTAACGGCGGACTTTTCTCGATAACTGTCCAGACCAGTCACTCCAGTGGAAATAGCAAGGTTCCACGTCTTTCTGCATCTGGCAGTACGCTACGAAACGACCAGATGGTACCAGATGGTACGAAACGTCCAGGTACGAAAAGTCCTGTATCCGCGCCCTGACCGTCACCACGCGGTCGGAACTTCTCTGTGTTGGATTTAGATGATTAAAATATGACATTGCATTCGTTCCCATGGTAAGTTTCTTTTGTACTATCGTATGAACACATATGCATGAGGTTTTTATAGGAAATATGACATTTAACGTCCAATTATGAAGTGATCATGGGTGATACATGTACCTCGAATATTGGAAAGGTAGATTTCCTAAAAATAATAGTATTAGGCCTACTATTAGTAAAGTGTCAGTGTCTTTTTTATTAGTAATGATTAATGTGAGAAGAAAAATTTTGTGTGTCCAACCACAGTCACTGTACATAAACAGTTCTGGGTAAACAACGGATCGATATATAATGGCCCGATTCAACGATTGGCCCATTGGGCTAAAAGTTAAAACAGTCAATTGGTGAACGTTCAGACGACCACGATTCAATCGTAAGCAGCTGTCGTAAGTGGAAAAATTTCCATTATCGATAAAGGAAGTAACCAGTAGTTGAATTGCGCATGCTCATGACAATGTTGCAAGCCAAAAAATATTATCAAGCACTGTTTTATTTTAGATGCGAAATCGTGGCATATCCTTGGCTACTTCCACTAATTGTGGCATAATCGCTGTCGTACATGTATGTATGTAAAAATCATAGCTGGATATGATTGTAGGGAAGTCAATCACATGCTTTACGAACAACTTACGTCTTACGATATCATGTACGACAACATCACAATCGTTGGATCCATTGGAACTTACTATCAATGCTTACGCCTTGTAAGTTCCAACATTAGCCCTAAATGCTATTAGACACTACGCCGCCCTAATGATCAGCTCAAACTGCCCATTAGGGCGGCTGACGGCCTGCCATACCCTGTGTAGAACTATCTATTTCACAACATTTTTCATGTAAACAATGAATGCTAGCCTTATTACCTCACCATATATTTTCAGTCGGTACTCCCCGCCACAAGTTGACGCCAAAAGTTCCCTGTGTCGGTGTATCTAAATCCCTAATCGGACATTTCTAAACTGTCTAATGTTGGTGACCTCGATAAGTCGTCCATCTTCACGTTCTTGTTGACATTTTACACAAGGCCACGTGCTCGGAAGAACTACTGGGTAATTTACTACGTCCGGTTTGGCCTATAGTCCATTTCACGAATAACCGTTAACTGATTTCAAAATTTTATTGTTAGCAAACCATTACAACGGTGTGAGTGTGTAATATAGTGAAACATCCTAGTTGAACCAAGCGAACAATATAACTTCTGTCTTGTGTATATAGTATTACAGCATAGTGTTACATGTAAATGTTAGTAATTATGTAGGCCTTGAAGATTTACCTGCATATCTATAGCTAGGAAGGCCTACATACAAAATCTCATTTTATGGTATATGTGGCTTTGTAGATGTTCGCCAATCGCCATGGCTGCATGCATGTGTCATAGACATGATACCTATTAGTATTCATCGTATTTTGTTTCTTTTTATTGGCTTGGTATGCAAACTGACATTAAATTGGACATTTTCGACAAATTTGTTGTTAGATCGGACAATGGAATATTTAAGTCATCTGTATGGACGAAGGAACGATCACTAGATCTTATTGAACCATGCACGATGCCCAGCGACTGATAAGTTCACACCGACTGACATGCCCGCAGCAGTTTTTATCTCAAATAAATTGTTATCAAAAGTTCAAAACACATATTTCTGGCCGAGAAATAAGCGGAGTAAGTGTGATCATCATTTATCCACGCACTCAAGGCTTGACAAATGTGGACCTGGTTTCTATTCGACACAAGCATGGAACATTGATATAAATCTATAAGTTTCATTTTTGTCTAACAAACGGACAACTTTAATAGCTTCAAATTTTCGCGTGACGGGGTACAGGGATGTCGATTTTTGATATTTTTTATATATATCAGCAAAACAAAAATTACATATATCATTGAAAGATGCATCTCCTGAATATACGGGATATGAAGATCACTCCGTTTTATCCAGAAATGTATCTGCTAACCGATAAAACAATCTCACTTCTTATAATTTCACTTTTAACAAATCGTGTGGTGGGTGAGAGACATCACATTTGAGTGATTATGGGTATAAAGGGACGTCAAAAAATCTCAATAAAACTATATATAGATGTTCATCGAGCGTTGGCTCATAACGCAAAACATATAGACTGCATGGTCAGTTTGGTTTTCTGACATTTACGACAATTTTGTCGCATAAAATAAATAAAAATACGATAAGAAACTGGAAATGTTTACGCACATTCCGGACGGGATATATGTCCCTGGCACATATTTGAAATTTCACGGAAAATATGAAAGATAACAAAGTTATAGCCTAATTAGTTTTATAGACCCGTTCTAAATATCCCATAGAAAATGCATGCCGACGATAAGCATGCAGGGGTGCGTAGAAATACCAAGCAGAACCAAGTTGGATAAAACTAAGGCGGAAAATGACACTTAAATCATGTTATGTGCTGTATAATGGAGAAATAAACCATAATAATGCAACATGACGTGATTTTATTTGAGTTTTGTTGACTATATAGCGAGCGTAAATAAAAAAAAAAAAACAGTGTGGCGATCGCGAAAACTGTTCAGCTTGGTCATTTACAGATCGCTGTGTTTGGATACTTTCCGTCCCAGAACGCAACATAAGCTCCATCCTGAGTTCAGTCTCCTACACATGACTTACCCTGCTAGCACCTACATGGAATGTGAAGCAATGTCGTATTTATTTATTTTAGAAGCAAATTTGATACCTCCTATATATACATATTTATTTTAGATTTTTGTAGGTTACAGCTAATTCTGCATTATTCTGAGAAACATAAATGTCCATATTCGTTTGAAAATGGTCTAGGTCAAGCCAGAATGAATTATTATTATTTATTATTATTACAAAACACTTCTATAAAAAAAATATTTTATTTAAAAAAATACACGTGACTGCAGCCGCAGCGTTACGACATCTCTTCGCGCGGAGACTAAACTATGTCTGCAGCTTGAACGCAACAGTCAATAGTTATTCGTGAAATGGACTATAGGCCAAACCGGACGTAGTAAATTACCCAGTAGTTCTTCCGAGCACGTGGCCTTGTGTAAAATGTCAACAAGAACATGAAGGTGGACGACTTATCGAGGTCACCAACATTAGACAGTTTAAAAATGTCCGATTAAAGGATTTAGATACACCGACACAGGGAACTTTTGGCGTCAACTTGTGGCGGGGAGTACCGACTGAAAATATATGGTGAGATAGTAAGGCCAGCATTCATTGTTTAGTTGAAAAATGTTGTGAAATAGATACCTCAACGCAGGGTATGGGGGGCCGTGCGGCACTAGAAATGATGAAATACATTTCTAGTGCCATCGGGTCTAAATGCTATAGGCGAGTAGATTTTCAATAAAAGTAACAATTATGACCAAGGCACATGTATTTATCAACTAAATACTAATACAAGTATGAAACCACCCACTCACCAATGTGTCATTTATCCTTAAAATGACAAATAACAGAACGTAAACACTGGCAGACATGTCTACCATAGTATGTGACCGCAACATGTCATTACACACGTTCATGAATCCTGTGGAATATCAGAACAATCCACAATTATGTCGAGTTTGAGGGGATGGCAAAGTTTGGTCAAGATGGCCACCGCGGATTGCACCCTACCTACAGATGATCAATAATTACTCACCGGCCATATAATGGATCAACTTCATATTTTTCACACATAATAATCAATAATAAACAAAGATCTTGTCATTAGTAGAGAAATTTTAGCTGTTAGAATTTACTCGCGGTAGAGTGACAAAAAATCATGTCCCCAAACGGCGTTTCTCCAGTTCCAATGGTTAACAAACTGAACAGTCAAAATGGTCCTATAAGAATCTGGCTAGAGACAAGGAGACATCATTTTGAGGAAAAACAAGAACTTTCCCAAATACCCTGCCTGTGAAAATAGTACTGTCATCCTGAATAATGGCAAAATGTCCTCCATTTGCATTGTTTACATTCTTAGGAACTATTTTTCTTGGTATGGGAGACCATAATATCCTAACATTATTTTGCGATAGCCGATACACATGCCATGGGGGCGGGGCGGCCATGATTACAAACAAACCCATCCGTCAATACTAGAATACGATTACGAATGGAAATCGATCAGTATAGACAATCGCGCATGGGATCAAGCTTTTGATTATGCCCATCAATATATATGGGTTATAAGCTATACCGGTATGATTGTACCTGATAACCGACAATTTCTCGATTAATTTACATTCAAATGTTATTAAACGTATTTTTTTCTCCACAATGTTTTTCTCCCAGTGCACCAAAATAGAATTGACCGGAAGTGAACTCGCACAAGGAGTCCGTCGTAAAATATGACATATTTCGTCGGAATACGGTACTTTCCTATTCATAAATATGTTTTTATATACATGTAGGCTATTTGATTTTAGAATAATACAATATTCTGAAACATGTAAGTTTTCTATTTATGTGATTTGCGTAATATTACGACATCTTGTAATCTCGCTTTCGACTATAGACTGGTAGTTATAAAAATAAAATATCAACATTTCCCATCTCTAAACAGCACAAAACTTCATAAATCGTGGGTAATCAAGCAGCTAAATTAATTCCATCAACTTAAATAAACTGAAAGCATCGATTTCATATCATAAACTTGCCCGATTGCATGATCGAATTGCTTTTATGGTCGATTTTCATGTACCTGCCGCGAATTAAAACATGACAACAACATCATGAACATGTGTTTACAATAGAAATATGGCGACTGGCTCCCAAGAAAAACTGACACGTTTTAGCGGACGTTTTTCAAACGATACAGTGAACATTAATCTAAAGCATAGCTCCTTGGCTCTTAACGGTATGTCACTTATCATAATGGGCTGCCTAATGATACTGTTGAAGTTATAGTTTTTCACATTTGAATGCCAAAACAATGGCATAATATTGCAGATATACTCTGTTTCAAAGTCATTTTTCTGGTACAAAAAGCTTTTTAGCTCACATCTATTTGTGGCACCTCCTTTAACGATATATGCTCTATATATTATCTCTATGTTGTTATATCTATTTCTCTCTGCTTTTATGTGAAAAAATTATGCAGATCTTCATTGTATATAGAATCTGAATGATTATTAAAGTGATGTGAAACACTTCGGTTGGGTGATCAAATAGAAATAGAGAATAATCTTGCTCAAAGTACCATAGTTATTTTTTACGAATATTAATCCAAATTGACAACGCACATCGTCATTCTGTTATTTTAATTCAATGCAATGACTCTCGATGGAGAAATCATTTGTATGTTTTTATTGTCGATAGTTGCGTCCCGAATCGAGATGTAAATATTTACAGTTGATCGTAGTTCAGACGATATTTTCTATGAAGTGGTTTCGTTGATTTCTTTGAAATTTAGTAGAAAGTTAGCAGAACGGTACCTTTCCCAGGTTGGCGTAATGCCTGAGTATACTAACTGGTCACTTCACGCACCCAAACAAGTCCATAATATGTCTTTAATGGAAGACAAAAACAATTGATTTTAGTACGATTGAGGTTGAATATATATATTTTTTTTTCTCCCTTTCATAGGTACATGTATCATGTACCGGTACTAAAAACTACTCAAATTCTATATATGGGTTGATATCTCAAAAGTGCATTCTGGCTGGATAAAAAACTAATTTTGAAACATGAATACGGAAGGAAGTTCAATATACATGATTTGCAGGTACTGGAAACGTGCAGCAGTGCTAAAATGACATAGAAACATATGCTACTGTTAGTCTAAAAATAGAAATTTCCTACTAAATGGGCACTTGTAATTTCTGGTTCGAAAATCAAGCAATGAGAACAAGATACTCCCAATCACCCTGTTGCCACGTCCCTGGTACTGGGGCAAATTGGGTGCAATTGCCAGGTGGACAAATTATTGTACTTTGCAAGTACATTTCAAGAATGCCTGGACAAACATACATGTATATTATGATATCTCTGAATGATTAATCGTTAATCATTAATTTTTCACATTCAGAAAAGTTTTCAATATGCCCATTAGCGTGATCGATGAGAAATGCACTGCACTCTTAGTGTTACATGGTTGCGAGGTACATATATATGGTACAAGTCTGCGAGTTACATGTATGCTAAAAAAAATTCTATATCAGATTTATGGAGGCACGTACTCAGCACTAGGATGATTTTTCATTGCTTCACATGTGCTTGCTTTGACAGTGAGCTCGAACAATTATTTTGAATTTTGGAAAATTCCCAGGCCCTCCTTATAAGCTAATATAACATGTGAGATCTAAAACCCTAAATGTAAACCATGGATGAAATATGTCCACCTACATGTACTAGTACCTCCTCATAATCCTTGAAATTCTACAAATTTGTTGAAAAATACTAGCGATATAACAAGATACACCAATGCATTCATATGTTTTTGCGCATAAAACCATGATATATTTGAAACTTTCAATTTGAATCTATGAATGCATTGGTGTATCTTGTTATATCGCTAGTATTTTTCAACAAATAAAATAGGTCTATCAGAATAGTTCACTATCTAAGGCGTTGTGTAATTACGGTGTCACATTGCAAGTTATGTGACAAGCTCTGAGCAGCACAGTAAAGACATCAAATCATTTTCTTGACCACATATCTACTACAAACATATTTGTCATTGATCCCTAATGGAGTTTCGCATATGTAAGAGAATGCATGATTGGCACAGGGTTTTCGCAAAATTTCAAGAAGCTCCAGTCATAGAAGGGTTATAAATAATTAAGACAGTTGTAGACATTAAACGGACATGGCTCATTCGAACCCTAAAATTTATGTTTACGTAATTCGAGAAAAGGGGTCTCAAAACATATATGCAAACCAGCATCCCTATCATTTTTGGTACGCGATAATGTGTTTCCATTGGATCTTATTTGTCCATGCGAGAATAATAGCCTCTGTTGACATGGATGTAACAATAGACCAGTTTTCCAGTTGGTTACACAATGTCAACATGAATTTTAGTCATTTACATTGATTCTTGGAAAACATTGATTTTTCTCAAATATACTCTAATCACAATTTAGTAGTCAATAATTCTCAGTTGGCTGTCGATGAACTGCAGTTAGTTAAATTCCGTAGTTGTTTTTAAATATACTCAAGCCAATCAAACAGTACCCATATCATCAAGATACAACATTTCTTCAAAATATGCTTTAGTTATCAGAATCGATGTATTGCAATAAAATAATGCTAATCACTGTCAACTATGGTATCAAATTACTCAAAACTTGTTGTTTACCAACATTCTTTCAACAAAATATGGTAGTATCATCACTAAAGTATATCAAAATTTGATCGTATTACCACTTGACTTTAGAGTTATCCATTTTCTTCCGCAATTTGTCCGAGAACCTCAGTTTGACCACGTGTTTCTGGGCCACATATTATACATCTCGAGAAATAACAAACTTCAAAAATTGATATCTGATCACTCTGAGCTTTGATGGGTGGTTTCCTTGACTCAAAGCAAAATTTGTTTGCCCCCAAAACAAAAGAAATAGTAATATAGGAGTGTCTGATCATCGGATTGAGTACCTCCTACCCAGGTGGTGAAAAATAAAAGATATGAAAAATTGATATCTGATAACTCTGAGCTTTGATTGGTGGGGTCCTCGACTCATATATAATATTTTGTTAACCCCCGAGCCGGAGAAACACTAATTTAGGACCGAAATGAAAATTGGGAAAATATAACGATATTGAAAACTGTCACTCAAATTTTTTAAATTTTATTTCTCCATCAGTTTAATTAAAACCACCTGCCTCTGAGTCACAAGATGAAATGTGGGAAAATGGCAAACATGGTAAGACCTCCAGGTCAGGGATAAATGCTGAAAAGACAAAATAGTCTTGTCGATAACAGTTTTGATCTAGAAAATATTTGGACTACATGTAAGTTGGTTTTTATTCCATTTTGAAGAGGAATAATAATCATATCCTCTATAACATAATCAAAATCTGATAAACCTGCTTGGAGCAAAATGTTCTATTCAAAATGGCATCCATGATGACAATTGGTATTGAAAAATGCCTATCACTTTCTGTGATAGGTGGCTTTAGGTGAATCAACTATTGCCAAGTTAGTAATAAAATGAAATATACACAAACAATGCTTTAATAGTCGTAAACGATATAATTATGTAGAATGTCTGTACCAACATGTCTATAACACACCTGTTACCCCATTTGATATTGGAATAGTTAGAAAATAGACATGAAAAATAACACCAAAAACAGTGTCTTCACCATCGGTTATAGTAGTAGAATCGGGGTAGTATAGGATTAAATTTGTTTTCAATTATTTTTCCTCAATATGTGTCTACAGTATATTGTTTACACGCCGTTCACTCAACACAACATTCAAATTATACAGCATTGCGGAACACAAAGCTAATATCTTATACTTCATATCATATCTATTTTTTCTGTGTGTTGAAAAAAATTCTTTAAAACAGTTAATCCAAGTAGATAATTAAAACAGTTCCAATGCTACGTGCATGTGCACACTGCGCACTCTCCCCATCTTTCTATTGTTTACAGTTGATTTCAACATATAAACGCGCAGTGGACGGATCTACGTAAATTGTGAAAAACTATGTGGATATATACTTAGGCCAATGAAAAAAGATACATGTTTCCGCACGTCGACCGACCCTAAAAATAACCTCAGACCAGGGGGTCTGGAAAAATATTGCACATACATGTATAGGGCCAAAAAAAAAAAATCAAACCCCCCGAGAAAACCATCACCCCATTTGTACAAAAAAAATCCTCACAAAATTTTGGGGGCCCACCCCCCTTTTTCATGTTTTTTTTTCAAAATTTCGGAGTTTTTTTTTAGCCGTTCATCAATACGGTAACTGTGTTAACTGCCTTTCAATCCCATTCCACTATCCTTTTTTGGTGCAAACTCTTGCTGTGTACCATTAAGACTCGAGCAATAACATGCTTAATTGGTAAACACAGATCAGAAAAACAAACTGTATTTCCAGGTGTTTCCTGTATCTAACAACAATGATAAAGCATGTAGGTACATTATAATACCCTGCTTGACAAAACAAGAGTCCACCTAACCGCGGTGCAGTTAGCGTTGCCACCGTGGCTGAAATGCAACTACTAGTACACCGCGGCTCCACCGGCTAACTACAGTTGGGCCGCGGTGTACTTGCCGTTCGGCCATGGTGTAATTGCCGCGCCGCGGTGTACGTTCATTAAACTGAAAAAAGACGATGCAAACCAGAAATCTAACCACGGTGTACATGCCGTTCGGCTGCGGTGTAGTTGCCTTTCGGCCGCAGTGTACTTGCTGTTGGGCCACGGTGTACTTGCCGTTAGGCCGTGGTGCTCAACTGCAGTTACAAACTCTGACACCGCGGCCGAACGGCAAATACACCGCGGTGCCAATGGACACTTGTTTTGTCCAGCGGGGTATGTCACAAATAGTCCTAGACCCCATTATACAGTAATGCCCTAAGTAATCAACCTCTTAACCAAAGCAGAATTATGGGTAACGTTCAGGATTTAGTCGGAATATGGCTTGTTGCCTTTCATCGGAAAGCTCTCGCCGTAAGCTTTCCGATGAATGGCAACAAGCCATATTTCCGACTAAATCCTGAAAAGTTACCCATAATTCTGCTGGTTATTTAAAGATGTCGATTACTTTAATAGGGCATTACTGTAGCCTTAATATATCGAGTGTGTTGTGTGTGACAGAACACTGGCCAGTGTAAATAGTGGTAAACAAGTCAGGGGTTCCACAATTATTTGTACATGACCAAAAAACTCTTCAGTCTTATTCACCGAGGTGGGGTGGTGGATGGGAATTGTTTTGTTTTTTTTTCAGTCTTATTCACCAAAGGTGGGGTGGTGGAGGGGAATTGTTTTTGGTTAGGTATACACAGAGATATACATGTATGGTTATTATATCCCCCGATATTAGTTGGCAGGTACCGGTATATTGTTGACCGTCCGACCATACAAACATTTCGCATTGTAACTCGGGAGTCGGTTGTCATATTTTGATGCTCTATGGCACGGTGACAGACCAGAAATGGGGAATGAATATGCATAATATCACGGGTTGTGACCATCGATGCCTACCAGAGTTATGGGCCCTGTTCGGCTTTATGAAATTCAGTCCGTTCAAAGTTTTTGCAATATAAGTGTCTGTTGTCGAATTTCCGATTTGGTTTGGTATGGTGATAGACCAGAATGATAGGGAAGGACATATGCACATATTACTGCATATCACAGGTTTTGCCTGTCAATGCATACCAGAGTTTCCGGTCTTGTTCCATCCGTAAACACATTATGCATTATTATAACTCAGGGGCTCCCGGTGGTACAGTCGGTAGAGTGCCAGGTGCATTACTCTGTCCAGTGCCGACGAAGCTGGTTCGAACCCCGTCATAGGTAGAGTGACTGGAATCATGTATCTGGGCAAGTTTGTCAGTTGCTTTCCGGGGGGTCGGTGGTTTATACACCGTAACGCAGTGAGACGATTTGCAATTTGAAAGGAATATACATGTATGTCAGCTGTGTATGTCACTAATAAATTGTTGGAAAATCTATGACCACAATTTCAACCTATTTTTGGTATAAAGTTTCCAACTAAATGTTGAGTGATGTTTGACTGCAGTTGGTGGGATTAAGACCCATGCATAACCAGCCCACGTCCCACTCTGATGCCCCGTCCCAAGAGGGTGGTCTTGCATTCATCACTGATGATGAGAAATTGTCAATATTAGATCTCATTGGAAAACAGGGTTTGATCTCGGCAGGGAGGGGATACAACCCCTTGTTCATGAGGGTTAGCTGCACCCATTGGGGAGATCTGCAATAGTCAGCCCGGTATTATAATCTGGAGATATCCTGGTGGCACCCATGTTGCAAAAGATATAATTTTTTTTAACGACAACAGAGCAGAAATCAGGGGGCCAATAACAAGGCATGCATGTGGTCTCATAACCACAAAACTACATGAAAGTCACCCATATCAACCCAAATTGGATGCAGTATATATATATGATTATATATGATTTCATTATCTCTATATCATATATATTCGGTCTCTAAAAACCATTAAATGCACTCAACATGTGATTTCCTCATGCTCCTGTTACGCAAATTCTAGTATAAAAATTTGTTAATTTCAGACAAAGCTCAAACATAACATCTGACCAGACAAGACATAGAAACCGCTAATCCCATTACCATGCTAACAACATCAGTCGAACATGATAAACCTTCAAAACAATAACACCGGACACTAGATTACGACCAACCACAGTCACACACGCCATGGATAAATACACTGTCAAAAGCACAGTATTTTTTTTTGTACGGTTATATCTGGCATATATCCATGGTTATATATAAACAGACTACGAGCATCTGTCCACAGGTCATTTGCGTAAAAAAAATTATATCTAATTCTTTCATTCCCTCAATGTACTTAATATATCTTCAAAGGATGAAGCAGAAGTTTTTAGGCTGTCAGTAAGATTCTAAGAGATAAGGTGGCAACTAAAGGTTTAAAGGGATACTGTACACAAATGTTGTTGTTGGCTTCTATAGTCTCTGAGTTGGAGAATAAGGTAACAATTTTTCCATTATTTGAAAGTCTGTTCAGTACGAAGTAGTGTTACGGATGGCAAATTTACCCAAATGCTAAAATACAAATTGTCGTTGTCGAGTAATTATACCCCCACTTTCGAAGAAAATGGGGGGTATACTGGATTGACTGCGTCTGTCCGTCACGCTTTCTCCGTCTGTTTGTCTGTCCGTCCGTCTGACCTCATAACTCGAACAACTATGAACCGATTTCAATAATTTTTTGTATGCAATCTCCTTAGGACGGTGTCTCCGCATGTCTCCGCGGTTCGGTCCGACTTTTTTTTTTCAAGTTACGCCCCTTTTTCGACTTATTTTGACTTAGAAAATTCTGTCCGACTTAATAGCTTTAACAAATATGAACCGATTTCAATAATTTTTGGTATACATGCTTCTCACAATACCCTCTCTACATGATGCGGCTAGGGATTGGCTCAGACTGTTTTTCGTAATATTACACCTTATTTTCGACTTATTTTGACTTGGAAAATTCTGTCTGACTTAATAACTTTAACAAATATGAACCGATTTCAATAATTTTTTCTGTACAAGCTTCTTGTGACACCATATCGATATTATTAGTCCGAATTTTTCTTTAAAGTTAAAAATCTTTTTGGTTGAGTTTACGGATAATGCGGGTTGAATTTGCCACGGTGGGTGTATGCTAGCACTCGAGTGCACACCTCTTGTTTTTGAACAGTTTTCAACCAAATGTATCAAATAAAAGTTATATTATATGCATACTAGTCCCATATACTCATTTAAGTTATGGTATCGTCACTAGTCACTGAGTGGCTTGAGTTTTCTCCCCGTATCAGCATAATGTTTAAAACGATCGTGTGTGCCATTTGCCAATCCAGTATCCCTCAATTAATTTGATTACGTCTTGTACACGGAAATTCGTAATTTAATTTACGCCATTTTATGGCTCCAGTCATAAATTGAATTTATAGCAAATTATTAACTTTGATTTTAAGATAGCCTATTAACCTGAGCATTTACAAAATACATCTTTGACTCAAATTACTTATGTTTCTATATATTATCGATATTAGATCGTTGTTATCACCGGAAACATTTTTTTCTTAGACGTATCTCAACAACATTTGTCTAATATTAGTCCAGTGCCTTTATGGTTTTACCCAGAACTAATTGCAACAGAATTTTTTTGCTGGAATAGGTACATAGACCCTCCATAAACAACATACTAAAAATCAGCAAAAATCGGAAAATTGGTGATTTTCGTGAAATAAATTTGGGAAATTTTGGTCAAATCATCCATTTATGGATTTTCTTTTAGCGTATTTAAAAAATTCAAATACACAAGTCCTACAAATATCATGCTGATTTTGTTACCCTCACTTTTCTGAACACAGACCTGAGAACCATTGCCAGATTTTTGGAGTATTTTTCGAGTTGTGTGACTTCAAAAACGCGAATTTACCTTATTTCGGAGCCTAAATTTTGCAGAATGAGCCAAATGTCATATTTTATGGTTTAATAATTATCTTAAAAAAACGAGCCCAAAATACAGGGCTTTTCCTCACTAGATAAAGCAATTTTTTTTATTATTATGTGCATCTATGGTTAAGAAGAATAAAATATTCTCGAACAAAATGTGTGTTCCATTGTATGGACTTAGCCAAATTTGCCACTGACATAGAACTCGTGTGATGCAATATTTGGGGTCATGTAACTGAATAAATTACAATCTATATGCTATGTTTCTCGTATGCTAGGTTTCTCGTAACCTTAATTAAGAATACAAGATAGAACAAATTGTGATGGAATTTCTAAATACATTTGTGAAGAAAATTAAATTATGGCTCCATGAACTCTTAGTCTAGCCTCTTTTCCGAAAATGCTATTTTGGGGCGTTTTTGTAAATATTTTAAAGGTTTTTGTGCATATTCAGAAAAATTAACAAAAGTTATTGTGTAAAAGTATTTTATCTTCTTATATTAGTTTTTTGTTGAGAAAATAACATATCAATGGTTATACGGTTATACCAATGAATGTCACTGGATTTCTCTCATCACTTCGGATAATTTACTACAAATTTGAATGGCAGAAACATGGGGTAGGGGAAAGCATATCAGCAAAAACTTCAAAATCAAGCATCTTGAATCATACAACATTATATTATCAGCTTCTGCATGTATTGTTCTTTCATACGTAACTTAAAACTTTTTTTGTTTATATACATTGACAGCGCTATAATCCTTTTTGTTGTAATTTGGCAGTGAAATGTCAAATTGTCATTTTGGAATTATTTTTAATCAACATAGCAATAACATTCTAAATAAACGTCCAGTAACGTATTAAGCTGTTTAATAACGCAACAGGAACTAAAGTGTTGTGGGAGGAAAGTTCGAATAATTTTACGCACTAAAACACCATTTGTTTTTTCTCTTTATGCCCAAATACCTTTTTGAATGAACAAAAATTTCTCAACATGGCATTTTTGGAAACAAGTTAAGACCAAGGATTCAAAGGGCCATAAGTTGATTTTCTTAAACAATGGTTTGTTAATATCTTTGCAATTTGTTCAATCTAGTATACTTATTACTTAAAAGGTAATAAGAAAAGCAGGGCATATGGATAACAATTTATTGATTTACATGACCTCAAATATTGCGTTTCATCACACGAGTTCTGTGTCAGTGGCAAATTTGGCTAAGTCCATGCAATGGAACACACATTTTGTTTGAGAATATTTTATTCTTCTTAACCATAGGTGCACATATTAATCATCTTTTGTGTTTTATCTTGTGAGGAAATTACAAAAACAGGGAAAAATCTCTGTCTTTTGCGTTAGTTTTTTAAATAATTAACCATAAAATATGATATTTGGCTCATTCTTCAAATTTTAGGCTCAGAAATAAGGTAAATTCGCGTTTTTGGAGGCACACAACTTGAAAAATACTCAATAAACCTTGAAATGGTTTTCAGTTCTGGATTCATGATAGTGAGGACAACAAAATATGTATGATATTTGTAGGATTTGTCAATTTGATTTTGTTATATGAAAATCCATAAATTGATGATTTGATAAAATTTTCCCATAATTATTTCACGGAAATAAACAATTTCCCTTTTTCCGATTTTTGCCGATTTTGAGTATGTTGTTTATGTACTTGTTCGAGAAAAAAAAAATTCTGTTAATATTAGGCAAATACATGTACCGGTAGTCCGGTACATGTATATAATACCTTGATCATGTTCAGACCAACTATCCATTGGAAACCATATCTATATAATATTAATATCTGTACCCATATTAATGAAGCGAATGATGGGTATACTGGAATGTGGATTTATTATGCCCCGACCCCTGAAGGACGTTCAGGGCATATAATAATACATGCAGTCAAGGGCTGTCATTCATCTACCAGTCTGTCTGTATGAACATATCACCTTGTAAATCAGGCGCTAACAATAAGAGTTTTTGTCCTTCTGCATGGTGATAGCACATATTGGGGATATTAAGGGATTCCCGTACACAACTGGAGTTGTGCATTCATTTTTCTCAGTTGCGGCCCTTGTTTGACCTTGTTGAAATATATTGAATTTACACCCCATTCACGACTACATCAATATCCAGTAAACTGATGTCAAAAGTAGCTTTTGATTCTAAAAATACGAGGTTTATCGTTTTTCAGTGGTGTTAACTATTTTTTCCAACTCCAGTCACATCCATATGCGATTACAGGGCGTGGTAAACGAACCCACATAGTTGAGGTGGGTGCAAAATGGTACATGCTTACCTCTAAACAGTCAGCAATCAAATTATATGACTTGAAATTGTGTCAAGATGGCAAACTCATGCCCTCATCCAATTGGGAATGAGTATTTTGAATTTATAGTGGGATATAGTAAAAAAGTGAATAGTATATTAAATTCATAGAGTAGTAATTATATGGTGTCGAATTGAAGGGGACATTTTGATGAGAGTGAAATATTTTGACATTTGTTATTTCCAGGAGAACGGACACAGGTGCTTTATTCATACTACCAATTCACTCTCCCTAACTTGAAGCGTATGCATTAGAAGTTGGTCAGACCATTGGTAAAAGATTATGGAGATTCATTTTTGAGTTTTAATTCAGTAAGTATTAATTATCATGCTTTACAATTGGGACAGGCACACTATCACTAGCTTTAACTCTTTTTATTCTAAATCCTCATTGACGAGTAGTTCCATTAGAAAATATACAGGTAATAAGTTCAACAAACAACCTTTGGTTTATTGGAACTTATAAGTTATTATGTGAACATGTCCTTCAATTAAATAACTCTTTTGTACCGGTATTATCTGTTATTATGTGCTTATTTTTTCATGAACACACCTCCAGATTAATAACAGGAAATTCCAATGTATACTTTCATAACTTAGGGAAAATACATATAAAGTACCGGTATAGAAAGAGTTGAAGATATGGGCGGCCTTGGAGGTGGGTTTGCTGTTTAAATATTCACCTCGGTCAAAAACCACCATAAACAGAAATAATAGTAAAATATAGATAGACTTTGTTCTTATCCCAATCAGAAATATGGCAAAAACAGTATGCTATTGTAAATGTTTTCCCCTTGTTATGTAAACAGAAGCAAAAAAAGTTACGTTTTCTGACTTTTGTTTAGATCCGGATATGGTAAACATAAAGAGCGCTATTTGTTACTCTTTTCCCGATATGGAAATAATAAAGAGCGTTTATATAATTTTTGTGTGATTAACCAATAAATTACGTTGTGTTGTGTAAACAGAAGCACAACTGCTGTAACACAAGCAGGTTCTTGTTTTTGTACACCATCATACGTCTTGACGACAATGTTATATTTACGCTCTGATTATGTTTGGCATATGAGCGGAACTGTATGTATTTTGGTGTTCCTTCCGTTGATGGCGATTTGAACAAATAGAAATATTCCTGCAACGAACGCCGCTCTTGCCTTTAATGTTCTCCAGATAATACTGAGTATCAGATGACTTTCATGTCAAATCCCATTATCATCAGCAAATTCTTGCACAGACAAGGTCTACTATCAATGGAGCGAATTTATGCAACAAACATGATAGATCTGTTGAATCTTCCCATCTAGGGTAAAGGGGGGGGGTCTATCATTTGATGATATTGAGTTGGGAAAATCCTGTGCCAATGCATTCTCTTATATAAGAGTCTCCCCGCCAATACAAGATAATACATTGGCCTAACAATATTTACCATGACCTTGTAAGCCAGTGCATTCTCTTATATATCAATTAATAATATGTGAGGCTCCATATGCCAGTGATCTTTACTGATTAGACCGTGTTGTGGCTGAGGTAGCTGTCACCCGGAGATGGAGAAATTCCTATTTTGATTTTCTATTTCTGTGTACTATTCTACATCAGAATTTCTGAGGTGTATGGGGCAAAGCCCAGAATTTTGTTTTTAAATGGTCAAACTCGTGTCAAAATTCCTGGAAAATGGCTATATTCTATAAAATCAATCAATGATAGTTAAAATTGTGATAAATGAAACGAAACATCCACTTAACTGACCCCAATTAGTTTACTTATTATGAGCAAAAAGAAATATCACAAAAGGATAGACGTATTTTGAAAAAAAGTCGAAAAAGTTTTGGCATATATATTTGACGAAATTTCAATGGTCATAACTTAAAAATCGTTCCTTAAATCACAACCAAATGAGCTTTAAAAACAGCTCACATCATTTGTCCTACTATCTAATGAGAAATAATTACATGTACCATTTATTGTATATGTTTCGTATATGTTTCGTGGTCAAAGCCACCAACAAGCAATTTTTTCCGCAACTAAAAAAAAAAAATTCCTGCTTGTTTTTTAGTGTTTTGGCAATGAGTTGGGCTTCAAAACCACTTTGAATGAGAGAAATAATGTAATTCTAACTGTAAACTGACTGCAGGCAGTTATCGTGTTGTATTTTGTTGCAAATTTTGAAATCCAAGTTGGCCGCTGGCAGCCATGTTTTTTTGGCCGAATAACCTAAAAATGACTCATTCCTATTTACATGTCCATGTTAACATCCATGATAAATAGTATGCACAGAAATTCATATACAGCTGTTTACAGTGAATTTCCCCCCGCAAATCTCTGTTTAGTGTCAAAAAATGGTCGGAAAAAAATGTCGAAAATGGAAACAAATTTGGCGGTGGGGGTGGGTGGGTACAAAAAATGATCGAAAGGGAAAAAATGCCATACGTGCCTGAAATTTATGCATGTATTGGATCAATGTACTTTCTCCTTGCATATTATAAAACTGTTTAAGTCGGTTATAACTTATTGGACTCGCTACCGTAGGCTACCGGACATTCATAAACTAAATGGTCCCGGGTTATGCCCTTGACCATCTTGGCATCTAGTTTACGAATGTCCAGTAGCTCTTCCATTAACCCTGACATAGAGCCACATCGGTTTTTGTGTACAGGTACTCCAATCAATAATGCAGGCATGCCAAAAATAATGCTCTGCTAGTATTTAATGTTATATGTACATGTAGCTACAATGGCACTGATTATTGTTACGTCCAATGCTGTTTTAGATTTAATTAGATCTTTGAGCATTTTCCGAAATATAATTAATGTACAAAAACATGACAAATTCTGAATATTACGGTTTGGTTATAACCAATTTTGGGCACCCAATCCTGTTGTAATGGGTCGGCAAAGGCCTAGAACAATGTGTGATATATGAATCTGCTTAACCGAAGGTATACGCTTCAATCCATCACTGGAAATTTCCACCTTCATCATTCCATGATGTTCTGTGAGAATTATATCTCATGTCCAAGCTGAGCTACATTAACACTTTTATTAATGTACATGTACATCATCTCGTTTGGCCCTTATTTGCAGGTAGGAACATGTTTGGAACTACATTGGAACTACAGAGAAGAATATTATCCCGATCTCTGAGCTTCGGGTAGTGTAATTCGATGTTCATACTAAGAATTAAAGGCTCAACATCATACCCACAGGTTGCATCCATGTACATGTGTATGTATAGCAGGAAATTCTCTAACATGGTGACTAGGATGAAAGTCATACAATGTTCCGCTTCCAGTAAGAAACCACATCTTTGGTAAGAAAGTCGCGCAACATATCCCATGTTTACATCTGGAGCCATCAACATAACGGAAACATGTTTGGAACTACATTGGAAGTACAGAGAAGAAGTTCAACACAACAAGCACCTAAATGATTCTGAGCTTGAGTCAGTGTAGTTTGGTGTTCGTACTAAGAATTAAAGGTTCAGCATCGCACAGTTTGCACTTATGTACATGTGTATGTACTGCAGGAAATTCTCTTAACATGGTGACCAGGTTAAAAATCATTCAATGTTCCGCTCCCAGTAAGAAACCGTGTCTTTGATCAAAGAGTTGCGCAAAATATTCTATGTTTACATCTGGAGCATCAACATAACGGAAACCAAGACCGTTCCATCGTCTCTCGATGGCCTTTTCATGACGTCATTTATGTTGGAGAGAGGTATAGGAGATTTTGACATTTTCTGCTGATCATTCTTCGGAATAAGTGCCAAATTAATGTGAATGACCAGGACTGTTGGTAGAACATATACTCTATTGTGGTGGATTGGCGGTAACATGGCATGACATTGACCGCTTCTAGTGTATGTTCAACCTCATTGCTTTGCGAATTGGTTGAACATAAACCCGAAGTCGTCAATGTCACACCATGTTACAGTTACCATCAATCCACCGCAACTAAACTAAAAACGTTTTACTGAACCAAGCAGTTCGCGGCAATCTCACACGACTTCCCCGTCAAGAACATTTTGGGCTGAAGTTTGTTAGATAGTGCCGTCCACCTCCCCCAAGCCCACCCACCCTACAAGTGATTTTTCCTATAGTGTTTTTGAAACGTGTCTCTTTGTGGTGTCATTCTTTTGGTATGCCCGTTATTTCGTAAAGGTGATTTTTTACGAAATAACGGGTATGTTAGAGTTACATTTCTTTGAAAAACTCAAAACATTGGGCGACAAATTTTCTCGACGGGGAAGTCGTATGATATTGCCCAGTTCGCTATAAAATTATGAAACGTTCTTAGACATTATAATTGAAATTACCATGTAATTACATATTGAATGCATACATTTAGAAACCTGAATAATACGTTGAAAATGTTTGGATATTGAATCTACAGTTAAAGGTGACATATGCAACTGGTTTCATCATTTGCCAAAATAATGAATTTAATTGGTTGCCCATTTGGTCAGCCAACATATCCTACAATCGTGCTATTTTATAAATGCGCTTATCTGCTGATGTGCAGCGTAACATGTCAATGTTTTGAGATAGGTTTTGCATTTTGACCGAAAACTTCATTACCTATCTCCCCAAATTTTTGTGACATCACTGATTGAGGTTAAAGCAATCGCTGTTTATTTCTCCCAACACATATCATATTTCAGCAAGATGATAAGTCAAGTGATACATGTATTTATTCTTTTACAAAGTGTATCTTATAATTGGATACAGAGCCAATGATAGGATTTGACCAGTAAAAGAAGTATGTGTATGGAGGTGATGTACACATTGAAAACTTGTTCGTTCGTATGTATTGACAAGACACAACAGGTGTATCCTCATGTCATGGCTGATTGGTCATCTGTAGCAGTTGATAACACATGCATGCCGTGAACATGTGATTAGAATCCAGGGACATTTTCATTAACTATATATGCTCTTTGTAACTTTAACAGAAATACAAATTCTGAATGCAAAAAATTATGGGCGCAGTGCGTGTTCAGCTGAAGTTAAGTTGAGACCAGAATAATATTATCCATCATGACCTGGGGCGTGGGGATGGAAAGATCTCACCGAGGGACAAGATATTTCGACCGATTGTTCGGACCCAATAGCTGGCCCCGAAGATAAGATTTTTCTATGCCCACATCCCAGGTCATAATGGATTATTTTTCTCCCAAACCCAAGAGCCTCATACTCATTGTTTTGTTTTATACCAAATATTGGCACATTTCAGTAGTTTAGTAACGGTACATCTGGGGAGAAATCTGATGCCACATTTGTGATTTTATTTGTTGATTTTGGTATATACTGGGAAAGCAAAGCACGATACCCACACAAGCTAGCCGATATCATCAATGCTCCTGACATGAATTACAACACATTTTGTTAGACTGCCAGTCATTGCTACATATTCCGAATGACGTGTGGTACCATGTCATTGACCAATATGGTATTGAATGTTATCTCTACCTGTCAGATGATCACTGACAATCTGACTCGCTTGCTGGTTAGGTCGGCCGCATTTATGTGGAAACAGTTTCATTTTGATAATGGTGATGATGTTCAATTGCCCTTACAAGTACTTGTTTGCGATTCTGTACTTGGTGGAATTGATCCCCAGAGAATGACGACACAAGGGGGGGGGGGAAGTTGTTGTCACTCTCGGGCATCGCATCGATGAGTTGATTGAGTGGTTAAATATAGAATATCCATAAATACTGTTGACGAGATACATCGTTTATTTTCGCGAGTATGATTCAGTAAATAAATTCCAAATGGGAACCGAGCTTTAGCGAAGTTCCCCCATTTGCTGAATTATACATTCGAGCGAAAATAAGCCTTGTATCTATTCAAACTATATGGGTATTATTTTTATCCATTTTAAATATAATGAAATAATGTGCAATTGTTGGCTAAAAAAGCAGTACACAAGAGCGTTCTCAATTATGATTGTCTATACTCTTTGCTTTTGTGGATTTACGTGATACCCATACAAAAAATGGTGATGCCAAGTATTTTTCCTTGTAAGCCGAACATTATCTAAGGCAATTTTGGCAAATTTGGTGATTAATATATTCTTTCACTGCATATAACGATACCTCAAGTGGACTACACAAAATTATAAAATTATCTTTTGGCTAATGGCTATGCGAGGTGCGAGGGCTGTTGTGACTCTACTCGACTGAAATGGTATGAAAGAGGCTACAATACTATTTCGGATGCCACGCACCTGGTGTCTCGATGCTCGTAATGAATGATACGGGAGAGTGGCTCCGCCCAGTTGTGACGAGGGATACTAATCCATGCCCGTAATGTTCTCTGGGTTGAAGACTGATATCATGTCTGAAGGGTGCTTCCGTATTTTTTATTATTGGTTAAAGCTATAAAACAATATTTTGAACATGAACATGTTATGTTCTTTGGAATTATTTATCGACTCTTGTGTAGTCCACAACTGCATATAAACAATACAACCATTAGTTCATGCACTCCCATTAGTATTGCAAAGCCCACAAAGTGAATTTTTTTTAATATATATAAATATGTTTGAACAAATAAAAATCTCTAAAATAGATAAAAACGTCCCCATACGTGATTTTTTTGGAATAAAGTAGAGACCCAGTGAAAGACCAGTAATTTTTTATGCGGACCTTTCACATGAATATATCAATTGAGTTTGAAGATTTATTTTACCTGAATTATAGCCCTTAGTATATCAGTTTTGTAATGTTATATATGACCTTTGGCATGATAACATGAACAAACTTTCACAACAATATCTCATTTGAGTTCAAAAGTAGGGATTGTCAGATATCTTTTCTACCAGAGTTATGGCACTTAGTTCTTCCATTTTTTTTATATATACATAAATTTATTGATTCTTGGTAAAACAGATTCACTCTAATATGAGCAACCAAAAATAACTTGACCTTGGGCAATTTTTTATGCACAACCTTAGCTGGGTAGCATCAGTGCTCATGTTAAGAATGCGTTATTTGCGACCCTTCAAGTCATTTAAATAATTAAGTATCTGGGATAAACAGCAGCTGAAATATAACTCCTGACAAAGTTACATCTATGTTTTAAGAATATAATAAAGCTCTTTATTAATAATAATGTATAGCATTTGTAAAGCGCCTTTCCCATGAGGCCCAAAGCGCTCAAAGTTTTACAATTATTACCCTGACGAGCCTGAACATTCAGTAACCATCTACTGCTCCCCGGGGACAGGGGGAGGTACAGCCGGGAGTATGCGAGGATACCATATGGCTAGCATACTGACAAGATCTTTCACTGCTCATTATCAGGTACCCTTGTAATGCATGGGTGGTGCAAAGCAGACACAGTACGAGCGACCTTGCTCAAGGGTCACAACTTGGCGCGAGATTCAAACAGTGTACAATCCAACAATTGCACATCGCTCAAGTCGGCCAAGCCACTGCTGTGTGGAAACTCATAACAGACCACCAGCCAGTCGCGAACTCGCCTCGCTGTGTTGACAGCGAAGACAAGTCCAACGCGCTAACCACTGGACCACGGAGCTCCACTGGACCAATTGCTGATTAGTAGCCCATTTATAAATAATTTGATGCCCACAGCACCTATCCAAAATATTAACCATGCATTACTAGTTTTACTTTTGTCCAATTTTGCTACATATGTTTAAAGGAACGCTCTTTATTGCTCATTTTTGATTTTTAAAGACGTCTGAGGTCAAATGACACTCCATTTCAGTTTATCGCTGTTTTAAAAAAATTGACAAATCAGATTGCAACAACCATTTTGGTTATATAATCAATTTGGATGAAATAAGTTTTAGTGTCCTTTTAAAGACATTTGAAGTCTGATGAGATTCCCTGGCATTGGGTCAAGTTTTCAACTATTAGAATCCATCGATTTTCACAAAATTGACATTGTTTTGTGCAGGCTAATGTACTTATTCCTGGTAAGATACCTTGTATTGCAATTTGCTAAAAGCACAAATGCTCTGAACTATATATATAAATATTTATGTTTTGTTTTTAATAAATATTGAAATTATTTTCTGCATTGTCTTATTTTGTGGTCCACATGTCATTACTATCTTTAGAGGTAAAATAGCTGCTTGGAGTGGTTAGATGGGACACCTTTGAATTACCAATTAAAATAGTTAGAATAACCATTCTAGGTAGAAAACTTTCCCACCAATAGTAGTTATCAGATTAACTACCCGTAGGTAGTTAAAATTCCAACCACCCACAGGTAGTAAAATTAACTACTGGGTAGTTCGTATTCATCCCCCTACCCAAAGTAGTTAAAAATTTGCCTCCCGTTGGGTAGTTAAAATAGCCCCCGGGGGTAGTTATTTCAACTACCGAATGTAGTTATTTTAACTACCAAAGGTATTTAATTTTTTACCTACCCATCAGGTAGTAAAATTAACCACCCAAGGTAGCGGGATGAATACGAACTACCTAAAGTAGTAAACTTTAACTACTTTTATCGTTAATTTACCAACTTTGAATTTAGTGTGTGGGCAGCGCAAAGGGGGGGGGGCGGACAGCGGAGCGCGTTACAGGCCCCTGTGCTTCCAATGTACATTTTTATAAATGATGGGAGATTCTATTTAGTATAGAGAGGGATAATGACGAGGTTGTTGATTGTCATGGTATTACGTAGATGTAGTGCACATGGATTGACAGTATCGTATACATTTTTATATTTAAATATGCATATGTATATGCATATGAATAACTCTAAACTGAATTCCCAATTGTTGTTGTCCAGAACTCTGAATATATTTAACATGTTCGGCACGCAGGTGCGAGTTCCGGTATCGGTGCTGCCACAGCTATTCTCCTGTCACAATGTGGAGCCAAATTGGTCTTGGTGGCCAGAAATGTAGAGAAACTGAAGTCGGTGGTCAAATCTTGTCAAGAAAACGGATCGTCACTAGAAAAGGTTTGGAATTTTACGATTTGTGATACATATGGTATAGATCCAATGTTTTGATGCTGATATGTTATGCTGTCGTAGTAAAACCATCATCTCGCTATTCATTTTTTTCGTGTTTTGTTTTCATTTTGTCAGATGAGGAAATGTATACAGTGCAGATAGTTTGGAAAGTACCATTTAAAGATGGATTATCTCTTTAAATAACAAATTTGAAATAGTTGCGTGGGTATAATATAATAAATATTAACTGAAGACCCCTGTCCGGAAAGGCTTCTATCAATTAATATTGATTTTATTTCGAATATTTTATTGGGCACGCGTTTATTTGTCTATTTTTAGAATGGACCATTCGGGTGATACTATATAGGCTATAGCGATATAGAGCATTATATATAGGCTCGTCCTATGGCGACGCACCGAATGTCAAATGTCCCAGATTGATTGGTGTATTGTTTTATTCCATAGTTATAAGCGATAATGAGTATAATTAACGTTTATTTGTGACAAAATTGCACAATAAAATTTCTGGTCTCTGTTAACAGTATTAAACCACTATTGTTCATTAGCTAAACAACCACACCTTTTTAGACCAGAAAATATTCGAAATAAAATTAATATTAATCGATAGAAGCATTTCCGGACAGGGTTCTTCGATTCAGATCTAATAATTTATACCCGGAAACTATATAAAACATGTTTACAAAGAGATAATCCACCTTTAAGATATTTCAAGATCAGTCATATATAGTGTGTATTATTTCATGCCTATGGAAGTCCAAAACTGAAACACAAACTAATTTTAAAGATATGATAAGTTAACAAAAACCAAGGACAAAAACAAACAAACTAACACCAAATATTCAAACAGACAAAGCCATTTCTTTTCTGAAGCGCGGCGAATTTTATATCGTTAAGCCCATCAATGCTTGAAACACCCGACTGGATTCGTACTTCCAAATTTATGTAAACCTCTCCTGGACCCAGCCTCACAACTTTTAACATGATCAGCACATCTATGGACAATTTTTATACTATCAATAATGCTACATGGAATGGAAGTTATCATACCGATCTATATCACCAAACAAGAATTGGAACAAAATGTCCTATCACTAACTCGCGGCCATTTTGGATCCACCTGCAGGTCCGGTTCCGTGGTTTTACTTAACTTTCCATATATGGAAGTCATGAATAATTCAAAAGCTCCATATATGGAAATGTTACTCCAAAACTTTGACATGTAGCACTGAAACCACGGAACCGGTGATGGGTGAATCTATGAAACTACGGAAATGGACCTGGTGGATCCAAAATGGCCGCGTGTTAGTGATAGGGCATATTGGAATTAGTTCAAAGAAAGAAGCTTAAAGGGGTACTGTACGTCATTTTCAATGAATTCGCGGTAATAACAACGATCTAATATCGATAGTATATAGAACACTAAGTAATTTGAGCAGGGGCGTAGCAAGCATATTTTATTGGGGGGGGGGTATAACCATTCATCGCGAAGCGATGACCCGACGCCGAAGGCGTTGGTGGGGGAGAGCACGAGAGGGGGTGGCCCCCTGTCGATGGGGGGGGGTCCGGGGGTCCTCCCCCTGGAAAAATTTCTGACATTTGAAGCTTAAAGTGACTCTCTGGTGGCTTCTGACCCATCTGACATTGTTTTCCCACCCACTACATTATCATAGATTAGATCAACAACATTCTTATCATTTATCAATTGTAATTTCATAAAATGGTAGGCCATTGAAAGTGTAATGAACAAATAGGTATATGGGAATTCATGTTGTGTTATTATCTAGTCATTAATGATGTGAAATTACTTCCATAACTGGGATCAGATATTCAGAAAGTAAATATGTCACAAACAACCATGAGAAAGTAGACTACATGGATACACACATCACCATGGGTATGTATCGTGGTGTATTTATCGTGTGGGTATGAATAGTGTGGGTATGTATAGTGGGTATGTATCGTGGGGGTATGTATCCTGGGTATGTATAGTGGGGGTGTGTATAGCGTGGTTATGTATAGTGGTGGTATGTATTGTGTGAGTATGTATAGTGTGGGTATGTATAATGTGGGTATGTATAATGTGGGTATGTATAGTGTGGGTATGTATAGCGTGGGTATGTATAGTGGTGGTATATATTATGTGGGTATGTATCGTGTGGGTATGTATAGTGTGGGTATGTATAGTGTGGCTATGTATAGTATGGGTATGTATCGTTTGGGTATGTATAGTGTGGGTATGTATCATGGAGGTATGTATGGTGTGGGTATGTATCGTGGGGGGTGTGCATTGGCGCGATCGTCGGCGATACTTCATTAGTTTGCCAAATATTTGTACTAACCTTTGGAAAATATTGGGGGGGGGGGGGTAAATACCCCCTTGCCCCCCCCGGTTCCTACGCCCCTGAATTTGAGTCCAAAATGTATTATGTAAATGTTTAGGTTAATAGGTTATCTTAAAATCAAAGTTAATAATTTGATATAAATTTAATTTATGGCTGGAGTCATAAATAAAATTACGAATTTCCGTGTACAAGACGTAATCAAAATAATTCACGGATAGTGGAATGGGCAAAGCGTGACACACATGATCGTGTTAAAAAATTATGTTGATAAAGGGACGTAAACTCAAGCCACTCACTGACTAGTGACTATACAATGACTTAGTGAGTATATGGGACTAGTATGTATATAATTTAACATTTATTTGATACATTTTCTTGAAAACTGTCCAAAAATTACTCGACAACGACAATTGGTGTTTTCGCATTCCGGCTAATCTGTCATCCGTAACATTACTTCGTACTCAACAAACTTTCTACACTCTAAGACTTAGGGGTTCTTTGGGGTTCTTTGAAGAACTCGCTGGTTCTCTGTAAGAACTCATCGGTGTGTAACTAGGGTTCTCTTGGATGCTGAAGGGTTCTTCATGACCAAACAATAATGCAGTTGATACATGTGCCATGGAGCCGACTTGGGTGATTAACATGACTAAAACATCAACCAGTGAGAAAGGAGTACGTGTTTGTTCGCTGGGTTGGGGAACGGTAATGTATAATAGCAATGCAATGCATTACATTTTCTTAAGTAATGCAAAGTAATGTGTACTGCCCAGTTTTCTGCATTATATAATGCAGACTTTTACGCGTAACCTAAAGCAAATAATGTAGGCCTACTACTAACCAAATTTTAAAATGGTGAGGAATTCAATTACAATTTGAGACTTCCGTATATGTGTGTATATCCTTTATAGACTCGAAAACGGCTCGACCGATTGAGCCCAAACTTGCTATCTAAGGGTAAAAAGCCACGAGAAGTGTCATCGCACCGCTTCTGAGAACGCTCGACCACTCCTTCACCCTTCAACTGCCACCGTAATGGGGATTGATGGGTTATATACTTGCCGAAATTTTAGAGTTACTTCGCCTGCATCATACAGAAACATGTGATGGCAGAATTCCAGTTTCTGATGAAAAGGTTACCAAGTTTTCTCCACTCGATTCTCTTAAAATGCACCCTAATCGGTTAAATTCTTTCGATAATTCTATCTAAATACATCTTAGCTATTATTCGGATCAGCTCTCCCCATCGAAAAAGTGATAGTTGGACCAAAACGACACTTGAGAAAAGTTTGTTTACAATATCAACGTATTGAATACGTGGAGCCGACAACGTTATCGCACGTTCGTCGGCTAATCGTAAAACACACACAAATATGTGTTAAAGTGCAGACTAATTCACCACCTTCGTGTATTCAAGAATATGAATCACACCAGAATTAAGCGAATTGTATATTGAATGTGTAGGTATAAGTTGCCATGTATATATAATTCCCCAAATGCTTCAATATCATGACAATTTATTAGTTATTATAAAAACCTCAACGTTTACGGAACGTCGCGATATACGCAAGAACCATGTTGGGGTAGATTATGGTTCCCTTAAGAACCCTGTTCTGATATATGAAAGGTTATCTGAAGGATCCTCGTGTGACCCTTATGATGGGGTCCTCCGAAGTACCATCTGGTGTTCTTATAAAGGTTCCCTGAAGAACCATGTTGGGATATATTATGGTTCCCTTAAACCATGTTCTGTTATGAACAGTGTTCTCTGAAGAACCCTCTTGTCGTTCTTCTGTGGAACCTTATGATATGGTTCTTCAGTAGAACCTTATGATGGGGTCATTTGAAGCACCAAATAAGGTGCTCCTATTGTGACAAGGTGAAGAACCTTTTTTAGGTTCTCTGAAGGACTTCTGGTTCTAAGAGTGTAATAATGGAAATCTGGTTACCTTATTATACAGCCCAGAGACTAAAGAAACCAACAACATCATTTGGGTACAGTATCTCTTTAACTGCAGTCGATCACTTCCTGCCAGAACCTCATCTTCTGCAGTCATCCTCCAAGTGAAGTCATTGTCGTAATATTGTATACATAAATGCACACGGTGAATAATTTGAATTCTAGATGGTAGTAGAACATTCCTTAACTTCAAAACATAAGGGATGTTATATAACTTTAACTGTAATTTATATAATGTAGGGTTTTGTATATAGTAAGAGGAATAACTCTAAATAGGATTGTAATGTAATGTGTATCAACTACAATAACTCTATTGTCTTGGTGGTATCACTTCCTGTATAAATAAAAGTTGAGTTCATAATGGCTTCCTTAATAGATGTAGATCCATTGGAACTTAGTATCATGGCTTACGCCATCTAATTTCCATAGCTCGTCCTGAACTCTATGAGCGAGTAGATTTTCAATAAAAGTAACAACAAGAGGTATGCACTCGAGTGCTAGCATACCCCCAGCGTGGCAAATTCAACCCGCATTATCCGTAAACCCAACAAAAACGATTTTTAACTTTAAAGAAAAATTTGGATTAATAATTTTGATATTGGTTCATATTTGTTCGAATGATTGCAGAAACCCCAAAAAAAGGTAGAAAATGAAACGCAAACTTAACATCTAAGATGGCTTTTGTCGAGTGTGATGGCATCCAAAAAAAGGAAGTTTCAAATATCTACGATCAAAACTGTAGGAGGAGTTGATTACACCATGAAGGTACCCTCATACAGAAAAACAGAAAATTATATAAAAAAAAATTCAAAGTCGAAAGGCCCATAACTTTGTGAAAAATCATTGGATCAAACTCAAATTCGAACTTGACCTGTATTTTGATATGAACGACCCACAAAAACTTCCAATTAAACAATCCAAACTTGAGTTATCATCCGGAAACCAAAGAAAAAACAAGAAAAATTGAATTTTCTGAGTCGAAAAGCCCATAACTCTGAACAAATAGGTATATGGGAATTCATGTTGTGTTATTATCTAGTCATTAATGATGTGAAATTACTTCCATAACTGGGATCAGATATTCAGAAAGTAAATATGTCACAAACAACCATGAGAAAGTAGACTACATGGATACACACATCACCATGGGTATGTATCGTGGTGTATTTATCGTGTGGGTATGAATAGTGTGGGTATGTATAGTGGGTATGTATCGTGGGGGTATGTATCCTGGGTATGTATAGTGGGGGTATGTATAGCGTGGTTATGTATAGTGGTGGTATGTATTGTGTGAGTATGTATAGTGTGGGTATGTATAATGTGGGTATGTATAGTGTGGGTATGTATAGCGTGGGTATGTATAGTGGTGGTATATATTATGTGGGTATGTATCGTGTGGGTATGTATAGTGTGGGTATGTATAGTGTGGCTATGTATAGTGTGGGTATGTATAATGTGGGTATGCATAATGTGGGTATGTATAGTGTTGGTATGTATAGTATGGGTATGTGTCATTTGGGTATGTATAGTGTGGGTATGTATCATGGAGGTATGTATGGTGTGGGTATGTATCGTGGGGGGTGTGCATTGGCGCGATCGTCGGCGATACTTCATTAGTTTGCCAAATATTTGTACTAACCTTTGGAAAATATTGGGGGGGGGGGGTAAATACCCCCTTGCCCCCCCCCCCCGGTTCCTACGCCCCTGAATTTGAGTCCAAAATGTATTATGTAAATGTTCAGGTTAATAGGTTATCTTAAAATCAAAGTTAATAATTTGATATAAATTTAATTTATGGCTGGAGTCATAAATAAAATTACGAATTTCCGTGTACAAGACGTAATCAAAATAATTCACGGATAGTGGAATGGGCAAAGCGTGACACACATGATCGTGTTAAAAAATTATGTTGATAAAGGGACGTAAACTCAAGCCACTCACTGACTAGTGACTATACAATGACTTAGTGAGTATATGGGACTAGTATGTATATAATTTAACATTTATTTGATACATTTTCTTGAAAACTGTCCAAAAATTACTCGACAACGACAATTGGTGTTTTCGCATTCCGGCTAATCTGTCATCCGTAACATTACTTCGTACTCAACAAACTTTCTACACTCTAAGACTTAGGGGTTCTTTGGGGTTCTTTGAAGAACTCACTGGTTCTCTGTAAGAACTCATCGGTGTGTAACTAGGGTTCTCTTGGATGCTGAAGGGTTCTTCATGACCAAACAATAATGCAGTTGATACATGTGCCATGGAGCCGACTTGGGTGATTAACATGACTAAAACATCAACCAGTGAGAAAGGAGTACGTGTTTGTTCGCTGGGTTGGGGAACGGTAATGTATAATAGCAATGCAATGCATTACATTTTCTTAAGTAATGCAAAGTAATGTGTACTGCCCAGTTTTCTGCATTATATAATGCAGACTTTTACGCGTAACCTAAAGCAAATAATGTAGGCCTACTACTAACCAAATTTTAAAATGGTGAGGAATTCAATTACAATTTGAGACTTCCGTATATGTGTGTATATCCTTTATAGACTCGAAAACGGCTCGACCGATTGAGCCCAAACTTGCTATCTAAGGGTAAAAAGCCACGAGAAGTTTCATCGCACCGCTTCTGAGAACGCTCGACCACTCCTTCACCCTTCAACTGCCACCGTAATGGGGATTGATGGGTTATATACTTGCCGAAATTTTAGAGTTACTTCGCCTGCATCATACAGAAACATGTGATGGCAGAATTCCAGTTTCTGATGAAAAGGTTACCAAGTTTTCTCCACTCGATTCTCTTAAAATGCACCCTAATCGGTTAAATTCTTTCGAAAATTCTATCTAAATACATCTTAGCTATTATTCGGATCAGCTCTCCCCATCGAAAAAGTGATAGTTGGACCAAAACGACACTTGAGAAAAGTTTGTTTACAATATCAACGTATTGAATACGTGGAGCCGACAACGTTATCGCACGTTCGTCGGCTAATCGTAAAACACACACAAATATGTGTTAAAGTGCAGACTAATTCACCACCTTCGTGTATTCAAGAATATGAATCACACCAGAATTAAGCGAATTGTATATGGAATGTGTAGGTATAAGTTGCCATGTATATATAATTCCCCAAATGCTTCAATATCATGACAATTTATTAGTTATTATAAAAACCTCAAAGTTTACGGAACGTCGCGATATACGCAAGAACCATGTTGGGGTAGATTATGGTTCCCTTAAGAACCCTGTTCTGATATATGAAAGGTTACCTGAAGGATCCTCGTGTGACCCTTATGATGGGGTCCTCCGAAGTACCATCTGGTGTTCTTATAAAGGTTCCCTGAAGAACCATGTTGGGATATATTATGGTTCCCTTAAACCATGTTCTGTTATGAACAGTGTTCTCTGAAGAACCCTCTTGTGGTTCTTCTGTGGAACCTTATGATATGGTTCTTCGGTAGAACCTTATGATGGGGTCATTTGAAGCACCAAATAAGGTGCTCCTATTGTGACAAGGTGAAGAACCTTTTTTAGGTTCTCTGAAGGACTTCTGGTTCTAAGAGTGTAATAATGGAAATCTGGTTACCTTATTATACAGCCCAGAGACTAAAGAAACCAACAACATCATTTGGGTACAGTATCTCTTTAACTGCAGTCGATCACTTCCTGCCAGAACCTCATCTTCTGCAGTCATCCTCCAAGTGAAGTCATTGTCGTAATATTGTATACATAAATGCACACGGTGAATAATTTGAATTCTAGATGATAGTAGAACATTCCTTAACTTCAAAACATAAGGGATGTTATATAACTTTAACTGTAATTTATATAATGTAGGGTTTTGTATATAGTAAGAGGAATAACTCTAAATAGGATTGTAATGTAATGTGTATCAACTACAATAACTCTATTGTCTTGGTGGTATCACTTCCTGTATAAATAAAAGTTGAGTTCATAATGGCTTCCTTAATAGATGTAGATCCATTGGAACTTAGTATCATGGCTTACGCCATCTAATTTCCATAGCTCGTCCTGAACTCTATGAGCGAGTAGATTTTCAATAAAAGTAACAACAAGAGGTGTGCACCCGAGTGCTAGCATACCCCCAGCGTGGCAAATTCAACCCGCATTATCCGTAAACCCAACAAAAACGATTTTTAACTTTAAAGAAAAATTTGGATTAATAATTTTGATATTGGTTCATATTTGTTCGAATGATTGCAGAAACCCCAAAAAAAGGTAGAAAATGAAACGCAAACTTAACATCTAAGATGGCTTTTGTCGAGTGTGATGGCATCCAAAAAAAGGAAGTTTCAAATATCTACGATCAAAACTGTAGGAGGAGTTGATTACACCATGAAGGTACCCTCATACAGAAAAACAGAAAATTATATAAAAAAAAATTCAAAGTCGAAAGGCCCATAACTTTGTGAAAAATCATTGGATCAAACTCAAATTCGAACTTGACCTGTATTTTGATATGAACGACCCACAAAAACTTCCAATTAAACAATCCAAACTTGAGTTATCATCCGGAAACCAAAGAAAAAACAAGAAAAATTGAATTTTCTGAGTCGAAAAGCCCATAACTCTGAGAAAAATCATCGGATCAAACTCAAATTCGAACTTGACATGTATTTTTATATCATTGACCCACACAAAAACGGAATTTTCAATTGAACAGTCCAAACTTTAGTTATCATCTGGAAACCAAAAAAAAAGAAGGAAAATTGAATTTTATAAGTCGAAAAAAGTCTATTACTCTAGAAAAAATCATCGGATCAAACTCAAATTCGAACTCAACCTGTATCTTGATATGACTGATCTACAAAAAAACGTTATTTGCAATTAAAGTATCCATACTTGAGATATCATCCGGAAACCGAAAAAGTGAGAAATTTTCTAAGTCGAATAGGAGGCGTAACTTTAAAAAAAAAGTCGGACCGAACCGCAATTATCATCATGCGGAGAGGCAGTCCTAAGGAGATTGCACACACAAAATTATTGAAATTGGTTCATAGTTGTTCGAGTTATGAGGTCGGACGGACGGACGACATACGCACCACAGGTTACTTGTGAGGTGCGATCTTTTGTTTGCATGACTTGTGGGGTCAATAGTGGTGTTATAAACTGTTTTACAAACATCTCCGTTATTTCGTTAATATTACGTTTTTCTAAATATTTTTTTTCTCTAAATACGTATTTCAGAAAAAACACATAATCTGAGAAATGTTATATTAACGAAATAACGGAGATGTTTGTGGAATAAAACAGTTAGGAAAACAAATATGTTAATTTCATCGCACCCCAGAAGTACGCTCTGGTGAGAGCGGACGGACAGACAGACGGACGGCCACACGGAGGGAGAAAGCGTGACGGACAGACGCAGTCAATCCAGTATACCCCCCATTTTCTTCGAAAGTGGGTGTATAATTATGACCAACGCACATGTATTTATCAACTAAATACCAATATGAGTTTGAAACCATCCACTCACCTACATGTAATTTATTCTTAAAATCCGACAAATAACAGAACGTAAACACTGACATGTCTACCATAACATGTGACCGCAGCATGTAATTGCACGCACTCGTGAATCCCCTTGGAATATCCGAACTTTCCACAATCGGGTCGAGTGTAAATACACCCTGCGCATGCGTGACCTTTGTTCTACTAACCTTACTGCATGGGGGTAACATGTTTTCGGTCAAATGTGACGTGCCCGTGTTGTCATGTGATATTTAGGACCGCCTACTTGCCTTGCTTCGGCCATTTTCAACATGTGTTGTCCGAATAGATTTTTGGATTAAATAATTACGGAATTATACACACTTTCTGGTATAGGTGTCAGAGTTAATATAGATTACAATATTGTTAACATTAATGACTATGTTAGTTGGTTCTTAAAATAAAGTGTATTTAAAAAAAATTAGCTACTCGCTCATGCTGAAGGCCGAGGGCGTCCTGACTTGATCCGAACATTAAGTCAGGTCTGACTAGAATAGATGTTGCTTACACACCCGACTGAATCGTTTCTTTTTCCTGCAGATCTTGGAGATTATTGTCGACCTTGACCACGAAGAATCGAGGAAAACTATTTTTGACAAGACCATAGCGACGTTCGGCAGCATCGATGTGCTGGTATGATAACTGAATATTCTCAGAAACGTGCACACATATTTGTCTGACAACTCTTCACAGAATTTGTTGTGTATCATATATATATAGAATCATTGTGTAATATACACATGTACATTATACAATACGCATGGTTGTAAAACATGAATTGAACGGTAAACTGCGCATACAATGTAGATGCATCGTACATCTTTCACAACGTGATCAGTATTATATCTGCAAATTCACAAGAGGTTGTACAACAATAATTGGACCATCATTGACGAATTGTCTTTAAAATATCAAGAAATATTTATGTATCTCTTTTGTGGTTATATTATTACAGGCATAGACCTAGATAATCTATATTTATATATATAATGCTGTTCTTATAACATCGGTAACGGACTACCTATAACAAAGTCATTTTTGTTTTGCAACAATGCAACCCTTCTTGCAGTTCGGTGGTGTGTTTGTCGGTGACTTCCCATCATTAAAATATAATATAAGTAAGTTGGCAGCAAGTTCAATATATATTAATCCTTTATAGAGCCCCACATAGACTGGAGCAGACGACACTATGCACTGCAGTGTATGCTTCCATCTGTGTGAGGCTCCCTGTGGGATAAATCTCTTAATTAACTAATACGATAATTTCTTCCCGGTTGAACTTTTCGATTCAACCATGCAATCAATTGTATGAAGTACAGGTCTTCAACATCGTAACAGTATAGCATTATGATGATACTGCTGGCATGGCAATTCAGTCGTTGATATCATTCGTAAATTTCATATCGTCTTTTCCAGATAAATAACGCCGGCTCTGGGTTTTATTACGATGTGCCCAACACATCTATGGAAATTTTCGACCAGTGTATTGGTATTAATCTCAAGGCACCATTCCACATGTCACAGCTAGCCATCCCACATCTAAAAAGATCCAAAGGTATACCGGTATATCCCGAGTGTCCGATTCCATTCCATGGAATATGGACTATATATATATGCAATCCCAAGCTATATACATGCGTAGTTCAGGTCCCCATCAGGACATAGCATGGCGAGGGGACTGAAATCTGTTTTGCAGCTTGATGCAGTCCCTACCAGAATCATTTCTCGGCCCATCGGAAAATGAAACCCGTGAGAGCTAGGGAGCTTGCGATTAAACCCCGTGAGAAGGTGGTGATGCTACATGGCAACCGTCACCATTGTAGAATCGGCTTACCTCATTCAGACGCGCGTTCGGTGGAATCGACCGGAAAGTACCGATGTGTCCGATTGGCGGCATGGGAGACCAGGAAAGCTTCAAACTCAATATCACTGCCACAAGGATGGTACTTTGCGGACCAATACATCTATATTTCACGTATCGTCGGAACTATAGTTAGTCACCTATTATCTTATTTTGACCACCAGCACAAGTTTGCCATATAATGGTAATTCTTTCGGCATTGATAAGAACTGAGGCAGACATAGACAATTTTAAACATAAGAACTAAGATGATGACAGATATCCTCATCAAATGTCCTTGTGGCAGTGGTATCCGACCTGAGCGATGGGAGATAACTCTGCCTGGAGTTTGGGAAAGCTTGCATGGGAAGCAAGCTCTCACAGCGTCGACAACCTCTCGCGCGGCGAGCCGAGAACTGATTCTGATAGATATTGATTGGGAAGTATTCTGGACTCCTCGGCCAAGGCTCAATCGGCCTACCTCGGTGATTATCTACAAGAAAACTAAGATGCATGCATCAGGTCGGCCGTGAACTATCTACCATAGAATTGTTGTAGCTATCGATTATACATTTTGAAACACCTGTCTGTATGTATGTATGTATGTGTGTATGTATGTATGCGTGAATGCATGTGTGTATGTGGTATAGACTCTAACACTGCTCGAATTTGGTATTTAACGTGTCAACTGGACCTCGCTCATAGGCATGTTTCTGGACCTTGACCGATCCGACTAAAAATTTGTGTGTAGGACTACTTCGATCCCGGGAGCAATATGGACGGGTCCAATTTCACGTGGGACCATGTTCTCGAACGTGCTGATATAGGCATGTTTCTGGACCAATTGAACAATAGTTTGGCCAGACGCTGTATATACTGGGTACTGTCCAGATGGAGGCGATCACAAAAAAAATCCCTAACTAGCCCGAACGAAGTCGAGTACATCAGCTAGTTTAATATATATTTTGGACATTTGTCTGTCTGTTTGTCTGTTAGCTATGGCCGGGAAAACTGCCGGACAGATTTGACGAAATTTGATACCTAGGGGAAATTATTTCCAGGGAGTATTTTGGACGGGTCAAATCTTGATCCCGACCTGACTTTGACATTCAAAAAGATCAATTCAAGGTCAAATCTGGTAAAACGGAAGTATTTCAACGAAATTTGATACCTACTGTTACTTTTGTCCCAGGAGTGTTTCGGGTGGGTCAAATCATGACCCTGACCTGATCTTGACATTCAAAATTGTCAATTCATAGTCAAATCGGGTATAAAGCCGGGCGGATTTCGACGGGTACTTTTGTCGTGACTTTTGTCCGGGGAGTGTTTTGGACGGGTCAAATCGTGACCCCGACATGACCTTCACCTTTAAAATAGTCAATTCAAGGTTAAATCGCGCATTTCTCCGAAAATCAGAGGGGAACATCCCGGACGAAGTGGGGTCCACGAGCTACTATTATATATTTCTAGATTTAGTTACAAACTAAATACCTGTATATTGTACAAAGAAATGTTTGACAAATATATCTGTATCAATATTACCATACGGGTCATTAAAATAGATACGACGAAACAAATTTTGAAGGGTGCATGTATCAGGTAAATTTTTATATTTCAAATGATGACAGGAATGCAGAAAGTTGAAGTACCTATACGTAATACTGGCTATCCGCATGAAGAGATATACATGTATATAAAAACCAGATGAGGGATATGTCTGTACAGTTGCTAAACAATTCAGTCATGCAAAAGAGGATCAAAGAGTAAGATACCAAATTACTGCCTGTGGTAATGTTTTTTAACGAAATTCGGGAAAATTAGATTACTCTCACCCTGGTTATCCAGAAGATAATTGTGGAATCTGATGACGATCGGACAAGGGGTGTCGTCTGTAGGATCAACCAAATTATTTAGCCATAAAAATAGTAAAATTGAAGATCACCGCTGGCAGTGATGTCTTCACAAGGACAGTTTGAGAACAAAATATGGCTCACATCTAGCGGTGACCCAAAATATCCACATAAGAAAAAGTTCTCCAATAAAAGCTGGCTGCAGGGTGCGCCAATTGATTCAAATTCGAAATTTAGCAGGGTGTACTGCTTGTGGCCATGTTTTCCCCGCAAATTTGATAGACTGATGGACAAAACCACTGAATCCGTTGAATCAATATACATGTATACATGGATTAATTTATATGCATTGTTATACACAGTACTGGTATATAAAGGTACTGAAAATAACTATGTTACTAGTATACACAAAATAAACCATATATCATGGCTATGGGTTCTAATATCCGAACATGACAGCTGAGAACTTGGTGTGAATTAAAGAGTGGTGGTTTCTCAAGCATATCTAACCCTCCACGTTAGAAACATGCCATTAAATGTCATATGTATAATCTAGCTTGAGGACAGAAGTGATCCATAAACCCCCCCTTAATTCAACCAGGTCCTCGCGCGATGTATGATCGATCACATGATGATCTAGGGGGATTATAATTGATGTATAAAAACAGCACTGCATGTAAATATAAAATAAAATAGTGCTACATCTTATTACAGATTATTGCCATATATAATCAGTGATTATACAGACAGTCTGACAAAATAAAGTTTCAGTGACACTCTATCCGAAGAGGGGAATAATTTCATATGTTACAGTCAATGGAGCAATTATGAATCTGGAAAGGTGAAATTTCTAAGTAATACTAGATATCGACATGACGCGATAAAATATAACGTAAATGCAATATGGCCGCTGGCGACCATTTTTTCCTATGAAATTAAAAACATATTTGATAGCTCTCATCTGATAGATCAATATCAAGATAAATATGAAGTTTGGTGATGATCGGATGAGTGAAGTGGACTGTGGTCTGTGCTAAACGGTTTAGTAATGCTTAAACAGATTCTTACCTTAATATTTTTATGTTCACTTTATAAACTTCACTGAGTCATCTTTGTCATGTATTGAGTTTGATATCTTTTGTTAACAGTTTATAAATCATGTATGTCTCATGTTTGTTATTTTAATTTATGTGTTTATTATCATTAAATAAAGTTGCATTCCTTAAAAAGATTCTTACCTCAATGTTTTTATGTTCACTTTATAAACTCCACTGAGTCATCTTTGTCATGTATTGAATTTGATATCTTTTGTTAACAGTTTATAAATTATGTATGTCTCGTGTTCGTTATTATATTATATACACTTTATAGTGTGTTTTCAGAACGAAAAAAAATTGAATAAAATCAACAAATTTGTAAATTTAAAAACAATTCAAACGTTGTTGTATTCCATGTCCCAGCCCGGACATATACACCAAATTTCAATAATATTCATTGAGAAACAACGGACCAAACGCTATATAACACCCGTATACATCTTTTATTCCGTATCGGACTCGGGTACATGTTATAGTAGGTACCGAATTGACACACGTCGACTGGGCGAGTTGGCCCTGGGGCGATTAGGCCGATTCCGGCACATTCTACAATTTACCGTATGTATCCGTTTACGCGTAGTTTACTTTAGAAAGTTCCGCAATTAATACCGTAAATAGAGCGACCTTATTTGACAGAGAATGCCTCTGTTATTGATTATCAAGTTGCTGTACATTAAAAACGACAAATTCACATGCTCGTTCAAGCGCAGTAGTCTATTTTCCCCATGTTAAATGACATCCACAAATACTAAATAACGCTAACCTACTGCCGAATGTTTGACACGACAACTGTTAACATATTTGGGCTGAATTCATCTGACGCGGTATTATTCCTCAAAATAAACAACAAAACCATCGTTACTTGGAAATGTAGTTTGGGCTAACATTTACATAAATCCTCCAGATCAATTATCCGACACACACGTCAGATGAAAAAGTCACATGAAGTAACCGGCCAAATTGGCCGAAATGACTTAAAATTATTGTGCCAAGAACAACAAGAAAACCATAGTCAGAAATGGTAACGCGCTCAAGATAATATATTATATACCCATGATTGTAATTATAGAATATAAAATATATTGGTTTCACGAATGACCAACTCATAATTCCGTTAAAACAACTAATCCTTCAAATTATTACAACTATATACGGCTTATCACTGAAGGTGTCTCATGCATCTCACCAGAATTCCCAACTACACCTTTTTACCGGACTCGGCCTCCGGGTCGCAGTTCGACTTTTAATCCGTCCCAAAAATTCCCATTTCTATAAATAAAACGCCCATGGCCCATGTATACACCAAGAATCAGCGAAGCATTATACACGCGGAGTGCGAAATAATCCGAGAAATTGCGATTGTCCTCGATCTATGACATCTTAGGCCTTAGCTGAAACGGTACGGAATCCGACGACGTTTGCCGATTACTTGGGAAGGTGAAATATAATGGGGAATGATAAACGGGATGAAATGGAATGGGATTTGGACCAGCTTTTCTAGAATGTAATGGATTTGAATATAATCCTATAATATACAGTATATATGCCACTCGTTATATAGGGCCCACGTTGTGATGAAAAAAACTACTGGATTGAAAACGGACCCTTCTGTTGTCTCCGACGTGGCAATAAATTCCACAAGTAACTCCGAGGTAGAGTAAGTCCGCATAAAAGTAAATTGCCTATTTATGGAAAGCTCCATGCAGAGTTCAGTCCCCTACGCATGACTTACCGCTGCCCGCACCTACACGGAATGTGAAGAAATGTCGCATTTAGTTATTTGAGACTTTTGTAGGTTACACTTGAATTCATTCTGCATCATTCTGATAAACTGAACTGTCCATATTCATTTGAAAGTGGTCTTATAGATCAAGCCAGAATGAATTGTAACTGGCGAAATACTTCAATAAAAAATGTTAGATTTAAAGGTACTCAATCCGATCAGAGGGTCCCCATCTCAACAGATTCCAACAACAACAATCCGACCAGAGGGTCCTATATTACTATTTATTTGGCATTTAGGGTAAAAAATATTTGATTCGAGTCGAGGAACCCATCAAAGCTCAGAGTTATTAGATATTGATTTTTGAAATTTGTTATTTTCTCGAGATGAGTACTAATAATTGCCTTCAACTTCGAAATATGCTCGAGATGTGTACACCAAAACACTATTCAAACAGACAAGGATGGATAACTCTAAAATCAGGTGGTAATAATAACGCAATTTTGACTGTGTTCTGGGACAGAAAGTATTCCCGATAATGAAAAATAATAGATTTCTAAAATCGATATCTAAAAAATCTGAGCTTTGATGGGTGACTTCCTCGACTCGAATCAAATATTTTTGACCCCCGAAGCCATTGAAATAGTAATTGAGAGGAGTTTTATCGGATTGAGTACCTTTAATTAAGAAAACACACGCGTGCTGGCAGCGGTCAGACATAGTGTAACGAGGGGACTGAACTCTGTTTTGCAGCTTGTATTTATGGATCTATTGTTTGGCTCCCGGAAACGGACAGGTCTGGAGTATATGACAAACGAGAAATTACTCTAATTCAGGCTCCATTGCAAGCCACTGCGGGGCCTTAAAGGGGTACTGTGCGTCATTTTTAATAAATTCGCGCTGATAACAACGATCTAATATCGATAATATATAGAAAACTAAGTAATTTGAGTCCAAGGTGTATTCTGTAAACGTTTAGAGGTTAATAGGTTATCTTAAAATCAAAGTTAATAATTTGATATAAATTTAATTTATGGCTGGAGTCATAAATTAAATTACGAATTTCCGTGTGTACAAGACGTAAACAAAATAATTCACGGATAGTCGATTGGGCAAAGCGTGGCACACATGATCATGTAAAAAATTATGTTGATAAGGGGCGTAAACTCAAGCCACTCACTGACTGGTGACTATACAATGAATTAGTGAGTATATGGGACTAGTATGCATATAGTATAACATTTATTTGATACATTTGCTTGAAAACTGTCCAAAAATTACTCAACAACTACAGTTTGTGTTTTCGCATTCCGGCTAATCTGCCATCCGTAACATTACTTCGTACTCAACAAACTTTCAAATAATGGAAATCTGGTTACCTTATTCTACAACCCAGAGACTAAAGAAACCAACAACAACATTTGGGTACAGTATCTCTTTAAATTCCTTAATTTGATAGTCATGCAATTCATTACCGCGGTACGCAATAAATTCATTAGTTATACATATGTATACAAACTGTTGTCATGTCTGAAAAGTAACACCATATCTGAACCAAATACTGTATCTGAAGTAATGAACCGCAATCTATGTTTGACATTGTTTTTGAATAAAAAAAAGTTGTTGAACACAACATCTGCAAGTATATAGTTATATATTATGACGTCAGTGAGAGGTCACTGGTGCATCGCCCCTTTACCCAACAGAAGGGCCCTGTGCCAATGCATTCTCTTATATATGCGAGTCGACCATAGGTCGCCTCGCATATATAAGAGAATGCATTGGCTTAACACATTAAAAATTATAAAATTGTTAAAGAATGTAAGAAAAAATGGTAAAAAGTGTTAAAAAAAGAATTGTTTTAGGCCAATGCATTCTCTTATATATGCGAGGCGACCTATGGTCGACTCGCATATATAAGAGAATGCATTGGCACAGGGCTAACTGTAACTATCACAATGTGGTCAAGGAGCCGGTTCCAATGATATCCATATTTGTATGGTTCTATTGAGACAGACCGAAGATATTTTAGGCTGTTGAAGCTTTATTTGGCCGGTTTTGGCCGGTTTGTTGGGTAAAGGGTAATCCCAAAATTCATTCAGGTGCATGGTTTTGTATATTACCAGTGACCATAAATTATAGGATTTTAGTAAACGTTGATTATGAATTGCCTTATTTATTGTTTATTTTTCAAAACATAAATATTTCAGGTTGCATTGTGAATATTTCGAGTACAGCTGGGAAACAGGCAGTAAGTTATCTCAATATATCTCCCATTTTCCCATTTTCTCAATATACGTAACTGTGTCGCGTCCTCTTGTGGGAGTTGTAGCCCCCTTGATCCCATCTGCATGCATGGCGCACCACTTGGTTTTGCGTGCAATAGGCGTTTTGTGGCACATTTGTATATGTCTGTAACTATATTTAAAGTGATGTGAAACACTCCGGTAGGGTTATCAAATAGAAATGTAGATTAATATTGTTCAAAGTATAGGTTTTTTACAAATATTGTATCCAAATTAACAATAAACATCGAATGGAATAGTAAATATTTACAATTGAGCGTTATTCAGACGATGTTTTCTATTGAGTGGTATAGTCGATTTGCTTCAGATTTACGGTGATGTTAGTAGAATGCTAAATTCTTACAGTTGGTTGGCATAGCTCCTGTATACTATCTGATCAGTTTCACGTATATACCCGAACAAGTACATAAATACGCGCGCCGCGTGTATACTGTCCTAGAGATTCTAGATAACTGACATTAAAGGTACTCAATCCGTAAAGAGGGTCCCCATCTCAACAGATTCCAACAACAACAATCCGATCAGAGGGTCCTATATTACTATTTCTTTGGCTTTGGGGGTAAAAAATATTTGATTCGAGTCGAGGAACCAATCAAACAAAGCTCAGAGTTATTAGATATTGATTTTTGAAATTTGTTATTAACTCGAGATGAGTACTAATAACTGCCGTAATCTGCTCTGGATGTGTACTCCAAATATAATCAAACAGACAAGGATGGATAACTCTAAAATCAAGTGGTAATTTTAACGCAATTTTGACTGAGTTCTGGGCCAGATAGTATTCCCGATAATGAAAAATAATAGATTTCTAAAATCGATATCTAACAAATCTGAGCTTTGATGGGTGACTTCCTCGACTCGAATCAAATATTTTTGACCCCCGAAGCCATTGAAATAGTAATTGAGAGGAGTTTTATTGGATTGAGTACCTTTTAACATGGTTGTTTTATTTATAGAATGGGAAATTTTGGGATGATTAAAAGTCGATCTGCGAGCCGGAGGAAGGTGTAGTTGGAAATTTCAATTTCGTTTATTGTCCTTTTATACATTATTATGTCAATAATGTTGATTTTTGGTTTGTGACAAGCTATGTCAATTACAAATAAAAGAAATGAAAAAGATAATTTGTAAGTTTTATATTTCAACTTTTATAGACATTTTTCGTTCTGCAGCCCACTGGGGATTGTGGGCGGAGTCGGCCGCCGGTTCGTTAATTAGGTGCTGTTTGTTTTTGTTATTTTAACGGAATTCTGAGTTGGTCATTCGCGAAACCAATATATTTTATATTTCTATAATTACAATCATGGGTATATAATATATTATCCTGAGCGCGTTACCATTTCTGATTATGGTTTACTTGTATGTCTTTAATTACGTTCATTTCAGTTCTCAGGAGCGGTGGTTTATAGCATGTCGAAGGCTGCCTTAGATCATTTGACCCGCATTCTCGCAGTTGGTAAGTCTTCCGAATGTGCGTAACTATCTGTAATAGTTCAGTACATGGCCAGACGCCAAAAGTGGTCGGGTACCCCTCCCACGGTAGAACAAGTTGAAAACATTTTTTTTAATGGAAAAATATATATTGTTCAGGAAAATGATAGTGAAATATAACGGAATCGGTGGTGGCTGTTGTCTTTGTGGGTGAGTAACTGATTGAAGTGTTTCTGTCGAGTGAACATGTATGATCAGAATGCTCACCCTGGAATATTATGTAGACTATGCATGTCGCAGGCCTAGATACAAACAGAGAAAGGGGAAGCGGTCTGTCGTCGGGTCTTATAACCTTCTGCATGAATGTAGGAGGTTCATTATAATATATATGTACATTACATCTTCATCTCGATTTTTCTGTCGCCTTCGCTTCAATAATATACAGAAAGCACGTTACAACGCCGTTTTGTCACATGTCAACGACCAAACGTACACCACAACGCGGAAACGGTCGGTCAGTGTGTATATTGCTCCCACCGAACAATACATATTTATGATAACGACATGTGTACAACGCGCACTTAAAGGGTACTGTACCCAAGATGTTGTTGTTGGTTTCTATAATCCCCGAGTCGGAGAATAAGGTAACAACTTTTCCATTCTTTGAAAGTCTGTTGAGTACGAAGTAGTGTTACGGATGGCAAATTTACCGGAATTCAAAAATACAAATTGTCGTTGTCGAGTAATTTTTGTACAATTTTCAACCAAATGAATCAAATAAAAATTATATTAAATGCATAGTAGTCCCATTATATTTCTTCTTAAAAAAAAGTTGGTTTCAACTTGTTCTACAGTGGGTAGGGGTATCTCGAAAACCATAGAGCTTTTTTCGATTTGGTCGCTGCACTATAACGCTTTTTATTTAAAGGTACTCAATCCGAATTAACACTCGCAAATTAGTATGTCCTTGGCTTTGGGGGTAAAAAATATTTGATTCGAGTCGAGGAATCCACCCATCAAAGCTCAGAGCTCTTTTGTTCTTGATTTATATTAATGATATAACCGAAAATATACGGTGTAACATTCGTCTATTTGCTGATGATACCTCACTATTTCTCACTATCGAAGATCCCACCATGGCCGCAAAACTAATAAATGATGACCTCGAAACTCTCATGTGTTGGGCATCAGAATGGCTTGTAAAATTCAATCCCCTAAAAACGGAAGCTCTCTTAATCTCCAGGAAAGAAACGCCAGTATATCACCCACGCCTGACCATGGGAGCCGGGACAATTATCGAGGTTGACAGCCATAAACATCTGGGACTTACTTTCGATAACATGGGCTCATGGGGGTATCCACATAAGATCTATGCTCGATAAAGCATGGGGTCGTGTAAATTTAGTACGAAAACATAGATATAAACTAAGTAGAGAAACGCTTGAAAAAATACACTACACATTTATCCGACCAATACTGGAATATGCCTCCCCTGTGTGGGATAACTGCCCCGATTATCTTAGTGATGACATTGAAAAGGTACAGTACGAAATGGCCCGAATAGTAACAGGTGCAACCATCAGTACGAGTAATGCGCGCCTTTTATCAGAAACTGGCTGGGAACTCCTTTCTTCACGTCGTAGAAAACACAAGCTATGCCAATTTTTTAAGATGATACGTGGAACTGCTCCATCAATCCTGAGAAACTATGTACGACCAATCCAGGCAAACAATTCCAGATATAATTTCAGATTTGAACATATAAGACTACCCTCGAATATTAACTATGACTATTATATGGATTCATTCTTACCATCTACAATTACCGAATGGAACAAACAACCGGAAACTATAAAAAGCTGCAGTACAATCGAAGACTTCAAAAAAGAACTGAACAGGGACAATATACGTCCACCTGCCTATTTTTATCATAGTAAATCCCGTAAATCTCATATCCTTCACACCCGGTTAAGATTGAACTGCAGCCACCTGAGTGGTGACCTGACAGATAACCATGTAAAAAATTTCCCCTTCTGTTTATGTGGGGAATTTGAGACAACTTACCACTATCTCTTTGAATGTACATTTTATCAAGAGCCCAGAAGAGAACTATATGACTCCCTACCAAATGTTGCCTTATCTGAGAATACACTAATGCAGGGGTCAAGGGAGCTTAGTCTTCGCGAAAACAAACAAATATTTAATGCAGTACAGACATATATTATGAAAACAAAAAGATTTCCATGATCTGTATGGGTAACAAATTGCTTTGGATTCCGGCCGCGTTATGCGGCAGCACGATGTTCCCCATTATATATGTAGTACTAAATGTCTTCCGATAACAATTATTTTGTAAGTTACTTACTTGTCACTATCCTGTATATACGTGAAATGATTCTACATGAAGAATGCAGCGATATTCACAGTGAACACCATTGAAATAGGAATTGGCCATTGCGATTGACCCCCTCCCATGGAGCCTGACGCATGCATATCACTACGAGCATAATTTTCATCACGCAGCAACTAAATTATTGAAAACTCTGCCCCTCCACTTTCTCACTCTCTCTCACTCTCTCTCTCTCTCTTTCTCTCTCTCTCTATCTCTCTCTCTGCCTCCTGTTATCCCCAATACTATCTTCCCGCTGTTTCCATCCCCAACTCAAACTTAGTTACTTCTCCTTTAAAAAAAACATTATTTATATCCTTTCCCGTCTGATCGATACCCCTCTCTCACTTATTGAGGAAGGGGCATGTCGCCAAAGAGGAGAAGACTTCATATAAGCCCTCGGGCTTGTTGTCTGATCCTCATTTCCATACATTTATCTCTTATATGTTATATATTTATGTCACTTGTGTATTATGTGTATTATGTTTGGATTTGGAAATAAAAATATGTTTACACTAAAGCTCAGAGTGATCAGATATCGATGTTTGAAATCTATTCTTTTAACAGTCGACGAGAGGACTTTCTCTGACCAAATCGCGGATGAAGAGGGATAACTCTAAAATCAAGTGGCTTTTTTGTGTCAGATATTTGACAAACGGGCAAAATTTTGTTGACCAAAATGTTGATAAATAACAGGTTTTGGGCAGTTTTATACATTAGTTGACTGTGGTTGGCATTATTTTTGGGTAATTGTGATAACTGAAGCGGCATTTAACAAATTGTTGTTGTTGGAATCTGATGATATGGGGACCATCAGATCGGATTGAGTACCTTTAACACATAATATACAATTCATGCGAATCTCGCAAATAAGATAATTTAAATAAAGAAGTACTGTTTGTGGACGCTGAAAAAATAATGTTCATCTTACCTGTGTTCAGATTATAAACCTTGTTGTATACACTGTATAGGTCGTTACATATTTTACCCGAAACCTCGTTCTCCATAAACAGGATCCACGACGTATATGAGAGTAATACTCCATATACATCTATTTTGTAGTTTGGAACTTCTGTATGTCTGTCTGTCTGTCTATCTGTATGTCTGTGTGTGTATGTGTTATAGACTCGAAAACTGCTCGACCGATCCGACTCAAATTTGGTATGTAGGACTACTTTGATCCCGGGAACAATATGGGCTGGTCAAATTTCACGTGCGACCGTGTTCTTGACCTTGACCTTGCTCATATACGCTCACATATAGGCATGTTTCTGGACCTCGACCGATCCGACTCAAATCTCGTATGTGGTCTCAAATATCGTATGTACTTCACAGAAACAATATGGGCGGGTCCAATTTCACGTGCGACCGTGTCCTGGACCTTGACCTCGCTCATATACGCTTATATAGGCATGTTTCTGAACCGATCGAACAAAAGTTCGGGCACGTTGGCTAGTATTATATATATGTGAGAGAAAGGAACACCGAGCTGTTGAACAAATGTCATATTGTTTTGCAGATTTGGCAACGAGTGGGATTCGTGTGAATACTGTGAGGTGAGCCTTAGAGAATATATGTCACTTTAAGGGGGCATAATTAATGGACTCTGGTGTTTTATCACTGAACCATAAGTGAATGTATGTTTGCTTCCTGTGGTCGCCAGTATATTAAAGGTACACAATCCGATTCGATGGTCCCCATATCATCAGATTCCAACAACAACAACAACAGTTCTTGAAATGCCGCTTAATTCAGCTATTAGAATCGATTAATTGCCAAAACATAATGTTACAGTCAACTACAAAAAATCGCCCAAAAATTGCTTTATATATATCAACATTTTGTTCAACGCAATTTGGTTTCGAGAGTATATGTCGGTCGGCATTCGTTGAATATTTATTAATGAGTTACTTATGGAAATATTTTCTAGGCCGCCAAATTTTCGAGGTGGTGAAATATACAGATTTCAAAACTCGAAATCTGATAACTCTGGACTTTTATGGTTTGGATCCTCGTTGAAAATATAATATTTTGTACTCCCGAAACCAAAGAAATAGTAATTTAAGGCGTTAAATCGGATTATGTATCTTTAACCACAATGCTTTAGGTGTCCGAAATAAAGATTGAATATATCTTTAGGTTACATATTGCTACCAAAATTTCACACTCGTTTCCGAGTTTTAAATGCTATATACTTATAAATGAATACTATAATTTCATCACCATTTGGAACGCCTGTGTCTCAGAAGGTACCCACCGAGAAACAGAAAACAGCTGAAATCATAGACATATTCCCCGTTATGGCTCCCAGAATGCAACAGAATTCAAACTAAAAATATATTTTCAGCAATGGAAGAACACGCGTCGTTATTTCAACAAAAAAACAATAAACATGTTCACAGTTTATTACACCGAAAAGTTGATAATACAATGTTTTGGAGCTTCCTCTTTAAAATGGTATATTAGGGTATATAAAATTAATTGGAGGTTCAAAAATTAAGTGGGGCTTTAATGGTTTGCGTATAGATCAAATCTGCAAATAGCGTGTCTGTCATTTGCAGAATGAGGTCCCCAGAGGGTGAATTTAGTGATGCTATCCCGCATAGCGGGCTAGCATCACCAAATTCACCCTCTGGAGACCTCATTCTGCTTAGGCCTCATCTTATGGGAAGTATCTATAGTAACAAATTAAGATTGTTTTTAGTTACGTTTTCCCTTCTGGGAAGTTTCCATATCCCCCTAATATGCAGAAGATAAAATTCATAATCGAGGTGCCCAATATACAATATACAACATAATATTTGTCAAATGTATTATGCATTAATATGTGTATATTTAAATAAAATATCCTATCCTATCCCAATGGGTGAACATCACCAACTTCAACTGGGGAACTTCAATCTGATCGTATGTCCACCTTAGAGGGCCTAAGCAGAATGAGGTTCCCAGAGGGTGAATTTGGTGATGCTAGCCCGCTATGCGGGATAACATAACTAAATTCACCCTCTGTGGACCTCATTCTGCAAATGACACGTCACAGACCCACAGTTCAGACCTCTTTCATTGGCTTTAAATTTGTCATCAGGCCTCAAATTATGATGCTGGACATTTGCAGAATGAGGTTCCCAGAAGGTGAATTTAGTGATGATACCCCGCACAGCAGGCTAGCGTAACAAAATTCATCCTCTGGAGACCTCATTTTGCATGGCATCAACTGCTATGGGAGGCCGAGACACATGCAGTTTTAAGTTCCCAGATGGTGAAGATGGTGAGATTGGTGATGTGCACCTAATGGGCACATAGATTATGCATTGTGTCGTCTGCCAATTTGTTGGTACATGTATAGAGAAACTAAACTAAAAAACAAACTTTCTGAAGAAGTTTCTAAAGAAAAAAAACTTGTTAATTTGATAATAAAGATACGATTTCTAAGCAGAATGAGGTCTCCTGAGTGTGAATTTAGTGATGATAGCCTGCTATGCGGGATAGCGTCACCAAATTCAACCTCTGGGGACCACATTCTACAAATGACAACACACTAAACTCAGGCTTGCTTAGAATATGAAAAATTCTCTCCAAACTCAGGAATAAAGAAGAGAAGAAGAGTTCCAGAAACCAATATTTTTTTGGTAATTTTTTATATTTTTTTTGTCATTTCTTATAATTTTTTTGTAATTGTTTATACTTTTTACATTAATTATAAAAAACTAATATATAATTTGTTAGGCCAATACATTCTCTTATATATGCGAGGCGACTCATGGTCGACTTGCAATATATAAAATAATGCATTGGCACAGGGTTTACCACCCGTATGTGATGGGTGATGCCACAGTGTCCTGGGCCCGCAAACAAAGTAACCTTCCTTGCTCACCATATGTAAAGGCGTGTTTAATTGTCATGCATATTTGGTCACATACTACTATACCCAACAGTTGTCTATTAAATCATGCATGCATGCGATGGTTTGATTTTATATTTCCAGCCCTGGTGTTGTTAAAACTGACTTTCATCACAACGCTGGGATGACAGATGACAAGTACAAGGCAGTGAGTAGTATACATACAATGCAGTGAGTAGTATACATACAATGCAGTGAGTAGTATACAAGGCAGTGAGTAGTATACAAGGCAGTGAGTAGTATACAAGGCAGTGAGTAGTATACAAGGCAGTGATTAGTATACAAGGCAGTGATTAGTATACAAGGAAGTGAGTAGTATACAAGGCAGTGAGTAGTATACAAGGCAGTGAGTAGTATACAAGGCAGTGAGTAGTATACATACAAGGCAGTGAGTAGTATACAAGGCAGTGAGTAGTATACATACAAGGCAGTGAGTAGTATACAAGGCAGTGAGTAGTATACAAGGCAGTGAGTAGTATACAAGGCAGTGAGTAGTATACAAGGCAGTGAGTAGTATACATACAAGGCAGTGAGTAGTATACATACAATGCAGTGAGTAGTATACATACAATGCAGTGAGTAGTATACAAGGCAGTGAGTAGTATACAAGGCAGTGCGTAGTATACAAGGCAGTGAGTAGTATACAAGGCAGTGAGTAGCATACAAGGCAGTGAGAAGTATACATACAAGGCAGTGAGTGGTATACAAGGCAGTGAGTAGTATACAAGGCAGTGAGTAGTATACATACAAGGCAGTGAGTAGTATACAAGGCAGTGAGTAGTATACATACAAGGCAGTGAGTAGTATACAAGGCAGTGAATAGTATACAAGGCAGTGAGTAGTATACAAGGCAGTGAGTAGTATACATACAATGCAGTGAGTAGTATACATACAATGCAGTGAGTAGTGTACAAGGTAGTGAGTAGTATACAAGGCAGTGCGTAGTATACAAGCCAGTGAGTAGTATACAAGGCAGTGAGTAGTATACAAGGCAGTGAGTAGTATACAAGGCAGTGAGTAGTATACATACAAGGCAGTGAGTAGTATACAAGGCAGTGAGTAGTATACAAGGCAGTGAGTAGTATCCATACAAGGCAGTGAGTAGTATACAAGGCAGTGAGTAGTATACATACAAGGCAGTGAGTAGTATACAAGGCAGTGAGTAGTATACAAGGCAGTGAGTAGTATGCAAGGCAGTGAGTAGTATACAAGGCAGTGAGTAGTATACAAGGCAGTGAGTAGTATACATACAAGGCAGTGAGTAGTATACAAGGCAGTGAGTAGTATACAATGCAGTGAGTAGTATACATACAAGGCAGTGAGTAGTATACATACAAGGCAGTGAGTAGTATACATACAAGGCAGTGAGTAGTATACAAGGCAGTGAGTAGTATACAAGGCAGTGAGTAGTATACATACAAGGCAGTGAGTAGTATACATACAAGGCAGTGAGTAGTATACATACAAGGCAGTGAGTAGTATACAAGGCAGTGAGTAGTATACAAGGCAGCGAGTAGTATACAAGGCAGTGAGTAGTATACAAGGCAGTGAGTAGTATACATACAAGGCAATGAGTAGTATACAATGCAGTGAGTAGTATACAAGGCAGTGAGTAGTATACAATACAGTGAGTAGTATACACACAAGGCAGTGAGTAGTATACATACAAGGCAGTGAGTAGTATACAAGGCAGTGAGTAGTATACAAGGCAGTGAGTAGCATACAAGGCAGTGAGTAGTATACAATGCAGTGAGTAGTATACATAAAAGGCAGTGAGTAGTATACATACAAGGCAGTGAGTAGTATACAAGGCAGTGCGTAGTATACATACAAGGCAGTGAGTAGTATACAAGGCAGTGAGTAGTATACAAGGCAGTGAGTAGTATACAAGGCAGTGAGTAGTATACAAGGCAGTGAGTAGTATACATACAAGGCAGTGAGTAGTATACAAGGCAGTGAGTAGTATACATACAAGGCAGTGAGTAGTATACAATGCAGCGAGTAGTATACAAGGCAGTGAGTAGTATACAATACAGTGAGTAGTATACATACAAGGCAGTGAGTAGAATACATACAAGGCAGTGAGTAGTATACAAGGCAGTGAGTAGTATACAAGGCAGTGAGTAGTATACAAGGCAGTGAGTAGTATACATACAAGGCAGTGAGTAGTATACATACAAGGCAGTGCGTAGTATACAAGGCAGTGAGTAGTATACAAGGCAGTGAGTAGTATACATACAAGGCAGTGAGTAGTATACACGACAGTGAGTAGTATGCAAGGCAGTGAGTAGTATACATACAAGGCAGTGAGTAGTATACATAAAATGCAGTGAGTAGTATACATACAAGGCAGTGAGTAGTATACAAGGCAGTGAGTAGTATACAAGGCAGTGAGTAGTATACAAGGCAGTGACTAGTATACAAGGCAGTGAGTAGTATACAAGGCGGTGAGTAGTATACAAGGCAGTGAGTAGTATACAAGGCAGTGAGTAGTATACATACAAGGCAGTGAGTAGTATACATACAAGGCAGTGAGTAGTATACAAGGCAGTGAGTAGTATACAATGCAGTGAGTAGTATACAAGGCAGTGAGTAGTATACATACAAGGCAGTGAGTAGTATACATACAAGGCAGTGAGTAGTATACATACAAGGCAGTGAGTAGTATACAATGCAGTGAGTAGTATACAAGGCAGTGAGTAGTATACAAGGCAGTGAGTAGTATACATACAAGGCAGTGAGTAGTATACATACAAGGCAGTGAGTAGTATACATACAAGGCAGTGAGTAGTATACAAGGCAGTGAGTAGTATACAAGGCAGTGAGTAGTATACATACAATGCAGTGAGTAGTATACAAGGCAGTGAGTAATATACATACAAGGCAGTGAGTAGTATACATACAACGCAGTGAGTAGTATACATACAAGGCAGTGAGTAGTATACAAGGCAGTGAGTATTGTACATACAATGCAGTGAGTAGTATACAAGGCAGTGAGTAGTATACAAGGCAGTGAGTAGTATACAAGGCAGTGAGTAGTATACAAGGCAGTGAGTAGTATACAAGGCAGTGAGTAGTATACAAGGCAGTGAGTAGTATACAAGGCAGTGAGTAGTATACAAGGCAGTGAGTAGTATACAAGGCAGTGAGTAGTATACAAGGCAGTGAGTAGTATACAAGGCAGTGAGTAGTATACAATGCAGTGAGTAGTATACATACAAGGCAGTGAGTAGTATACAAGGCAGTGAGTAGTATACATGCAATGCAGTGAGTAGTATACATACAAGGCAGTGAGTAGTATACATACAAGGCAGTGAGTGGTATACATACAAGGCAGTGAGTAGTATACATACAAGGCAGTGAGTAGTATTCATACAAGGCAGTGAGTAGTATACAAGGCAGTGAGTAGTATACATACAAGGCAGTGAGTAGTATACAAGGCAGTGAGTAGTATACAAGGCAGTGAGTAGTATACATACAAGGCAGTGAGTAGTATACAAGGCAGTGCGTAGTATACACACAAGGCAGTGAGTAGTATACAAGGCAGTGAGTAGTATACAAGGCAGTGAGTAGTATACATACAAGGCAGTGAGTAGTATACATACAATGCAGTGAGTAGTATACATACAATGCAGTGAGTAGTATACAAGGCAGTGAGTAGTATACAAGGCAGTGCGTAGTATACAAGGCAGTGAGTAGTATACAAGGCAGTGAGTAGTATACAAGGCAGTGAGTAGTATACATACAAGGCAGTGAGTAGTATACAAGGCAGTGAGTAGTATACAATGCAGTGAGTAGTATACAAGGCAGTGAGTAGTATACATACAAGGCAGTGAGTAGTATACATACAAGGCAGTGAGTAGTATACATACAAGGCAGTGAGTAGTATACAATGCAGTGAGTAGTATACAAGGCAGTGAGTAGTATACAAGGCAGTGAGTAGTATACATACAAGGCAGTGAGTAGTATACATACAAGGCAGTGAGTAGTATACAAGGCAGTGAGTAGTATACAAGGCAGTGAGTAGTATACATACAATGCAGTGAGTAGTATACAAGGCAGTGAGTAGTATACATACAAGGCAGTGAGTAGTATACATACAACGCAGTGAGTAGTATACATACAAGGCAGTGAGTAGTATACAAGGCAGTGAGTATTATACATACAATGCAGTGAGTAGTATACAAGGCAGTGAGTAGTATACACGGCAGTGAGTAGTATACAAGGCAGTGAGTAGTATACAAGGCAGTGAGTAGTATACAAGGCAGTGAGTAGTATACAAGGCAGTGAGTAGTATACAAGGCAGTGAGTAGTATACAAGGCAGTGAGTAGTATACAATGCAGTGAGTAGTATACATACAAGGCAGTGAGTAGTATACAAGGCAGTGAGTAGTATACATGCAATGCAGTGAGTGGTATACAAGGCAGTGAGTAGTATACATACAAGGCAGTGAGTGGTATACATACAAGGCAGTGAGTAGTATACATACAAGGCAGTGAGTAGTATACATACAAGGCAGTGAGTAGTATATAAGGCAGTGAGTAGTATACATACAAGGCAGTGAGTAGTATACAAGGCAGTGAGTAGTATACAAGGCAGTGAGTAGTATACATACAAGGCAGTGAGTAGTATACAAGGCAGTGCGTAGTATACATACAAGGCAGTGAGTAGTATACAAGGCAGTGAGTAGTATACAAGGCAGTGAGTAGTATACATACAAGGCAGTGAGTAGTATACATACAATGCAGTGAGTAGTATACATACAATGCAGTGAGTAGTATACAAGGCAGTGAGTAGTATACAAGGCAGTGCGTAGTATACAAGGCAGTGAGTAGTATACAAGGCAGTGAGTAGTATACAAGGCAGTGAGTAGTATACATACAAGGCAGTGAGTAGTATATAAGGCAGTGAGTAGTATACAAGGCAGTGAGTAGTATACATACAAGGCAGTGAGTAGTATACAAGGCAGTGAGTAGTATACATACAAGGCAGTGAGTAGTATACAAGGCAGTGAATAGTATACAAGGCAGTGAGTAGTATACATACACGGCAGTGAGTAGTATACATACAATGCAGTGAGTAGTATACATACAATGCAGTGAGTAGTATACAAGGCAGTGAGTAGTATACAAGGCAGTGCGTAGTATACAAGGCAGTGAGTAGTATACAAGGCAGTGAGTAGTATACATACAAGGCAGTGAGTAGTATACAAGGCAGTGAGTAGTATACAATGCAGTGAGTAGTATACATACAAGGCAGTGAGTAGTATACAAGGCAGTGAGTAGTATACATACAAGGCAGTAAGTAGTATACAAGGCAGTGAGTAGTATACAAGGCAGTGAGTAGTATACATACAAGGCAGTGAGTAGTACACATACAAGGCATTGAGTAGTATACAAGGCAGTGAGTAGTATACATACAAGGCAGTGAGTAGTATACATACAAGGCAGTGAGTAGTATACAAGGCAGTGAGTAGTATACATACAATGCAGTGAGTGGTATACAAGGCAGTGAGTAGTATACAAGGCAGTGAGTAGTATACATACAAGGCAGTGAGTAGTATACAAGGCAGTGAGTAGTATACATACAAGGCAGTGAGTAGTGTATACAAGGCAGTGAGTAGTATACATACAATACAGTGAGTAGTATACAAGGCAGTGAGTAGTATACAAGGCAGTGAGTAGTATACAAGGCAGTGAGTAGTATACAAGGCAGTGAGTAGTATACGAGGCAGTGAGTAGTATACATACAAGGCAGTGAGTAGTATACAAGGCAGTGAGTAGTATACGAGGCAGTGAGTAGTATACATACAAGGCAGTGAGTAGTATACAATGCAGTGAGTAGTATACAAGGCAGTGAGTAGTATACACGGCAGTGAGTAGCATACAATGCAGTGAGTAGTATACAAGGCAGTGAGTAGTATACATAAAAGGCAGTGAGTAGTATACATACAAGGCAGTGAGTAGTATACAAGGCAGTGCGTAGTATACATACAAGGCAGTGAGTAGTATACATACAAGGCAGTGCGTAGTATACAAGGCAGTGAGTAGTATACAAGGCAGTGAGTAGTATACAAGGCAGTGAGTAGTATACAAGGCAGTGAGTAGTATACAAGGCAGTGAGTAGTATACAAGGCAGTGAGTAGTATACAAGGCAGTGAGTAGTATACATACAAGGCAGTGAGTAGTATACATACAAGGCAGTGAGTAGTATACAAGGCAGCGAGTAGTATACAAGGCAGTGAGTAGTATGCAAGGCAGTGAGTAGTATACAAGGCAGTGAGTAGTATACAAGGCAGTGAGTAGTATACATACAAGGCAGTGAGTAGTATACAAGGCAGTGAGTAGTATACAAGGCAGTGAGTAGTATACATACAAGGCAGTGAGTAGTATACATACAAGGCAGTGAGTAGTATACATACAAGGCAGTGAGTAGTATACATACAAGGCAGTGAGTAGTATACAAGGCAGTGAGTAGTATACATACAAGGCAGTGAGTAGTATACAATGCAGTGAGTAGTATACATACAAGGCAGTGAGTAGTATACATACAAGGCAGTGAGTAGTATACAAGGCAGTGAGTAGTATACAAGGCAGTGAGTAGTATACAAGGCAGTGAGTAGTATACATACAAGGCAGTGAGTAGTATACATACAAGGCAGTGCGTAGTATACAAGGCAGTGAGTAGTATACAAGGCAGTGAGTAGTATACATACAAGGCAGTGAGTAGTATACACGACAGTGAGTAGTATGCAAGGCAGTGAGTAGTATACATACAAGGCAGTGAGTAGTATACATAAAATGCAGTGAGTAGTATACATACAAGGCAGTGAGTAGTATACAAGGCAGTGAGTAGTATACAAGGCAGTGAGTAGTATACAAGGCAGCGACTAGTATACAAGGCAGTGAGTAGTATACAAGGCGGTGAGTAGTATACAAGGCAGTGAGTAGTATACAAGGCAGTGAGTAGTATACATACAAGGCAGTGAGTAGTATACATACAAGGCAGTGAGTAGTATACAAGGCAGTGAGTAGTATACAAGGCAGTGAGTAGTATACATACAATGCAGTGAGTAGTATACAAGGCAGTGAGTAATATACATACAAGGCAGTGAGTAGTATACATACAAGGCAGTGAGTAGTATACAATGCAGTGAGTAGTATACAAGGCAGTGAGTAGTATACAAGGCAGTGAGTAGTATACATACAAGGCAGTGAGTAGTATACATACAAGGCAGTGAGTAGTATACATACAAGGCAGTGAGTAGTATACAAGGCAGTGAGTAGTATACAAGGCAGTGAGTAGTATACATACAATGCAGTGAGTAGTATACAAGGCAGTGAGTAATATACATACAAGGCAGTGAGTAGTATACATACAACGCAGTGAGTAGTATACATACAAGGCAGTGAGTAGTATACAAGGCAGTGAGTATTGTACATACAATGCAGTGAGTAGTATACAAGGCAGTGAGTAGTATACAAGGCAGTGAGTAGTATACAAGGCAGTGAGTAGTATACAAGGCAGTGAGTAGTATACAAGGCAGTGAGTAGTATACAAGGCAGTGAGTAGTATACAAGGCAGTGAGTAGTATACAAGGCAGTGAGTAGTATACAAGGCAGTGAGTAGTATACAAGGCAGTGAGTAGTATACAAGGCAGTGAGTAGTATACAATGCAGTGAGTAGTATACATACAAGGCAGTGAGTAGTATACAAGGCAGTGAGTAGTATACATGCAATGCAGTGAGTAGTATACATACAAGGCAGTGAGTAGTATACATACAAGGCAGTGAGTGGTATACATACAAGGCAGTGAGTAGTATACATACAAGGCAGTGAGTAGTATTCATACAAGGCAGTGAGTAGTATACAAGGCAGTGAGTAGTATACATACAAGGCAGTGAGTAGTATACAAGGCAGTGAGTAGTATACAAGGCAGTGAGTAGTATACATACAAGGCAGTGAGTAGTATACAAGGCAGTGCGTAGTATACACACAAGGCAGTGAGTAGTATACAAGGCAGTGAGTAGTATACAAGGCAGTGAGTAGTATACATACAAGGCAGTGAGTAGTATACATACAATGCAGTGAGTAGTATACATACAATGCAGTGAGTAGTATACAAGGCAGTGAGTAGTATACAAGGCAGTGCGTAGTATACAAGGCAGTGAGTAGTATACAAGGCAGTGAGTAGTATACAAGGCAGTGAGTAGTATACATACAAGGCAGTGAGTAGTATACAAGGCAGTGAGTAGTATACAATGCAGTGAGTAGTATACAAGGCAGTGAGTAGTATACATACAAGGCAGTGAGTAGTATACATACAAGGCAGTGAGAAGTATACATACAAGGCAGTGAGTAGTATACAATGCAGTGAGTAGTATACAAGGCAGTGAGTAGTATACAAGGCAGTGAGTAGTATACATACAAGGCAGTGAGTAGTATACATACAAGGCAGTGAGTAGTATACAAGGCAGTGAGTAGTATACAAGGCAGTGAGTAGTATACATACAATGCAGTGAGTAGTATACAAGGCAGTGAGTAGTATACATACAAGGCAGTGAGTAGTATACATACAACGCAGTGAGTAGTATACATACAAGGCAGTGAGTAGTATACAAGGCAGTGAGTATTATACATACAATGCAGTGAGTAGTATACAAGGCAGTGAGTAGTATACAAGGCAGTGAGTAGTATACAAGGCAGTGAGTAGTATACAAGGCAGTGAGTAGTATACAAGGCAGTGAGTAGTATACAAGGCAGTGAGTAGTATACAAGGCAGTGAGTAGTATACAAGGCAGTGAGTAGTATACAAGGCAGTGAGTAGTATACAATGCAGTGAGTAGTATACATACAAGGCAGTGAGTAGTATACAAGGCAGTGAGTAGTATACATGCAATGCAGTGAGTGGTATACAAGGCAGTGAGTAGTATACATACAAGGCAGTGAGTGGTATACATACAAGGCAGTGAGTAGTATACATACAAGGCAGTGAGTAGTATACATACAAGGCAGTGAGTAGTATATAAGGCAGTGAGTAGTATACATACAAGGCAGTGAGTAGTATACAAGGCAGTGAGTAGTATACAAGGCAGTGAGTAGTATACATACAAGGCAGTGAGTAGTATACAAGGCAGTGCGTAGTATACATACAAGGCAGTGAGTAGTATACAAGGCAGTGAGTAGTATACAAGGCAGTGAGTAGTATACATACAAGGCAGTGAGTAGTATACATACAATGCAGTGAGTAGTATACATACAATGCAGTGAGTAGTATACAAGGCAGTGAGTAGTATACAAGGCAGTGCGTAGTATACAAGGCAGTGAGTAGTATACAAGGCAGTGAGTAGTATACAAGGCAGTGAGTAGTATACATACAAGGCAGTGAGTAGTATATAAGGCAGTGAGTAGTATACAAGGCAGTGAGTAGTATACATACAAGGCAGTGAGTAGTATACAAGGCAGTGAGTAGTATACATACAAGGCAGTGAGTAGTATACAAGGCAGTGAATAGTATACAAGGCAGTGAGTAGTATACATACAAGGCAGTGAGTAGTATACATACAATGCAGTGAGTAGTATACATACAATGCAGTGAGTAGTATACAAGGCAGTGAGTAGTATACAAGGCAGTGCGTAGTATACAAGGCAGTGAGTAGTATACAAGGCAGTGAGTAGTATACAAGGCAGTGAGTAGTATACATACAAGGCAGTGAGTAGTATACAAGGCAGTGAGTAGTATACAATGCAGTGAGTAGTATACATACAAGGCAGTGAGTAGTATACAAGGCAGTGAGTAGTATACATACAAGGCAGTAAGTAGTATACAAGGCAGTGAGTAGTATACAAGGCAGTGAGTAGTATACATACAAGGCAGTGAGTAGTACACATACAAGGCAGTGAGTAGTATACAAGGCAGTGAGTAGTATACATACAAGGCAGTGAGTAGTATACATACAAGGCAGTGAGTAGTATACAAGGCAGTGAGTAGTATACATACAATGCAGTGAGTGGTATACAAGGCAGTGAGTAGTATACAAGGCAGTGAGTAGTATACATACAAGGCAGTGAGTAGTATACAAGGCAGTGAGTAGTATACATACAAGGCAGTGAGTAGTGTATACAAGGCAGTGAGTAGTATACATACAATACAGTGAGTAGTATACAAGGCAGTGAGTAGTATACAAGGCAGTGAGTAGTATACAAGGCAGTGAGTAGTATACAAGGCAGTGAGTAGTATACGAGGCAGTGAGTAGTATACATACAAGGCAGTGAGTAGTATACAAGGCAGTGAGTAGTATACGAGGCAGTGAGTAGTATACATACAAGGCAGTGAGTAGTATACAATGCAGTGAGTAGTATACAAGGCAGTGAGTAGTATACACGGCAGTGAGTAGCATACAATGCAGTGAGTAGTATACAAGGCAGTGAGTAGTATACATAAAAGGCAGTGAGTAGTATACATACAAGGCAGTGAGTAGTATACAAGGCAGTGCGTAGTATACATACAAGGCAGTGAGTAGTATACATACAAGGCAGTGCGTAGTATACAAGGCAGTGAGTAGTATACAAGGCAGTGAGTAGTATACAAGGCAGTGAGTAGTATACAAGGCAGTGAGTAGTATACAAGGCAGTGAGTAGTATACAAGGCAGTGAGTAGTATACAAGGCAGTGAGTAGTATACATACAAGGCAGTGAGTAGTATACATACAAGGCAGTGAGTAGTATACAAGGCAGCGAGTAGTATACAAGGCAGTGAGTAGTATGCAAGGCAGTGAGTAGTATACAAGGCAGTGAGTAGTATACAAGGCAGTGAGTAGTATACATACAAGGCAGTGAGTAGTATACAAGGCAGTGAGTAGTATACAAGGCAGTGAGTAGTATACATACAAGGCAGTGAGTAGTATACATACAAGGCAGTGAGTAGTATACATACAAGGCAGTGAGTAGTATACATACAAGGCAGTGAGTAGTATACAAGGCAGTGAGTAGTATACATACAAGGCAGTGAGTAGTATACAATGCAGTGAGTAGTATACATACAAGGCAGTGAGTAGTATACATACAAGGCAGTGAGTAGTATACAAGGCAGTGAGTAGTATACAAGGCAGTGAGTAGTATACAAGGCAGTGAGTAGTATACATACAAGGCAGTGAGTAGTATACATACAAGGCAGTGCGTAGTATACCAGGCAGTGAGTAGTATACAAGGCAGTGAGTAGTATACATACAAGGCAGTGAGTAGTATACACGGCAGTGAGTAGTATACAAGGCAGTGAGTAGTATACATACAAGGCAGTGAGTAGTATACATAAAATGCAGTGAGTAGTATACATACAAGGCAGTGAGTAGTATACAAGGCAGTGAGTAGTATACAATGCAGTGAGTAGTATACAAGGCAGTGACTAGTATACAAGGCAGTGAGTAGTATACAAGGCAGTGAGTAGTATACATACAAGGCAGTGAGTAGTATACATACAAGGCAGTGAGTAGTATACAAGGCAGTGAATAGTATACAATGCAGTGAGTAGTATACAAGGCAGTGAGTAGTATACATACAAGGCAGTGAGTAGTATACATACAAGGCAGTGAGTAGTATACATACAAGGCAGTGAGTAGTATACAATGCAGTGAGTAGTATACAAGGCAGTGAGTAGTATACAAGGCAGTGAGTAGTATACATACAAGGCAGTGAGTAGTATACATACAAGGCAGTGAGTAGTATACATACAAGGCAGTGAGTAGTATACAAGGCAGTGAGTAGTATTCAAGGCAGTGAGTAGTATACATACAATGCAGTGAGTAGTATACAAGGCAGTGAGTAGTATACATACAAGGCAGTGAGTAGTATACATACAACGCAGTGAGTAGTATACATACAAGGCAGTGAGTAGTATACAAGGCAGTGAGTATTATACATACAATGCAGTGAGTAGTATACAAGGCAGTGAGTAGTATACAAGGCAGTGAGTAGTATACAAGGCAGTGAGTAGTATACAAGGCAGTGAGTAGTATACAAGGCAGTGAGTAGTATACAAGGCAGTGAGTAGTATACAAGGCAGTGAGTAGTATACAAGGCAGTGAGTAGTATACAAGGCAGTGAGTAGTATACAAGGCAGTGAGTAGTATACAATGCAGTGAGTAGTATACATACAAGGCAGTGAGTAGTATACAAGGCAGTGAGTAGTATACATGCAATGCAGTGAGTAGTATACATACAAGGCAGTCAGTAGTATACATACAAGGCAGTGAGTGGTATACATACAAGGCAGTGAGTAGTATACATACAAGGCAGTGAGTAGTATACATACAAGGCAGTGAGTTGTATACAAGGCAGTGAGTAGTATACATACAAGGCAGTGAGTTGTATACAAGGCAGTGAGTAGTATACATACAAGGCAGTGAGTAGTATACAAGGCAGTGAGTAATATACAAGGCAGTGAGTAGTATACATACAAGGCAGTGAGTAGTATACAAGGCAGTGCGTAGTATACATACAAGGCAGTGAGTAGTATACAAGGCAGTGATTAGTATACAAGGCAGTGAGTAGTATACATACAAGGCAGTGAGTAGTATACATACAATGCAGTGAGTAGTATACATACAATGCAGTGAGTAGTATACAAGGCAGTGCGTAGTATACAATGCAGTGAGTAGTATACAAGGCAGTGAGTAGTATACAAGGCAGTGAGTAGTATACATGCAAGGCAGTGAGTAGTATACAAGGCAGTGAGTAGTATACAAGGCAGTGAGTAGTATACATACAAGGCAGTGAGTAGTATACAAGGCAGTGAGTAGTATACATACAAGGCAGTGAGTAGTATACAAGGCAGTGAATAGTATACAAGGCAGTGAGTAGTATACATACAAGGCAGTGAGTAGTATACATACAATGCAGTGAGTAGTATACATACAATGCAGTGAGTAGTATACAAGGCAGTGAGTAGTATACAAGGCAGTGCGTAGTATACAAGGCAGTGAGTAGTATACAAGGCAGTGAGTAGTATACAAGGCAGTGAGTAGTATACAAGGCGGTGAGTAGTATACATACAAGGCAGTGAGTAGTATACAAGGCAGTGAGTAGTATACAATGCAGTGAGTAGTATACATACAAGGCAGTGAGTAGTATACAAGGCAGTGAGTAGTATACAAGGCAGTGAGTAGTATACATACAAGGCAGTAAGTAGTATACAAGGCAGTGAGTAGTATACAAGGCAGTCAGTAGTATACATACAAGGCAGTGAGTAGTACACATACAAGGCAGTGAGTAGTATACAAGGCAGTGAGTAGTATACATACAAGGCAGTGAGTAGTATACATACAAGGCAGTGAGTAGTATACAAGGCAGTGAGTAGTATACATACAATGCAGTGAGTGGTATACAAGGCAGTGAGTAGTATACAAGGCAGTGAGTAGTATACATACAAGGCAGTGAGTAGTATACAAGGCAGTGAGTAGTATACATACAAGGCAGTGAGTAGTGTATACAAGGCAGTGAGTAGTATACATACAATGCAGTGAGTAGTATACAAGGCAGTGAGTAGTATACAAGGCAGTGAGTAGTATACAAGGCAGTGAGTAGTATACAAGGCAGTGAGTAGTATACGAGGCAGTGAGTGGTATACATACAAGGCAGTGAGTAGTATACAAGGCAGTGAGTAGTATACGAGGCAGTGAGTAGTATACATACAAGGCAGTGAGTAGTATACAATGCAGTGAGTAGTATACAAGGCAATGAGTAGTATACAAGGCAGTGAGTAGCATACAATGCAGTGAGTAGTATACAAGGCAGTGAGTAGTATACATAAAAGGCAGTGAGTAGTATACATACAAGGCAGTGAGTAGTATACAAGGCAGTGCGTAGTATACATACAAGGCAGTGAGTATTATACATACAAGGCAGTGCGTAGTATACAAGGCAGTGAGTAGTATACAAGGCAGTGAGTAGTATACAAGGCAGTGAGTAGTATACAAGGCAGTGAGTAGTATACAAGGCAGTGAGTAGTATACAAGGCAGTGAGTAGTATACATACAAGGCAGTCAGTAGTATACATACAAGGCAGTGAGTAGTATACAAGGCAGCGAGTAGTATACAAGGCAGTGAGTAGTATGCAAGGCAGTGAGTAGTATACAAGGCAGTGAGTAGTATACAAGGCAGTGAGTAGTATACATACAATGCAGTGAGTAGTATACAAGGCAGTGAGTAGTATACAAGGCAGTGAGTAGTATACATACAAGGCAGTGAGTAGTATACATACAAGGCAGTGAGTAGTATACATACAAGGCAGTGAGTAGTATACAAGGCAGTGAGTAGTATACAAGGCAGTGAGTAGTATACATACAAGGCAGTGAGTAGTATACATACAAGGCAGTGAGTAGTATACAAGGCAGTGAGTAGTATACAAGGCAGTGAGTAGTATACAAGGCAGTGAGTAGTATACAAGGCAGTGAGTAGTATACATACAAGGCAGTGAGTAGTATACAATGCAGTGAGTAGTATACAAGGCAGTGAGTAGTATACAATACAGTGAGTAGTATACATATAAGGCAGTGAGTAGTATACATACAAGGCAGTGAGTAGTATACAAGGCAGTGAGTAGTATACAAGGCAGTGAGTAGTATACAAGGCAGTGAGTAGTATACATACAAGGCAGTGAGTAGTATACATACAAGGCAGTGAGTAGTATACAAGGCAGTGAGTAGTATACAAGGCAGTGAGTAGTATACAAGGCAGTGAGTAGTATACATACAAGGCAGTGAGTAGTATACATACAAGGCAGTGAGTAGTATATATACAAGGCAGTGAGTAGTATACAAGGCAGTGAGTAGTATACAAGGCAGTGAGTAGTATACAAGGCAGTGAGTAGTATACATACAAGGCAGTGAGTAGTATACATACAATGCAGTGAGTAGTATACATACAAGGCAGCGAGTAGTATACAAGGCAGTGAGTAGTATACAAGGCAGTGAGTAGTATACATACAAGGCAGTGTGTAGTATACATACAATGCAGTGAGTAGTATACAAGGCAGTGGGTAGTATACATACAAGGCAGTGAGTAGTATACATACACGGCAGTGAGTAGTATACATACAAGGCAGTGAGTAGTATACAAGGCAGTGAGTAGTATACATACAATGCAGTGAGTAGTATACAAGGCAGTGAGTAGTATACATGCAATGCAGTGAGTAGTATACATACAAGGCAGTGAGTAGTATACATACAAGGCAGCGAGTAGTATACAAGGCAGTGAGTTGTATACAAGGCAGTGAGTAGTATACATACAATGCAGTGAGTAGTATACAAGGCAGTGAGTAGTATACATACAAGGCAGTGAGTAGTATACAAGGCAGTGAGTAGTATACAAGGCAGTGAGTAGTATACAATGCAGTGAGTAGTATACATACAAGGCAGTGAGTAGTATACAAGGCAGTGAGTAGTATACATGCAATGCAGTGAGTAGTATACATACAAGGCAGTGAGTAGTATACATACAAGGCAGTGAGTGGTATACATACAAGGCAGTGAGTAGTATACATACAAGGCAGTGAGTAGTATACATACAAGGCAGTGAGTAGTATACAAGGCAGTGAGTAGTATACATACAAGGCAGTGAGTAGTATACAAGGCAGTGAGTAGTATACAAGGCAGTGAGTAGTATACATACAAGGCAGTGAGTAGTATACAAGGCAGTGCGTAGTATACATACAAGGCAGTGAGTAGTATACAAGGCAGTGAGTAGTATACAAGGTAGTGAGTAGTATACAAGGCAGTGAGTAGTATACAAGGCAGTGAGTAGTATACAAGGCAGTGAGTAGTATACAAGGCAGTGAGTAGTATACAAGGCAGTGAGTAGTATACATACAAGGCAGTGAGTAGTATACAAGGCAGTGAGTAGTATACAAGGCAGTGAGTAGTATACAAGGCAGTGAATAGTATACATACAAGGCAGTGAGCAGTATACAAGGCAGTGAGTAGTATACAATGCAGTGAGTAGTATACAAGGCAGTGAGTAGTATACATACAAGGCAGTGAGTAGTATACAAGGTAGTGGGTAGTATACAAGGCAGTGAGTAGTATACATACAAGGCAGTGAGTAGTATACATACAATGCAGTGAGTAGTATACAATGCAGTGAGTAGTATACAAGGCAGTGAGTAGTATACAAGGCAGTGAGTAGTATACATACAAGGCAGTGAGTAGTATAAAAGGCAGTGAGTAGTATACAATGCAGTGAGTAGTATACAATGCAGTGAGTATTATACAAGGCAGTGAGTAGTATACAATGCAGTGAGTAGTATACAACGCAGTGAGTAGTATACAAGGCAGTGAGTAGTATACAAGGCAGTGAGTAGTATACAAGGCAGTGAGTAGTATACAAGGCAGTGAGTAGTATACAAGGCAGTGAGTAGTATACAAGGCAGTGAGTAGTATACATACAAGGCAGTGAGTAGTATACAAGGCAGTGAGTAGTATACAAGGCAGTGAGTAGTATACATACAAGGCAGTTAGTAGTATACATACAAGGCAGTGAGTAGTATACAAAGCAGTGAGTAGTATACAAGGCAGTGAGTAGTATACATACAATGCAGTGAGTAGCATACAAGGCAGTGAGTAGTATACAAGGCAGTGAGTAGTATACAAGGCAGTGAGTAGTATACAAGGCAGTGAGTAGTATACATACAAGGCAGTCAGTAGTATACATACAAGGCAGTGAGTAGTATACAAGGCAGCGAGTAGTATACAAGGCAGTGAGTAGTATGCAAGGCAGTGAGTAGTATACAAGGCAGTGAGTAGTATACATACAAGGCAGTGAGTAGTATACAAGGCAGTGAGTAGTATACAAGGCAGTGAGTAGTATACATACAAGGCAGTGAGTAGTATACATACAAGGCAGTGAGTAGTATACATACAAGGCAGTGAGTAGTATACAAGGCAGTGAGTAGTATACAAGGCAGTGAGTAGTATACATACAAGGCAGTGAGTAGTATACATACAAGGCAGTGAGTAGTATACAAGGCAGTGAGTAGTATACAAGGCAGTGAGTAGTATACAAGGCAGTGAGTAGTATACAAGGCAGTGAGTAGTATACATACAAGGCAGTGAGTAGTATACAATGCAGTGAGTAGTATACAAGGCAGTGAGTAGTATACAATACAGTGAGTAGTATACATATAAGGCAGTGAGTAGTATACATACAAGGCAGTGAGTAGTATACAAGGCAGTGAGTAGTATACAAGGCAGTGAGTAGTATACAAGGCAGTGAGTAGTATACATACAAGGCAGTGAGTAGTATACATACAAGGCAGTGAGTAGTATACAAGGCAGTGAGTAGTATACAAGGCAGTGAGTAGTATACAAGGCAGTGAGTAGTATACATACAAGGCAGTGAGTAGTATACATACAAGGCAGTGAGTAGTATATATACAAGGCAGTGAGTAGTATACAAGGCAGTGAGTAGTATACAAGGCAGTGAGTAGTATACAAGGCAGTGAGTAGTATACATACAAGGCAGTGAGTAGTATACATACAATGCAGTGAGTAGTATACATACAAGGCAGCGAGTAGTATACAAGGCAGTGAGTAGTATACAAGGCAGTGAGTAGTATACATACAAGGCAGTGAGTAGTATACATACAATGCAGTGAGTAGTATACAAGGCAGTGGGTAGTATACATACAAGGCAGTGAGTAGTATACATACACGGCAGTGAGTAGTATACATACAAGGCAGTGAGTAGTATACAAGGCAGTGAGTAGTATACATACAATGCAGTGAGTAGTATACAAGGCAGTGAGTAGTATACATGCAATGCAGTGAGTAGTATGCATACAAGGCAGTGAGTAGTATACATACAAGGCAGCGAGTAGTATACAAGGCAGTGAGTTGTATACAAGGCAGTGAGTAGTATACATACAATGCAGTGAGTAGTATACAAGGCAGTGAGTAGTATACATACAAGGCAGTGAGTAGTATACAAGGCAGTGAGTAGTATACAAGGCAGTGAGTAGTATACAATGCAGTGAGTAGTATACATACAAGGCAGTGAGTAGTATACAAGGCAGTGAGTAGTATACATGCAATGCAGTGAGTAGTATACATACAAGGCAGTGAGTAGTATACATACAAGGCAGTGAGTGGTATACATACAAGGCAGTGAGTAGTATACATACAAGGCAGTGAGTAGTATACATACAAGGCAGTGAGTAGTATACAAGGCAGTGAGTAGTATACATACAAGGCAGTGAGTAGTATACAAGGCAGTGAGTAGTATACAAGGCAGTGAGTAGTATACATACAAGGCAGTGAGTAGTATACAAGGCAGTGCGTAGTATACATACAAGGCAGTGAGTAGTATACAAGGCAGTGAGTAGTATACAAGGTAGTGAGTAGTATACAAGGCAGTGAGTAGTATACAAGGCAGTGAGTAGTATACAAGGCAGTGAGTAGTATACAAGGCAGTGAGTAGTATACAAGGCAGTGAGTAGTATACATACAAGGCAGTGAGTAGTATACAAGGCAGTGAGTAGTATACAAGGCAGTGAGTAGTATACAAGGCAGTGAATAGTATACATACAAGGCAGTGAGCAGTATACAAGGCAGTGAGTAGTATACAATGCAGTGAGTAGTATACAAGGCAGTGAGTAGTATACATACAAGGCAGTGAGTAGTATACAAGGTAGTGGGTAGTATACAAGGCAGTGAGTAGTATACATACAAGGCAGTGAGTAGTATACATACAATGCAGTGAGTAGTATACAATGCAGTGAGTAGTATACAAGGCAGTGAGTAGTATACAAGGCAGTGAGTAGTATACATACAAGGCAGTGAGTAGTATAAAAGGCAGTGAGTAGTATACAATGCAGTGAGTAGTATACAATGCAGTGAGTATTATACAAGGCAGTGAGTAGTATACAATGCAGTGAGTAGTATACAACGCAGTGAGTAGTATACAAGGCAGTGAGTAGTATACAAGGCAGTGAGTAGTATACAAGGCAGTGAGTAGTATACAAGGCAGTGAGTAGTATACAAGGCAGTGAGTAGTATACAAGGCAGTGAGTAGTATACATACAAGGCAGTGAGTAGTATACAAGGCAGTGAGTAGTATACAAGGCAGTGAGTAGTATACATACAAGGCAGTTAGTAGTATACATACAAGGCAGTGAGTAGTATACAAAGCAGTGAGTAGTATACAAGGCAGTGAGTAGTATACATACAATGCAGTGAGTAGCATACAAGGCAGTGAGTAGTATACATACAAGGCAGTGAGTAGTATACATACAAGGCAGTGAGTAGTATACATACAAGGCAGTGAGTAGTATACAAGGCAGTGAGTAGTATACATACAATGCAGTGAGTAGTATACAAGGCAGTGAGTAGTATACAAGGCAGTGAGTAGTATACAAGGCAGTGAGTAGTATACAAGGCAGTGAGTAGTATACAAGGCAGTGAGTAGTATACAAGGCAGTGAGTAGTATACAAGGCAGTGAGTAGTATACAAGGCAGTGAGTAGTATACAAGGCAGTGAGTAGTATACAAGGCAGTGAGTAGTATACAATGCAGTGAGTAGTATACATACAAGGCAGTGAGTAGTATACAAGGCAGTGAGTAGTATACATGCAATGCAGTGAGTAGTATACATACAAGGCAGTGAGTAGTATACATACAAGGCAGTGAGTGGTATACACACAAGGCAGTGAGTGGTATACATACAAGGCAGTGAGTAGTATACATACAAGGCAGTGAGTAGTATACAAGGCAGTGAGTAGTATATATACAAGGCAGTGAGTAGAAAATACAAGGCAGTGAGTAGTATACAAGGCAGTGAGTAGTATACATACAAGGCATTGAGTAGTATACAATGCACTGAGTAGTATACAAGGCAGTGAGTAGTATACAATACAGTGAGTAGTATACATACAAGGCAGTGAGTAGTATACAAGGCAGTGAGTAGTATACAAGGCAGTGAGTAGTATACAAGGCAGAGCGTAGTATACAAGGCAGTGACTAGTATACAAGGCAGTGAGTAGTATACATACAAGGCAGTGAGTAGTATACACGGCAGTGAGTAGTATACAAGGCAGTGAGTAGTATACATACAAGGCAGTGAGTAGTATACATACAATGCAGTGAGTAGTATACATACAAGGCAGTGACTAGTATACAAGGCAGTGAGTAGTATTCAAGGCAGTGAGTAGTATACAAGGCAGTGACTAGTATACAAGGCAGTGAGTAGTATACAAGGCAGTGAGTAGTATACAAGGCAGTGAGCAGTATACATACAAGGCAGTGAGTAGTATACATACAAGGCAGTGAGTAGTATACAAGGCAGTGAGTAGTATACACGGCAGTGAGTAGTATACAAGGCAGTGAGTATTATACATACAAGGCAGTGAGTAGTATACATACAAGGCAGTGAGTAGTATATATACAAGGCAGTGAGTAGTATACAAGGCAGTGAGTAGTGTACAAGGCAGTGAGTAGTATACAAGGCAGTGAGTAGTATACATACAATGCAGTGAGTAGTATACAAGGCAGTGAGTAGTATACATACAAGGCAGTGAGTAGTATACATACACGGCAGTGAGTAGTATACATACAAGGCAGTGAGTAGTATACACGGCAGTGAGTAGTATACATACAATGCAGTGAGTAGTATACAAGGCAGTGAGTAGTATACAAGGCAGTGAGTAGTTTACAAGGCAGTGAGTAGTGTACAAGGCAGTGAGTAGTATACAAGGCAGTGAGTAGTATACAAGGCAGTGAGTAGTATACAAGGCAGTGAGTAGTATACAAGGCAGTGAGTAGTATACAAGGCAGTGAGTAGTATACAAGGCAGTGAGTAGTATACAATGCAGTGAGTAGTATACATACAAGGCAGTGAGTAGTATACAAGGCAGTGAGTAGTATACATGCAATGCAGTGAGTAGTATACATACAAGGCAGTGAGTAGTATACATACAAGGCAGTGAGTGGTATACATACAAGGCAGTGAGTAGTATACATACAAGGCAGTGAGTAGTATACATACAAGGCAGTGAGTAGTATACAAGGCAGTGATTAGTATACATACAAGGCAGTGAGTAGTATACAAGGCAGTGAGTAGTATACAAGGCAGTGAGTGGTATACATACAAGGCAGTGAGTAGTATACAAGGCAGTGAGTAGTATACAAGGCAGTGAGTAGTATACAAGGCAGTGAGTAGTATACATACAAGGCAGTGAGTAGAATACATACAAGGCAGTGAGTAGTATACAAGGCAGTGAGTAGTATACAAGGCAGTGATTAGATTACAAGGCAGTGAGTAGTATACAAGGCAGTGAGTAGTATACATACAAAGCAGTGAGTAGTATACAATGCAGTGAGTAGTATACAATGCAGTGAGTAGTATACACGGCAGTGAGTAGTATACATACAAGGCAGTGAGTAGTATACAATGCAGCGAGTAGTATACAAGACAGTGAGTAGTATACAATACAGTGAGTAGTATACATACAAGACAGTGAGTAGTATACATACAAGGCAGTGAGTAGTATACAAGGCAGTGAGTAGTATACAAGGCAGTGAGTAGTATACAAGGCAGTGAGTAGTGTACATACAAGGCAGTGAGTAGTATACATACAAGGCAGTGAGTAGTATACAAGGCAGTGCGTAGTATACAAGGCAGTGAGTAGTATACAAGGCAGTGAGTAGTATACATACAAGGCAGTGAGTAGTATACAAGGCAGTGATTAGTATACATACAAGGCAGTGAGTAGTATACATACAATGCAGTGAGTAGTATACATACAAGGCAGTGAGTAGTATACAAGGCAGTGAGTATTATACAAGGCAGTGAGTAGTATACAAGGCAGTGACTAGTATACAAGGCAGTGAGTAGTATACAAGGCAGTGAGTAGTATACAAGGCAGTGAGTAGTATACAAGGCAGTGAGTAGTATACATACAAGGCAGTGAGTAGTATACATACAAGGCAGTGAGTAGTATACAAGGCAGTGAGTGGTATACAAGGCAGTGAGTAGTATACATACAAGGCAGTGAGTAGTATACATACAAGGCAGTGAGTAGTATACATACAAGGCAGTGAGTAGTATACAAGGCAGTGAGTAGTATACAAGGCAGTGAGTAGTATACAAGGCAGTGAGTAGTATACATACAAGGCAGTGAGTAGTATACATACAAGGCAGTGAGTAGTATACATACAAGGCAGTGAGTAGTATACAAGGCAGAGAGTAGTATACAAGGCAGTGAGTCGTATACATACAATGCAGTGAGAAGTATACAAGGCAGTGAGTAGTATACATACAAGGCAGTAAGTAGTATACATACAAGGCAGTGAGTAGTATACATACAAGGCAGTGAGTAGTATACAAGGCAGTGAGTAGTATACATACAATGCAGTGAGTAGTATACAAGGCAGTGGGTAGTATACAAGGCAGTGAGTAGTATACAATGCAGTGAGTAGTATACAAGGCAGTGAGTAGTATACAAGGCAGTGAGTAGTATACAAGGAAGTGAGTAGTATACAAGGCAGTGAGTATTATACAAGGCAGTGAGTAGTATACAAGGCAGTGAGTAGTATACAATGCAGTGAGTAGCATACATACAAGGCAGTGAGTAGTATACATGCAATGCAGTGAGTAGTATACATATAAGGCAGTGAGTATTATACATACAAGGCAGTGAGTGGTATACATACAAGGCAGTGAGTAGTATACATACAAGGCAGTGAGTAGTATACATACAAGGCAGTGAGTAGTATACAAGGCAGTGAGTAGTATACATACAAGGCAGTGAGTAGTATACAAGGCAGTGAGTAGTATACAAGGCAGTGAGTAGTATACATACAAGGCAGTGAGTAGTATACAATGCAGTGAGTAGTATACAAGGCAGTGAGTAGTATACAATACAGTGAGTAGTATACATACAAGGCAGTGAGTAGTATACATACAAGGCAGTGAGTAGTATACAAGGCAGTGAGTAGTATACAAGGCAGTGCGTAGTATACAAGGCAGTGAGTAGTATACAAGGCAGTGAGTAGTATACATACACGGCCGTGAGTAGTATACACGGCAGTGAGTAGTATACAAGGCAGTGAGTAGTATACATACAAGGCAGTGAGTAGTATACATACAATGCAGTGAGTAGTATACATACAAGGCAGTGAGTAGTATACAAGGCAGTGAGTAGTATACAAGGCAGTGAGTAGTATACAAGGCAGTGAGTAGTATACAAGGCAGTGAGTAGTATACAAGGCAGTGAGTAGTATACATACAAGGCAGTGAGTAGTATACATACAAGGCAGTGAGTAGTATACATACAAGGCAGTGAGTAGTATACAAGGCAGTGAGTAGTATACAAGGCAGTGAGTAGTATACAAGGCAGTGAGTAGTATACAAGACAGTGAGTAGTATACATACAAGGCAGTGAGTAGTATACATACAAGGCAGTGAGTAGTATACATACAAGGCAGTGAGTAGTATACAATGCAGTGAGTAGTATACAAGGCAGTGAGTAGTATACAAGGCAGTGAGTAGTATACATACAAGGCAGTGAGTAGTATACATACAAGGCAGTGAGTAGTATACATACAAGGCAGTGAGTAGTATACAAGGCAGTGAGTAGTATACAAGGCAGTGAGTAGTATACATACAATGCAGTGAGTAGTATACAAGGCAGTGAGTAGTATACATACAAGGCAGTGAGTAGTATACATACAAGGCAGTGAGTAGTATACATAAAATGCAGTGAGTAGTATACATAAAATGCAGTGAGTAGTATACAAGGCAGTGAGTAGTATACAAGGCAATGAGTAGTATACAAGGCAGTGAGTAGTATACAAGGCAGTGAGTAGTATACAAGGCAGTGAGTAGTATACAAGGCAGTGAGTAGTATACAAGGCAGTGAGTAGTATACAAGGCAGTGAGTAGTATACAAGGCAGTGAGTAGTATACAAGGCAGTGAGTAGTATACAAGGCAGTGAGTAGTATACATACAATGCAGTGAGTAGTATACAAGGCAGTGAGTAGTATACATGCAATGCAGTGAGTAGTATACATACAAGGCAGTGAGTAGTATACATACAAGGCAGTGAGTGGTATAAATACAAGGCAGTGAGTAGTATACATACAAGGCAGTGAGTAGTATACATACAAGGCAGTGAGTAGTATACAAGGCAGTGAGTAGTATACATACAAGGCAGTGAGTAGTATACAAGGCAGTGAGTAGTATACAAGGCAGTGAGTAGTATACATACAAGGCAGTGAGTAGTATACAAGGCAGTGCGTAGTATACATACAAGGCAGTGAGTAGTATACAAGGCAGTGAGTAGTATACAAGGCAGTGAGTAGTATACAAGGCAGTGAGTAGTATACAAGGCAGTGAGTAGTATACAAGGCAGTGAGTAGTATACAAGGCAGTGAGTAGTATACAAGGCAGTGCGTAGTATACATACAAGGCGGTGAGTAGTATACAAGGCAGTGAGTAGTATACAAGGCAGTGAGTAGTATACAAGGCAGTGAGTAGTATACAAGGCAGTGAGTAGTATACAAGGCAGTGAGTAGTATACAAGGCAGTGAGTAGTATACAAGGCAGTGAGTAGTATACATACAAGGCAGTGAGTAGTATACAAGGCAGTGAGTAGTATACAAGGCAGTGAGTAGTATACAAGGCAGTGAGTAGTATACATACAAGACAGTGAGCAGTATACAAGGCAGTGAGTAGTATGCAAGGCAGTGAGTAGTATACAAGGCAGTGAGTAGTATACAAGGCAGTGAGTAGTATACATACAAGGCAGTGAGTAGTATACAAGGTAGTGGGTAGTATACAAGGCAGTGAGTAGTATACATACAAGGCAGTGAGTAGTATACATACAATGCAGTGAGTAGTATACAAGGTAGTGGGTAGTATACAAGGCAGTGAGTAGTATACATACAAGGCAGTGAATAGTATACATACAAGGCAGTGCGTAGTATACAAGGCAGTGAGTAGTATACAAGGCAGTGAGTAGTATACAAGGCAGTGAGTAGTATACAATGCAGTGAGTAGTATACAAGGCAGTGAGTAGTATACAAGGCAGTGAATAGTATACATACAAGGCAGTGAGTAGTATACAAGGCAGTGAGTAGTATACAGGCAGTTAGTAGTATACAAGGCAGTGAGTATTATACAAGGCAGTGAGTAGTATACAATGCAGTGAGTAGTATACAACGCAGTGAGTAGTATACAAGGCAGTGAGTAGTATACATACAAGGCAGTGAGTAGTATACAAGGCAGTGAGTAGTATACAAGGCAGTGAGTAGTATACAAGGCAGTGTGTAGTATACAAGGCAGTGAGTAGTATACATACAAGGCAGTGAGTAGTATACAAGGCAGTGAGTAGTATACAAGGCAGTGAGTAGTATACAAGGCAGTGAGTAGTATACATACAAGGCAGTGAGTAGTATACATACAAGGCAGTGAGTAGTATACATACAAGGCAGTGAGTAGTATACAAGGCAGTGAGTAGTATACAAGGCAGTGAGTAGTATACATACAATGCAGTGAGTAGTATACAAGGCAGTGAGTAGTATACATACAAGGCAGTGAGTAGTGTACATACAAGGCAGTGAGTAGTATACATACAAGGCAGTGAGTAGTATACAAGGCAGTGAGTAGTATACATACAATGCAGTGAGTAGTATACAAGGCAGTGAGTAGTATACAAGGCAGTGAGTAGTATACAAGGCAGTGAGTAGTATACTTGGCAGTGAGTAGTATACAAGGCAGTGAGTAGTATACAAGGCAGTGAGTAGTATACAAGGCAGTGAGTAGTATACAATGCAGTGAGTAGTATACAAGGCAGTGAGTAGTATACAATGCAGTGAGTAGTATACAATGCAGTGATTAGTATACATACAAGGCAGTGAGTAGTATACATACAAGGCAGTGAGTAGTATACATACAAGGCAGTGAGTAGTATACAAGGCAGTGAGTAGTATACATGCAATGCAGTGAGTAGTATACATACAAGGCAGTGAGTAGTATACATACAAGGCAGTGAGTGGTATACATACAAGGCAGTGAGTGGTATACATACAAGGCAGTGAGTAGTATACATACAAGGCAGTGAGTAGTATACATACAAGGCAGTGAGTAGTATACATACAAGGCAGTGAGTAGTATACAAGGCAGTGAGTAGTATACATGCAATGCGGTGAGTAGTATACATACAAGGCAGTGAGTAGTATACATACAAGGCAGTGAGTGGTATACATACAAGGCAGTGAGTGGTATACATACAAGGCAGTGAGTAGTATACATACAAGGCAGTGAGTAGTATACAAGGCAGTGAGTAGTATACATACAAGGCAGTGAGTAGTATACAAGGCAGTGAGTAGTATACAAGGCAGTGAGTAGTATACATACAAGGCAGTGAGTAGTATACAATGCAGTGAGTAGTATACATACAAGGCAGTGAGTAGTATGCAATACAGTGAGTAGTATACATACAAGGCAGTGAGTAGTATACATACAAGGCAGTGAGTAGTATACAAGGCAGTGAGTAGTATACAAGGCAGTGCGTAGTATACAAGGCAGTGAGTAGTATACAAGGCAGTGAGTAGTATACATACAAGGCAGTGAGTAGTATACACGGCAGTGAGTAGTATACAAGGCAGTGAGTAGTATACATACAATGCAGTGAGTAGTATACATACAATGCAGTGAGTAGTATACATACAAGGCAGTGAGTAGTATACAAGGCAGTGAGTAGTATACAAGGCAATGAGTAGTATACAAGGCAGTGACTAGTATACAAGGCAGTGAGTAGTATACAAGGCAGTGAGTAGTATACAAGGCAGTGAGTAGTATACAAGGCAGTGAGTAGTATACATACAAGGCAGTGAGTAGTATACATACAAGGCAGTGAGTAGTATACAAGGCAGTGAGTAGTATACAAGGCAGTGAGTAGTATACAAGGCAGTGAGTAGTATACAAGGCAGTGAGTAGTATACAAGGCAGTGAGTAGTATACAGGGCAGTGAGTAGTATACAAGGCAGTGAGTAGTATACAATGCAGTGAGTAGTATACATACAAGGCAGTGAGTAGTATACAAGGCAGTGAGTAGTATACATACAAGGCAGTGAGTAGTATACATACAAGGCAGTGATTAGTATACAAGGCAGTGAGTAGTATACAAGGCAGTGAGTAGTATACATACAATGCAGTGAGTAGTATACAAGGCAGTGAGTAGTATACATACAAGGCAGTGAGTAGTATACATACAAGGCAGTGAGTAGTATACATACAAGGCAGTGAGTAGTGTACAAGGTAGTGAGTAGTATACATACAATGCAGTGAGTAGTATACAAGGCAGTGAGTAGTATACAAGGCAGTGAGTAGTATACAAGGCAGTGAGTAGTATACAAGGCAGTGAGTAGTATACAAGGCAGTGAGTAGTATACAAGGCAGTGAGTAGTATACAAGGCAGTGAGTAGTATACAAGGCAGTGAGTAGTATACAAGGCAGTGAGTAGTATACAATGCAGTGAGTAGTATACATACAAGGCAGTGAGTAGTATGCAAGGCAGTGAGTAGTATACATGCAATGCAGTGAGTAGTATACATACAAGGCAGTGAGTAGTATACATACAAGGCAGTGAGTGGTATACATACAAGGCAGTGAGTAGTATACAAGACAGTGAGTAGTATACATACAATGCAGTGAGTAGTATACAAGGCAGTGAGTAGTATGCATACAAGGCAGTGAGTAGTATACAAGGCAGTGAGTAGTATACAAGGCAGTGAGTAGTATACATACAAGGCAGTGAGTAGTATACAAGGCAGTGCGTAGTATACATACAAGGCGGTGAGTAGTATACAAGGCAGTGAGTAGTATACAAGGCAGTGAGTAGTATACAAGGCAGTGAGTAGTATACAAGGCAGTGAGTAGTATACAAGGCAGTGAGTAGTATACAAGGCAGTGAGTAGTATACATACAAGGTAGTGAGTAGTATACAAGGCAGTGAGTAGTATACAAGGCAGTGAGTAGTATACAAGGCAGTGAGTAGTATACATACAAGGCAGTGAGCAGTATACAAGGCAGTGAGTAGTATACAAGGCAGTGAGTAGTATACAAAGCAGTGAGTAGTATACAAGGCAGTGAGTAGTATACATACAAGGCAGTGAGTAGTATACAAGGTAGTGGGTAGTATACAAGGCAGTGAGTAGTATACATACAAGGCAGTGAGTAGTATACATACAATGCAGTGAGTAGTATACAAGGTAGTGGGTAGTATACAAGGCAGTGAGTAGTATACATACAAGGCAGTGAATAGTATACATACAAGGCAGTGCGTAGTATACAAGGCAGTGAGTAGTATACAAGGCAGTGAGTAGTATACAAGGCAGTGAGTAGTATACAATGCAGTGAGTAGTATACAAGGCAGTGAGTAGTATACAAGGCAGTGAGTAGTATACATACAAGGCAGTGAGTAGTATACAAGGCAGTGAGTAGTATACAAGGCAGTGAGTAGTATACAAGGCAGTGAGTATTATACAAGGCAGTGAGTAGTATACAATGCAGTGAGTAGTATACAACGCAGTGAGTAGTATACAAGGCAGTGAGTAGTATACATACAAGGCAGTGAGTAGTATACAAGGCAGTGAGTAGTATACAAGGCAGTGAGTAGTATACAAGGCAGTGAGTAGTATACAAGGCATTGAGTAGTATACATACAAGGCAGTGAGTAGTATACAAGGCAGTGAGTAGTATACAAGGCAGTGAGTAGTATACAAGGCAGTGAGTAGTATACATACAAGGCAGTGGGTAGTATACAAGGCAGTGAGTAGTATACAAGGCAGTGAGTAGTATACAAGGCAGTGAGTAGTATACAAGGCAGTGAGTAGTATACAAGGCAGTGAGTAGTATACAAGGCAGTGAGTAGTATACAAGGCAGTGAGTAGTATACAAGGCAGTGAGTAGTATACAAGGCAGTGAGTAGTATATATACAAGGCAGTGAGTAGTATACAATGCAGTGAGTAGTATACAAGGCAGTGAGTAGTATACATACAATGCAGTGAGTAGTATACAAGGCAGTGAGTAGTATACAAGGCAGTGGGTAGTATACATACAAGGCAGTGAGTAGTATACATACAATGCAGTGAGTAGTATACAATGCAGTGAGTAGTATACAAGGCAGTTAGTAGTATACAAGGCAGTGAGTAGTATACAAGGCAGTGAGTAGTATACATACAATGCAGTGAGTAGTATACAATGCAGTGAGTAGTATACAAGGCAGTTAGTAGTATACAAGGCAGTGAGTAGTATACAAGGCAGTGAGTAGTATACATACAAGGCAGTGAGTAGTATACATACAAGGCAGTGAGTAGTATACATACAATGCAGTGAGTAGTATACAAGGCAGTGCATAGTATACAAGGCAGTGAGTAGTATACAAGGCAGTGAGTAGTATACAAGGCAGTGAGTAGTATACAAGGCAGTGAGTAGTATCATTATGATTTCGATAATGTACGTTTTATGTTGCATGGATTTTCTAAACCATCGATCTATATTTAATATATCATATTCGTCGATGTCTAAACTAACCAGACTGGACGTATTTTCTGCCTGAAAAAAAAAGATATTGAGTATATACCAGATATGAATGAGAGGATATGGAAATATGTTCCATATCCAGTATTAGTTTTTATGTCAGTGCTGTATTGTTCTATCTCTACGGTGGGCCAATGAATTGATTTATTTTGTACCACGTGATCGCATACATATCAGGCTATAATGTTCTATCTCGAACCGACAATGGTAATCAATGGGAACCAAGAAACCATAATCAGAAATGGTAACACCACCAAGATCATATTATTACACATAAATATAAATTATAACTACACCTTTTACCGCATTCGGGGTAGCACTACAGCTTTTAATGCGACCCAAAAAAAAAACAATTGTCTATTTATAAAACGCCCATAGGACGTCCACAGATTTCTATAATTTGTAGAACAGTATACACGGTGGCGTTAATGAAATGATTGACAGTACATTGGCCCATTCGCAGCAGATCAGTGAAGGCCACATTATTTCCCAAGAACGATAATCCGAGAAGTTGCGATTGATTATGCGTCTGCGCACTGCTTTGCAGTAAATATTGTTACCCCTATGCGCACGCGTAAGACTAAAACCATACTTATTTGACAACCATACTTATACAAGAAAACCATAGTCAGATATGGTAACGCCCCCCCCCCCCCCAAGATCATATTATTAACCATAAATATAAATTATAATATAAAATATATTGGTTACATGAATGCACCGCCTCAGAATTCCGTTAAAACAACTATCCTTCAAATTATAAAAAAAAACCTACGGCTTATTACTTCAGGTTTTTCATTCACCAAACCAGAAAGCTTCTAAATGCGGATCAAAAATTGTGTTCCCGCCATAAAATCTTCAAGTGTGCATGGCCCAGCCATTGTTCATAGCTAAACATCGAACGCAATTAACGCGGTCATAATAGTTACATACTGCAACTATAAGACATCCAGCGAATACACACCCCACGAAAACCCGAAATGTGTTGTCCTGAGAGATATCCCATCGCTATAGCTCAATTTGACACGGCCAGATTAGCCTTTCTACAATATCCTAAAACAATAAAGCTTCTCAAATCATCGGCATAGTCAATAGAACTTTCACGAACTTGGACATTCCAACTACAGCTTTTATCGGACTCGGGGTCGCGGTACAACTTTAACGCGTCCCAAAATAACCGGAAAAAAACAATTATCTATCTATAAAATATCCATAGGACCACAGATTTCTAAAAATTGTAGAACAGTATACACCGGTGGCGTTAATAAAGGCGCCAATATGCCTGGCTGGAAATAGTGCTTTCGTAAGATTCTAGCTGAATTCTGCTTACTAGTAGGCCTTAACTGCTATGGGAGACATATGGTCAGATTGGTGTTCCCTATTTGAAGTTAGAGATGTTCACCCATTGGTCACCTCGATTATGCATTTTATCTTCTGGGATAAAGAAACTTGTAGGGAAAAAAGTAACTATAACAATGTTAATTTGAGACTATAGATACTTCCTAGCTGTGCAGGATAGCATTACTAAATCCACCCTCTGGGGACCTCATTCTGCAAATGACAGACACACTATTTGCAGGATTGGATTCCAGAGTAATCAATGTTCTAATAAGCGATGTCACTGGGTCGCGGCCGTATTGGATTCATCCAGCTCCGGTCCGTGGTTTAAAATATTCTTCCAGTCCCGGTTTCGTGGTTCTAGTGCCACTGGTCCAAGTTTTGGAGTAGCATTTCCATATATGGACCTTCTGAATTATTCATGACTTCCATATATGGAATGCTGCTCCAAAGCTTTTACCTGTAGAACTAGTATAGAACCACTCAACCGGACCTGTTGTGTCCAATATGGCCGCGAGTTAGTGACAGGGCGTATTATATTGTTTCAGTATCTAGAGAAACAGGAGAAACTACAGCCTCTCTCTGGTGCAGGGACTGCCGATGACGTCGCCAAGGCAATCAAGTACCTCGTGTCCGATGAATCGGCCATGGTTACCGGGAGAGATATTGTTGTGGATGGTGGACGATTGCTCGTACAAGACTGTTGATTGCGAATTCACATTTGGAAAAAATAAATACCACTGCGAACAACCACGAATAATAAAGAAACTATAATTATATAATAGCTGACATGATTCTTATTTTACTTTTCTGCAGATAGATATAATTGATATTATTTCCCGAAATAAAAATTTGAACTTGCTGCTTGAATAAGAATTTTATTTTTAATGTCAAAACGCCCAAAAGACATATTATGGTAGACATATAAGCCGGCGACAGATCAGACGAGGAGGCAGTCATACATATAATTAAGAAACAAAACACTTAGTAAACAAAATATATATATTGTCAAATAACAATTAAATCAAACCGTGAATTAATTTTACTTCATTCATGAATGCAGTTAGCGTATATTGAGATGCCAACTCGGGTTCGAACTATTTTCAATGATCCCGAAAACAAGCCACGTGTGAAAAGGGACGCAATTGTATGGAGTTTGACTGTCAATCAAGACTTGCAGGAATATTCCATTTCATTTGCACTTAAGTCTAAATAAATCAAAAATGTGAAGACGACTTGCCATACTTATTGGCCACATTTCTACTTATTGGCCGACTTCTTGACTGTTTTTTCCACTTATTGGCCAACTTTTTGTTACTTATGATGGAGGCAGATTTCTGCCGAATAACCTAGCTAATTAATAATAATATGAGTTACAACAGTAAAGTTTGAAGACAAAATTATTTAACTCTGTGTGCGTTATATAATTTGTCTTCAAACATTTCAGTGATAACTAATTAACTATTTCTGTATTATATATATACTCATTGACGAGTAGTTCCCTTATTTATCATTTCTGTACTGTATACTGATTGACGAGTAGTTCCCTTAGAAAATGATTATATAATAAATCAAAAACCACCATCGTTTGTTTTAAAGGTACGCAATCTGATTTGATGGTCCCCATATTATCAGATCCAAACAACAACCAGATTTTTTTTAAATGCCACTCCAGTTATCAGAGTCGATTAATTGCCAAAAATTAATGCTAACCACAGTCAATTTAGTATAAAATTGCCCAAAACCTGTTATTTATCAACATTTTGTTCAACGAAATTTTGTCGGTTTGTCAAATATCTGACACAAACAAGCCACTTGATTTTAGAGTTATCCATCTTCATCCGCAATTTGGTCCGAGACCGTCTTCTGGTCTACATTTTACAGGGCCACTAAAATGATCGATGGTGAAAAATAATAGATTTCAAAAATCTAATAACTCCGAACTTTTATGGGTGGGTTCCTCGACTCGAATCAAATATTTTTGGCCCCCGAAACTAAGGAAATATTAATTTGCGATCATTAATTCGGAGTCTGCATCTTTAACTAATTATCTAAACATTTCCCACAATGCATGTGAAATTTTGAATTCTTCTACACTTGTATTATAATTTCGTCTGCTCAAATATACTTAGCATCTCTTTAAATGAATATATATAATAGATCATTGCAATGCATACTTTTATAACTTAAAGGGGTACTGTACGCCAAATGTTGTTGTTGGTTGTTATAGTCTCCAAGTCGGAGAATAAGGTAACAATTTTTTCATTATTTGAAAGTCTGTTGAGTACGAAGTAGTGTTACGGATGACAAATTTACCGGAATGCAAAAATACAAATTGTCGTTGTCGATACATCTTCGACTCAAATTACTTATGTTTCTATATATTATCGATATTAGATCGTTGTTGTCACCGGAAATTTAATGAAAATGGCGTACAGTATCCCTTTAATGAAGAATCCATTTAGTATAAAGAGGTTTAAACTTAATTGAAACAAGAGTTATTTCTTAACCTTTCTATGACTGGAGCTTCCTGATTTTTTGTGAAAACCCTGTGCCAATGCATTCTCTTATATATGTGAGTCGGCCATAAGGCGCCTCGCAAATATAAGGGAATACATTGGCCTAACAATATTTACCATGATCTTGTAAGCCAGTGCATTATCTTATATTTGTGAGGCTCCCTTTGAGAGACTCACGTATATAAGAGAATGCACTGGCACAGGATTATTTAATGCTGCACCAGTGTAGTTCCCGTAATCAAAGGGTACGTTAAACTTAATTGAAGCAAGAGTTATTTCTGAAATAGATAAAGCACCACCTTAATTTCTTTGCTGAAGGGTTAAAAATTAGATGCACAATATTTTTGTTCTGATATAATTATAAAATTATATAAAACTAAATCATCTTGTAAACGCACGAGTCCAAGTCTGCAAATAGTATGTCTATCATTTGCAGAATTAGCCCCCCCCCCCCCCCAGGGGGTCAATTTAGTTATGCTACCTCTATGGAAATCTCCGAATATCTGTTATGGTATTATTTATTAAATTTTCGGCTTATTGATTACGGACTGGCTAGAGTGTCGTATAGGGCCTACGGCACTTTATCCGAACTGCTAAAGTGTTGTATACGGTACTTTAGCCAAACTGCTAAAGTACCGTAGATCTATGCGCTGCTTGCATGACGTAATTTGTCACGTCAAATGTGCGCGTTCGTCACGATCACAACGAGCAGCGCCAGAGCGCTGAATTATTCAACGCCGATTCCACGGGCACATGTGGTACTGGCTCTATGACGCTCCGACGCTCTGCTCTGTTCACCGTCATGCACAGTGTAACGACGTATTCTCATAGAGCCAGCGTCTAGTCCAGAGCACATGTATGCTATGCTCAATGCGGGAATTCGAGCGTTTTCAGACAACACGAGATAATTGGGGATTTTAATCCACGTAGAATTATCCATTTTGAAAATCTGAATCACGTGGCTGGTTAGAGTATTACTGTAAATTATGGACTCGAAAGAAACTATATGTAGACGAGTCACGAATGATGGAAGAGAAAAAATTCTATGATATCCACCCTCAATTAGAGGGACTTGCGATGCATTTCTAGGGGGACTTGCTGCATTTCTGGGGACTTGCTGCATTCGGGGACTTGCTGCAATTAGTTAGGTAAACCCCTTTTTTGTTCCGCGCACTGTTTCGAGGTGCCGTCTAATTTTTCTCAAACAAAGTCGTACAGTAATAAGTGCGCGAAAAGTCTTAAATTATCGGCCTTGTTTGACCTTGTCCTTGACACACATTTTCATGATCGTATGTTGTGTGTCGTCATCGGAATATCATTGAATTTTTTCTCTCCCATTATTCGTGTTTTTATAAATAGTCTGGTCAATATCTGTGGAAAACAAGATGGTAACTTCATGAAAACATCGAAGGTAAGCTGATATTTGAATATATATACTAGTATTGTCTATTGAGCATTGTAAATAAAGCCTGAGACAGAGGTATCAGTATGGTTATCACTGTCACTCACTGTGTTAGTGTGTAACACTAACAGTGTGTTAGTGTGTCAGCGTGTGTCGTTTTCGTTTCATTCCACGTATAGCAATCAGTGAATCACTCATTCACCGATACGGCATGCTTGTCATGATGAGGATCAGTGAATTTGAAACTTGGATCTGCTTGGATTGGAATGGAAGAAAATTGAAGTTCACCTGATGACAAGGTCAAGGCAGTAACATGGCCTAGTCCAACAATTTAGACGATTCGGATTCTTAATTTAAGCCCTATTTTAATATTTGGACATTTATGTGGCCTTAATCCCTCATTAATACAATCGTAAATGTCCAAATATTAAAATACTAGTATGTATTAATCCGAATAGTCTAATTTGTTGGACTATAACATGGCCCATGGGGAACTTGTAGCAAAAACATATTGAAATATATACCTCATATACTACCACAGGGGGGGGGGGGGGTCACTAATTCGGTACTGAATAGCGCCGAACGCTGTCAACGTTGATTTTATGACTCACTGCACCAATTTTGGTCGGATAAACGGTATTGTCGCGTATTGCTATTTCCAAAAGTGATATATAAACTAGTGTTCAAACGATTAGTCGACAAATAATCGTCGATGTTGGTTTATCGGAAAATCGACTCTAACTTCCACAGTCGACTAGTCGGAATACAGTATATAATCTCATCAGCTGGCCTTGAAAATGCATGGTTTCACTAAATGTGGGTTAGAAAAGCAGCAAAGATAGCTAGTCTATGTTCAAGAAGCCTTCCAAAGTCCGAACATATGTAATAATGTCGAGCTTGACATAGAACTACGCCGAAATTCGCCATTGCGATAATTCAAGTTAACCACTATTTTGGTTCAAATAGTCATGAAACGGTGACAATTAACTTGCTGAGAACATTATTCTTTTTATATATATATACTCCCTATACCGCGGACGCACATATTCGTAGTGCGCTAGGCCTCAGTGCGCATTTCTAACCAACAAAGGTAAAGAGGGAGGGGCTTCCACAAAAGTGTTCGTCGATACTAACTGAGTCTAACTCTCCGCTTGCTACGTACGCCTTACAGAAGTTATGGCAACTTACAAAGTAGGCCTATGTACGCATCATCGATTCATCGTATATATAATCATTATAATGTGTGTCACACAGTGTGTTTTCTTTTCTTTTTTTTATTTTGAGCTGACTCTGAGACTGAGTATCGTTTATTTTCTATACCCTGGCAGGGAAGTATTTATTTGATTTCATGATTAAACAGAAAATCCCTCAATTATTTATTCTCATTATCATCGTAGATTCGTAGGGAACTTATTTGCGATTGGTGGGTTTCTAGAGCACTGGTTCATTTGCAACAAAACCATGTGATGTGTCATGTGATTCAATTCTCCGATCACAGTAGAGTGTAAATATTGTGATGATGGCACGGAATTTTTAATTTTCTTTTACATGTGTTTCATAAGTATAAGGTTGGTGATGTATTTGGCCGACTAGTCTACATCGACTTGACTTTTGGGGTTCGACTAGTCGACTCCAGAATCCCAGAGTCGTTTGAACACTAATATAAACCCTCCTTACCATGTAATGTACTGTAGAATGCCGATATAACCTGTTTTGTACTTTCAAGTGGAAGAAATCTTTCTAATCGAACCATAAACATGGCCTGATTCGCCATTAATCATGGCAAAATATGCCCTCTTTCTGATTGGTCGATATTCACGTGGCTTTGTTTACGAAAACACGGTCAGAAAAAAAACATTATGTATATTAAATATCGACCAATGAGAAAGAGTCACATTTGCTAACACCGTGTGCATAACGTAACTATCACAAGTATAACGTACTCTGATAACAACTTATCACCAATTTCATGCTTAAGACATTTTAAACATATCATCTTCGGCTTGTTTTATTTTATTTTTATTAAAAGGAATAACAAATGGGGGTAATCTCATATATATTTTGAAGACCTCTGTCTGTTTGCTTGTATGTCTGTATGTTTGTCTGTATGTCATTTATACAAATCTACGATTCTCGACCGATCGGGACGAAACTTGGTACGTGTGTGTAGTTTGACCAGGCGGTGAACGTTGTCGTATTGGCGAGCCCGTGCGGCGCCCGCTTCGCGCATGCGCAGACGAGATCTCGGAAACGGGTGGAGCTATCGACTTGAAATTTGGTATGTGAATGTATCTTGCCCCGGATACGAATTTTATCGGGTTGCCGAGCCCGTGCGACGCCAGCTTCGCGCATGCGCAGACCAGATCTCGGAAACGGGTAGAGCTATCGACTTGAAATTTGGTTTTTGAATAGCCCGGACAACAACGTCGGGCTGGGTAGAGCTATCGACTTGAAATTTGGTTTTTGAATAGCCCGGACAACGTCGGGCTCATCGGCTAGTAAATATATATAACGACAAATAGAATCAAATTGGTCATTTTCTTGGTACAGGCAAACAAGGTACGAAAATTGGTGAAATCTGAGTACGAACGTCGGAGTGTTGATCCCCTATCGTATTCCGTTAATCACCAACTGTGGAGTGCATGTTCACGGTCTGGTTTGAAGCAATTTTCTCACTTCAAAGTACATGTATACAAAAGTTGTTTTTAGACATTCCACTGCATTTGACAGTGTAAGGAGGTTTTTATTCACTTTTGAAAGAAGAAAAACAAGCGACAATTCTGTTTACGCGGCCATAATCGGTTCGGTGAGTCAGAAATGCAACGAATTTCGGGAATCGGAAACCGAAAGATGTCTAGCCTTGTCTACCAAGTGCCTGTGGGCAGTACTAGTAGTAGTACGTAGCTCATTTTGTCATAAAGCCCGATTGACTCATTGAGGCTAATGGGGTCGTTTTATACATAAATGCACACCAGTCTCAGTCTGCGCGAGATTAAAATGTTGCCGTAAATAATTGCCATCTGCTTCAGTTCAGACTGTTTTTCTTCCGTAGTTCTAATAAACGTAAAGGCATTTGTTTATCATGTAACAGAGAGTGAGAGAGAGAAGTGCGGGAGTCTCACCGAAAGTTGGCAGCACCCGGAATCCCAAGCCGGTCAACCATCCAAGGACTAACCGAGCTCGACATTGCTTAACCGAATGGCATGTACACCATTGTTAGATTTCTGGTTTGTATCGTCTTTTTTCAGTTTAATGAACGTACACTGCGGCAACTAGATGTACTCCATGGCCGAATGGCAAGTACACTGCGGCCCAACTGTAGTTAGCTGGTGGAGCCGCATTGTAGTCGCATTTCGGCGGCGGTGGCAATGCTAACCGCACCGTGGTTAAGTGGACACTTGTTTTGTCCAGCAGGGTACATGTACATGATTTGACTTTATATTAATAGTGTGGTATTAAACAGGGACAAAAAGAACTGCATTGGCCATTGTTGTTTGTTCGAAACAAAATCAACTTACAAAAAATATCAACACGTGTGCTTTTATGTAGAAAACACTGCAACAATGACCCTGTCACGTGAAACTACGTGAGACTGGTGTGCATTTATATATAAAACATTACGACCATGTACCCCATTAGGGAATTTACCTCACTGAGCTACATTTTTATTGTGATTTTGGGCATACCACGAAAAAGAGCAAATCAAATTGACTTTCATTACTAATTTACTAGTAATAGCAGCAGACGTGATTGATAATATTAAGTTTTCAGTGAAAATTGACTAAATTTATTAGTGAAAGTTTAAGAACAGGTGTACTCTTGGGCTCCAAATAAAAATGCATGCACATTTATTTTTTTCTTGGGAAATTTCCCCCCTGCACAGCACAGTGCTTATTTGGGTCTACACGTTTATTAATTTTGAGGCTATAAAAATTGAAATCAGCACAAACTCAAGATTTCTATATGATTCTGATATCAAAATGATGAGCTTATAGCTTTATGCATGTACATATTCAAGTACAGGTGTATATAAGTTTATGACATACATGTGAACATTGAAATATTGAATAAAACATCACATGACACTTACTACATGTACATGTATGTTGATTCCTATACTTGACCTACTAGTACTATAAAAATAATTTGTTTAACCACAGTTATTTTTATGTTTTGCTCAGAGTTCCCCCTGCACTATTATTTGGGTCTGCACTTTAATTAACTTTCAATGGAATTCCCCGCCCCCTGCACTATTATTTGGGCCTGCACTTTTATTTTGAGCCGAAGAGTACATTTCCAGATATCACAACATTGGAACTCACATGGAGTCATGGACCTATGTGTATGTATAAAAATTAATGCGAGGGTGAACCTCCAGGGAGGGCCTCAATCAGTGGGATATCCTTAATAATGGTCTAGCGCTTTCGATATTGGTAAATCTTCGTCAGGACCAGGATGGCGTGGATAATGCCTGTCCTTATATACTCTGTGCTGGTAGAGCGTTGATTTGATTGATCAAACGGTGAGGGTCAGGAGGTTGTGGACCTCTGTCGGTCAAGAGGTTGAATGCGGGTATATATTGACCTGATAGCCGTGTGGAACTGCAGATAGTTTATGCGGGTATGTTATTCTAGCCCGTCATTGTAGTGCAATGCGGGTAGTTTTTGCAGGTATGTTGGGAACCACACTAAGAATAATCAAAGTAGGACCCGTGCGGGTACAATTTGCGGGTGGGTTTAATGCGGGTACAAATTGCGGGTATATATTGACCCGATAGCCGTATGGAACTGCAGGTAGTTTATGCATGCGGGTATGTTATTCTAGCTCGTCAATGTAGTGCAATGCAGGTAGTTTTTGCTGGTATGTTGGGTACTACGCTAAGAATAATCTAAGTAGGACCTGTGTGGGTACAATTTACGGGTATATTGTCCTGAAACTTGTGGATGTACTGTAGTTCCGTCCGTTGTGATGTGGGTATATCGCTTTATTCAGATTAAAATCGCTCTGCGGGTATACATTACATGTATGTGTTTTTGGTACCGGTACCTGCAGGTGGCATGCTTAGAGTATAATTTAGCCTATATTTGATGTATATAAAAAGGCACGATGTTTTATGTGCATTCGCGTGCAGTTGGGGCGGTAGTAACCATTGTTAGAACCGGAAGGCCTTGTTTAACGGTGCCCGAAAAGGGGTGTTGCGCGATCGTGCAGTTCATCTTTTGTGCTTATGGCGAATAAGAGTGGTGGGGGTTTGACCAATCAAGTAGTATAATCTGGTGATGGAGAGATGTGGGTGTGGATACGGGAGAGGCGTTTTGTGGGATCGTGTTGATGTGGCCTCGATGGGAGAAGTGACAACTACTCGATATGTGGCTGATGATAATATTATATATCTTTCAAATAACCTCATATGCTCGAATTAAATGAAATACTGCCTGTATTTCGGGTTTAGAGTCCACTGTTGTAGTGCTACATTTGCGCAGCGCATCACGCTGGCGAGGCCGTAATCACCCCCGTGTACGTGGTATCGCCAAAACCGAGGGTATCGCCAAAACCGAGAATATGGGAAAGTCATTTTCACGTATATGATATGGGGATATGTTTGTTTCTCATCGTAAAACAGACATCGAGCATCGTATGTGTATGTCCACACGGAGCAGGAGTATTTATACACCAGTTGTCAATCAGTTTTCCCAGATCAGACCATTAATTTGTTTTTGGCGAATTTTTTCAATGGTGTTTTTGCTTTTGCTCACTCAAATTTTCGAGAACATCCATTTACTAGTATAGTTCCTGGACTTCCACGCTTCCAAAACAAATGTCGGTATATAGTTGAATCTGTCAATGAAGCATAGGATTTGACAGAATTTAAAAAATCCGTGTCGTTCTCAATATCCGCGCGATATGAAGGGACCACTGTCGGTCCAGAAAGATGCGAACAGCACAGATGAAGATGCGACCAAACGCCGAGTTTCTGTGCAGTAAATATGCGTATTACTTAAGGAGTTCTGATGAGTATTCGAGTTTTTATGTGTAACTGAGACTGATCAATTTGACTGCGAATGTCATCTGAAATATGAATCCATAACATATTCGAAATATTGTATGCATATATATTATGAATGTGTTTCAATTGAAATTAATTGAACATCCATCTCAGCATTCAGATTTGCGATCTCAAGAACGTGAATGAATGACAACGCGATGCCTTGATCACACGCACGTGAATGCTGCCGTTCGCATGCATGCAGCTAATCGGATATTCGTTTAGTATTAACATGCTTGGAGTTTGTATATAGACCACACATGCCGGACGACACGCTACAGACTTTATGACTCGTTCCCACTCGAGTAGACCGTTGCGCGACAATTAAACCGAATCATCTTAATATCGAATATACATATATCGTATTGCTCCAAATGATGCAATTCTGGCTTTTTTAAGAGTCATCAGATACACAACACAACAAAGTTACTGCTATTTATAATAAACACTTCAATGTGGAACATGTGTATACTGCCATGATTGTTATGTGCACATGTAAATTGCACTATAGTTTATAAATTTTCTAATTTAGCCCTAGGACCACATATTTAGTGGGCATAATATTTACACAAGACTTCATTATGTTATCGTATAGGTTGCATATACTGTAACTGATACCGGGTATATATGTTTAACCGAAATGAATCTTATCTTATCAGGGTCTCCGTCCTGAGTTTGGTTTATGGTTCTAGCCAAAATTGTTATGGATGTTCAGCGTCAAGTCGCATCTGACTTTCCCTAACGCTTCGTATATGGGAACAATTTCCAATGGCGCATCTGATTCAGACATGGTGTTTCATAATACTAAATTCGAGATGCCACAAAATATCCGCGCAACACATAAGGGACCGGATGAATTGACTAATTAAGGGATTAATTCTAATTTAATTAAGCCTTCCGCGCCCGGTGATTTTATGCGGACTGGCTGTTTTTGCTTTGTTCACAGACAGATATAATTGTTGTGATTATAGCTCCACTCGTGCAAACATTCACGAGACCCGATGATGAGTATAACGTGTCATGCATCATAAATTTATTTGTATTCAGGGAGAGTATTTGTTTTGTTGGGGGGTCTTAACCTCTGTCAAACCATTCAACAGAGAACAATGTATACCATAGCACATGGTGGCAGTCAGGCGAGGAATTTCCAATGATTTTTCTTATACAAAACATCATAGGAAAAAAGATAAATATTTATACGTGCTCTATCCGCGAACATACTAGGTTACATCCGAAGATCACATGTTCTGTCTTTTAGTCGGCTAATTCATCCACTCGGTTATTGGGATGTGAAGTGGTGTGTTGGTGTAACATAACACTTCCCCAGATATATATATATATATAGCTTCATCTGAGGAAGATACGTTATGTAACAAAACCGCATGGTCTGGTTTGATTTTGTTTAAATATGGTGTTGTAGGTTGGTAAGCTGACTACATGTGCTACATAGACACAATACAGAGGCCCATCGACATCCAGATAAGAAGGCACACACGTGTGCCACGCATAGCACATTGTGATGATATATGTACGGAAGTTTAAAGGTTAACATAGAATCGTTACAATACTATCTGATGACTCTTAAAAAGCCAGAATTGCATAATTTGGAGCAATACGATATATGTATATTCGATAAGATGATTCGGTTTCATTGTCGCGTAACGGTCTACTCGAGTGGGAACGAGTCATAAAGTCTGTAAAATAAACATGATTATAACAAATCGTTGATACGCCGTAGCGTGTCGTCCGGCATGTGTGGTCTATATACAAACTCCAAGCATGTTAATACTAAACGAATATCCGATTAGCTGCATGCATGCGAACGGCAGCATTCACGTGCGTGTAATCAAGGCATCGCGTTATCATTCATTCACGTTCTTGAGATCGCAAATCTGAATGCTGAGATGGATGTTCAATCAATTTCAATTGAAACACATTCATAATATATATGCACACAATATTTCGAATATTTCAGATGACATTCGCAGTCCAATTGATTAGTCTCAGATACACATAAAAACACTCATCAGAACTCCTTAAGTAATACACATATTTACTGCACAGAAACTCGGCGTTTGGTCGCATCTTCATCTGTGCCGTTCGCATCTTTCTGGACCGACAGTGGTCCCTTCATATCGCGCGGATATTGAGAACGACACGGATTTTTTAAATTCTGTCAAATCCTATGCTTCATTGACAGATTCAACTATATACCGGCATTTGTTTTGGAAGCGTGGGAGTCCAGGAACTATACTAGTGAATGGATGTTCTCGAAAATTTGAGTGAGCAAAAGCAAAAACACCAATGGTCTGATCTGGGAAAACTAAATGACAACTGGTGGATAAATACTCCTGCTTCGTGTGGACATACACATACGATGCTCGATGTCTGTATTACGATGAGAAACAGACATATCCCCATATCATATACGTGAAAATGACTTTCCCATATTCTTGGTTTTGGCGATACCCTCGGTTTTGGCGATACCACGTACACGGGGGTGTTAATGAGCCTTGAGTCCACTGTCAGGTGTTACTTGCGTGGGCATACATATACATGTAGTTAATTGGCAGTATATCCATTATCCAGCCAGTTGGAACAGTTGTTGAGTGCTAACAAATTGATGCTGCAGTAGGGCTGCAACGATACACTTTGTCACGATACGTATCACGATACATGACCAACAATATGATACATATCATGATACGTAAAAACTATGTTTTGCGAAGATTTTCTACCTAAATTGCTAAAAAAAAATACAGTAAATATGGGTTATTTTTGCTTCCAATGACCTAAAATTGTGATATTTGTGTATCGCGATACACTTCATATGATATGATACGCGTATCGTGATACATCGAAATCACGATGAATCGTTGCAGCTCTATGCTGCAGTGGTCGTAAAGTTAAAACTGTGTCTTGAACTCGAGTGGAGCGATAGAGCAGGTGATGGACTTGGGAGATGCGAGCATGACTTGGATGGGTGGTGATCTGTCTCTGCAGGTACGGGTATGTCTGTTGGCATCGTCCCGACAGGAGAAGCTTCTGTGGCAGAAGGTGCAGTTGTTAAAACCGATACCGCGGTGTTGGATGCGGATGTGTCTGCATAGCCCTGAGGCATGACTAGATATTGGGACACTCCGGGCAGTCGTGCATTCTGAATTCGTACTGAGGCGGCGTTAGGAGTATAAATAGTAGTGGACGTCTGTGACGTCAGGTCACTATAGGGAAAGGTGAAGAATGAAGTTACGGGCTCTTTCACGTTAAAGGTTGACAAAATGAATTTTTCGGATAGGCGGGAAAATGATGCATTTGTCATTGTGTTAGGAGTGTCATAATAATATTTCTGTAGTACTGACACCCAGCCCAACCTGCAGGCAAAATTTCACTGCTACATTTGAAAAATTAACAAAATTATAGGGTGATGGGTACCAATTTTGGCATATTTTGAGTGGCCAACCATTGCTGTGATGATATTGTTTTCCTTATATTTATTTGTAGTTATGGGTTTTTCAAAAATGTCCTCATTTAACCTTTAGCTTATGTCTGGTTGATTGTGTGGTGAAAATATTGAGTGATTTCGTGCATTCAGTTTGATGATATTTGAATTTAAAGGTTATTGAGAAATTCCGTTAAATGATTTACAGAATGTGAATCTAAAATAAAGCATTTCATTAACGCAATTCACAATAGCCATGGATCAGGAATATAGTTCAGTTGGACATTTCATGGTATAGAAGATAAATGGTAAAAATCTTTTTCTGTGTATTATCCTATTGAAATTATATTCAATTCTCCAAAATATGTGCACAGAAATTCCGTTAAAATCTGTCCTCTCCGAGAATCTTTGTCAACTGCTAATACTAATGAAATGAGAAAATCATTTTGTATTGTGGGTAAACTGTCACTAGTATTGAGGGTGTATAAACTTTAATTGGTGGGCTGAACCATCCTGATTTCGTACAGCAGCTCATTAAATGTTAAAAAAAATGTCCTCTCCGAGAATTCAAGCATAGAACCCAGAGATTTTCTGGAAGACATTGGTTTATATTAAACTATAACCATTCTGTTCATGAAAATGGGGTTTACTTATAATATACTATATTAATATACAGTCTATGCAACATACGGTGTCCAATTTGAGCTACTAATGTGTTATTTCATTCATTTCCTTTGAGGCAATTCATGTCTGCTCAACTGCAATAGTCTGAATAAATTGTCATTCTGAAGAATTTCTTGATTATTTATAATCATGTCAGTGATTACATGTGGTTTGATGGAAGTGTTGTTCATAAAACATGTGTTTCTCAATAGTTAAATATAAATGTCCTGAATTATCGGAGAGGACATATTTTTTAACAGATTACAGAGTATCTGTACTTACTTGCAATATTAAAGGAATAATCCATGTGTTATTTATGTTAATTTTCTCAGAGAAAACGACAACAAGACTTAGACATACAAAACTGAAATTAAAGTTGTCTTCTCTAAGTATACTATAAGTTGTTACTTTTTAACTGGATAAATTTAGCATTATAAACAAAGATATTTGTTTATAATATGGAAGTGATATTTAGTACAAGTACGGTACATATATTAAAATAATCGTATTTTCACAAATATCCGATTATTAACAAGAGGCTGATCATGTTTAACCCATCCCTCGGCGATAGTAAAAAGCTATGATTGGAATCATAATCTACAGTTATAATGTTGAATTATAGAGAGTTATATATTTTGTAATGTACTAATATTAGTACAGACAAATGTACATAATAACACAAATTCTCAAATTATTGGAATTTGTTGGTCCTTGTGCCAATTTTCATTAGTAGTCTCACTTTGACAAATTGACATTGATAGGCATATACTAATATTGGAATACCCTAGGACCTTCAACCTGAGATATATGAACAAAGTTCATACCCTGGTAGTCAGCATAGTTCTCAAGAAAATAGTTGAGACCATACAAGTAACAAATGTATTATCTATACAATGTTTATACACCATAATATGATGAGGATTCTGCCCCTATGACCCTTATTACACTCAGTACAGTTTATCATAGTTCATATTAAAGACAGTAAGTAGCCCCTAATAGAATTATTTCACACATCACAATGTTTTGTAATTACCTTGAATGCTAAAATCAATAATATTTAATGTTAATCTTCTGTGCTCACTCTGTGGCCCCTAAATTTCAATCAACCATGACAAGATGAACAACTTGAAAACTATTGTTTATCACAATAATCCATACCAAGTATTAACAATGTTCATCTGCCTTCTTGGACTGGATAAATAGATTTTTGAAGTACTTATCTTATTTAGAGTTATCTGACCCTTTAATGCCTCCTGACTAGAACCCCCTGAAGCTCCTGACATGATAAACTGAAGATACTGCTATCCCCTTTTCCAAATGCTCTAATAGCACTCACTAGATTTGTTTCTTTCATAGAAAAGCATTGATTTCTGTTCTTGACATGAAATCCATGACAACCCCATAGCCCTCAATGTTAATCTTCTCACCCCATCGGTGTCCCCTAAAATCCACTCAACCATGACCAAATGAACAAATTATAAACTATGTCTTATGGCAATGCTCAATACGAAGTACATGTATTATGGAAATCCACCCAGTGAGACTGCAAATAATTTTAAATTTTAAATACACTACTACATTAATTGTGGGTTCGCTGTCTGCTCATATTCTGAAAAAAATCCCTACCAATGGACAATGGACTATTCTAATTTATACTTTTAGAATTTAATTGGAAACTCCATTCATTTATGAATGCCAATGCATTACAGATTATAATAGGGCTAACACATGATAGCTAAAAAATAACTCTATTTCAAAGATTCACGTTGTCTGTAGGTGTCTCTTGTCTCTTATATAGTGAAGCCTGTATTAATCAGGATACCTCACATCTGAATAATTCTAAGTCGAAAAAGGCCAATAACTCCAGTAAAAAAAAATTGGAACCCATATTGGAACTTGGTCTGTATTCTGGGCTGAGAAATCACAAACCAATTACCAAATTTGGTTCCGATCAGATATAACATGTTTTAGTCATTGCAGCATGCATGAATCTAAGTCGAAGAGGCCCATACCTATATGATTAAAAAATCAGATCAAACCCATTTTCAAACTCGTACTGCAATTTGGGCTGAGAAACTCATTCAAAATTCAGTTCCGATTGCATAGAAAATGTTTGAGTTATCGCATCATGCGTAAAATGTCTATGTATGGATAGACAGACGGACGGACAATGAGTAGTCAAGCTGGACCGAAACTATGTGTACCATACATAAAAACTGGTTATGGCTTTTTGGGACAACAGATTTTGCCCCAACTTATCATTTGCCATGTTTCCAAGAGTCTCAATATGTTTATCTTCACTTTTCTCAGTTTGACAGGTCTATTCAAGTTCTATAAAATATATTACAAGGCAATGGAAATCAGTAATCTTTCTATCATCTAGTTACAAGACTGATGTCTACAGAGAATGAATGTTAAAAAATGGTGTCCTCTCCGAGAATAAGTCAGTGGAAATTGGCGATTTAAAAAAATGCTCTTGTTGAGTCAATTGTTGTCCGATTTTGATAAAGTTTTCAACATTACAATCCTTAAAGCATGCACTTCAACTTTAGATGTAAAATCTTTACACAACTAAATCATATTTCTATTATCAGAGAATAACCATTAGGGAATATGGATATTAAGAGTTCATAATTTACATATGAATTTGAAAAATATCGAAATTTTAAGATATTTTTAGTAATTTTGACATATATGTTCTCTGATTGTTCAATGCTCAACGTCGTGTGATATCGTTCTGGAAACAGATGCATAATAATTAAAATTCAGACATTAGAAATTAGTTGTTCATTATTTTCAATTTTGAGGGAATCCTGCATAGACCAAACCTGAAAAATCAAAATACACTTGCTACTGCTCTGAAACTTTAGTTCACGATCCAGTATGATGTTCCTAACATGAATTAACGAAGAAAAAGTAATTTGAAAAACACTTTTTTTTCACCCTGTTTGGCCACTTGTGGTCAACCTTTAACGTGAAAGAGCCCTTTAAACACTCAATTTCTCTTTCTTTGCGAGCTTAGTGTATGTATGATCGATATATCTGTACTGCCATGATATTTGTGTTTAATTGGTTTACAAAAAATATTAAATACGTGTACTAATACGATTATAGAATTCTGATTAATCTAGATCATGTCATGAATCTCCACTCTTGCCCGTAGAGATCATATTCCACCAGTACAAACCCTGGGAACTTTTTGAAGTTTTGACAGGGAACCTTATAAAGTCAAAAAAATAACACAGGGAATACATGTATATTTCTTGAATGATTATCTGTTTTTTAACCCTTTGAGTGCCAGGTCCGATTTTTGTATCAACCCATATACCCTGTGCCAATGCATCCTCTTATATATGCGAGTCGACCATAGGTCGCCTCGCATATATAAGAGAATGCATTGGCTTAACAATTATTTTTTTTATTTTTTTTTTATTACAATTTTTTACAATTTTAATATATTTTATTATATTCTTTAACATACTTATTGTGTAGGTTTAGGGCCGATAATATCGGCCCCTGGCACTCAAAGGGTTAATAGTGTACTTTACTATATGTGAAGGTCCCATCTCAAAATTGCATGCTTTTCTGTGACTTTTATGAGCAGATACCGCAGATACTGCAATAAACATTGAATTAATTACCCAGGAGAAATTCTAGAATTGTAAGCGACACAAAGCAAAATCGCCCACAAAGTCACTTAAATCGTGCAATTTCGAGTTGGGAACTTTACCTACAGTGAAGTACATTATTAATAAACAGGTATTAATCATTAATAAAGAAATATATTCCCCTCGTTATCTTTTAGACTTTATAAGGTTCCCTGTCAAAACTTCAAAAAGTTCCCAGGTTTTGTCCTGGTGGAATATGATCACTATTGGGCACAGGCGTTATCAAGAGTGGAGATTCATGGCATGATCTATGATTAATCCAGCCTTGGATATAATAAGCAACACCTTTCAGAACCTTCATTTATCAGAGAAATTCCACAATTACATATTTTCATAAGGCGACACAAATTTTTAAGTCTGGTTTACGAACATGTGGGGAGAAAAACAGTAGATGCAGGAGGGAAAAAAATAAAAATAAAAAAATTGTCCCCCCCCCAATTTATATCGAGTAAATAGTGGAATTTTACATAAATTTTACAAAAATTGTGAAAAAATGTTTTTGAATGAAATTCTGAACCAAACAAGACATTTCTTGTCATGAAATACATGAAAATATGGATCTGTGAATGATCATAAGCAGAACCAGATGCGACAGCACATGAAAATCAGTACGCGTGTAAAAAAAAATTGAGAGAAAAAAGTTTTATTTTTTTTCATGAAATGGAAAAAAAGTTGTAGGAGGTGTTTGTAAACCAGACTTAAAAATTGGTGTCGCCTAACAGTTATGAAAAAACATCAATTTTTTTTTTATTGTAATAAAAAAATCTTGATTTAAATCAAATAAATTTGTTTGAATTTTTGATTGTGAAATATACTCAACAATCAACCAACAGACTAGTGGTCTGTGTCCCATTTTCCTACATCGCTCGGATAGTCATAATTTAAATTGAGCATATGTTTCGATTCACTTTTTCACTATTGTATGATAGCGATAACGCGGAATTTCATCAGGGAACGCGTGATAAATAGATCAGCATAATATATGCCTATTTTAAATGTAGTTGGCCTGATTTTTCGAGGCCAGTATACTACCCAGTAGCACCCTTTCTTTGGGCATGCACGATATGTGCCAATTTTATAATTCGGCATATTGTATGCCACTTTAATGAGTATTCTGAGCACGGAATTTATAGATTCTATCAATTTGAATCGGGTCAGTTGTGCTGCTAATTTATTAGAGCAAACAAATTGAGCTTCGTATTTGGGTCACCGACCGGTTCTATGAGCACCAGATATGTACGCGTGCTTGTCTTGGGTCATCAACACTCAGCAGTGGGTACACGACAGGAGAAAACTGATCCCTCCTGTGTGTAGCTCAATCGTTTGTATACACATCTACATGTATATAATATTGTACAACTGTACATATGGACATAATTTATAAGATTAGTGATAGGATCGACCCACCTGTTGAGACTTGTATGAGATTCATCTCGGTGATTTACATGTAATCTCTATACCCCCGTCCAACCGAGGATGAGGTCATGTATACATGTACATGTACTAGTATAATAAGTATATACCGTAAATTTTGGTGTATTAGTCGCATGCGTGTATAAGACGCAGTGACGCACCCCCATTTTTCAACCCCAAATCCTGCCCTTTGTGAAATACCTTTGTATAAGACGCACCCATTTACTTAATTTTTAGATGCTGGAATTTCAGAAAACTGAAAACTGGTAAGTATTGAGAGCAAGTATTCACATTTGGGAGGAGAAGAAATGGAGAAAGTTATTTACATTAGAATGATTTATTTAAACACAATTAAACACACAATATAACATAACAATTCATAGCACAGCACAATTTATCAAAACGAACGACATTTGCAACAGACAAACAATAAAAATATGGAATGGGAACTGAATGATTTAATACACGGAATGTACAAAACGGACATTTCAACAACAATAACATTCATTCACTTTCGTCGTTATCAATAAACAATTTAAACCACTCAGCATCTGACAAAGCATCATCATACACTTCTACATACAAACTTTCTATGAACACATCATCCTCACATTCATCCTCACATTCATCTACAACTTTCGCACTTTCACCTTTCTTACAAACAACATCGCTGAATAGCACATCAGTAGGCTATTCAGGATTTCCGGAATATTTGTTTTATAATTTATATTTCATCATTCAACAAGATTATATACACTAGCACCATGTTGACAATATGTTTACAATCATATATAGGCAAATATAAAATGTTCTGAGCCCCGGAAATAAACAAGCAGTCACCGACTTCTGTATCCCCCGCCTGGGTGCATGAGTAAAGTTGGGGATGGGCATTTTCAAAATATGCTAAAAAATAATTGAAATAAGTTAATATTTGTTTGAGATCAGCTTAAAATTAAAATTGCAACACTTTACATTACAATCAAACGGTCGTAACTCTGGTAACAATGTACATGTATGACTGGGCCCAGTTTGCGAACTCATTTCAGAAACTCCTCTGACTTGTGAACTCATGTTCCAAAAATCTGTCAAATCCGTTAATAATTGTTCGAAATAAACTCCAGACAACTTTTCCAAAACATTACAATCAAAGGGTCATAACTGTAGTGAAAATGTCTGGCCTTGCCTAGTTTGCGAACTCGTTTAAGATATTCCCCTTGTGAACTCATACCAAAAAAACTTTGAAATCCATTGACAATTGTTCGATATAACAACCGGACAACTTTTTCGGGATGGCTAGACTGACGGACTGACATGTGGATCAAAGGAACCCATTGCTAAATTCCCCGCCAATCTTTTTCAGGCGGGGATAAAACTAAATGATTTAGATCAACAACAAAATTTGAATTAACCATAATAACCCGCTGAAGAATGATTTCCTTTGCATTTTCTAAAGTGTATAATGAGGATTAGCACAAAGATATATATACATGTATGGGAATATTCCAGTTAATACTATATTTTTTTTATAAAGAGTGCAGTCCTTCCCAGGAGACGGGAGTGATTGCTCTCGCACCCGTACGCACTCGTAATTTTCAAATCATGGGTGCTAAAATTCGCACCCGTCCCTCATCTCAAAATACTAATGGAGACTGTAATTGTTGGTTCAATAGTGAACTATTTTAATGTTTATTGAGATCCTTTACCATCTCAGTACAACTATGGCATATTAAAGTGTAACTAGACATAGGTCTATTCCACAATGACTTTTTGTTTGAGAAAAACCCAACTGACAATTATGGTATGGGTGCAATTAGTTCAGTCATGAACGTAGTGCGTATCCTTCTACAAAATCTGCGAAATGGGTCATGTTGACCTAGGGTGCAATATGACACCCGTCTTCTGAAGTACAGGAGCAAATAAATGTTCTCGCAGTGTTTTCCTCGTGGGAAGGACTGAGAGTGTGTCAGGTAAGACATCTTATCCCTCCATGGTCCCATTCATCGTATACATGTACATGTATGTATACCGATTTCTCATGTAAACATCAACTTCCAAACATGCGGGAGTAAAAATAATGCTCTTTATTTTACCAAGAGGAAATTAAATGTGAACCATAAAACCGACTAACATCCTTTTGACTGTCAGATGACGATATCATGCATGAATATGTAACACTTGCTTTACTACATGTATCATATCATATCACACATTTCTTGTTTTGCACACATACAGTAATGCTCTAAGAAATTGACTTCTTAACCACAGCAGAATTATGGGTAACTTTTCAGGATTAAGTCGGAAATATGGCTTGTTGCCATTCATCGGAAAGCTCTGCCATATTTCCAACTAAATCCTGAAAAATTACCCATAATTCTGCTGTGGTTAAGGAGACGATTATTTAGGGCATTACTGTAAGCAGTGACATGGTAATCGCTTTGACAACATGTGAACAAGGCTCAAAAAACTAGTAAGTGGCAGTGGCTGATCAAGGTCATTGTCCGACGAAAAATAGCTTATGTCCAGCGCACTTCTGTATCTGTCAGACATTTTGTCCAATGCAAATTTTTAAACAATCTGTATCTGTTTGGGTATGTCCAAGGAGCCATTACTGGTCAAATTGGGATATTGAAAGAAAAAATAGCTCTTTTTTAATTTCAGATCAATTCAGAGTGAATATATTTATATTGTTTGTGAATTTTCCTGGGTGGCGATTGGACGCTCACTAAAATATGCTCATCATTGACGAATAATAAGTTGATTGGAAATTTAAGTACTGTCTCTTACAGTACATCTGAACATTTGACAGGCACCATTTTGAATAGTCCAAGTCTTCTTGTACTAAAACCAGCTAAGATATTGGGATGGCGATGCTGGCGTTTAGTCCAAGACCGCCCTATATGCTCGCTTATGACACGGCTTAAGCGTTAGTGACCCGCTCAAATAAAACCACAATTATATGACATAAAATATCACAATTGCGACAATAAACGGATATTTTCCGCAGAAGACATGCTATTTTATCTGAAACCCACATCAGTTGTGAATTTAAAACGGTAATTTAATGCGAAAAGAGACATTGAAAATATCCGTTGAAAATATTCCGTAGATTTTGGACAACAACGCAAATTACGATGAATTCTCCATTGTAATCTTAATTATGTGTGTCAATAAATAAAATAATAAATAGATTAATTAAACATTGGAGATATAAATGTAATACACTAAATAAATGAACCTTAAGTTTGAAAAGTCCCACTAAAACGGAAGAACTATATTTCGAAACTGTGTGATTCGGTTCTCCGATTATTTTATCAACACAGATGTCAAAATGCACACCACACGCATGGCAAGTCAGACACAAGAGATCTAATTTGCTCCAATTTTGACAAGTTGCTTGCGATAATTGTCAACAAAACTACCGTTCTGATCCTCCATTATGTCATTAAGTTTTTAGTGCGGGAATTGTTCTGAAAGCACATAGAAAACTGGACTTTCGGGCGATCGGTTTTCGACATTTTTGTTCGGAAAACCCGCGCTATATATAGAAACGGAAAGTAGAATTCTCAGAACAAACAGCGGATTATGCCGAACTTATTCGGACCACTTCGGCTTTCGGTTAAAACGTAAACAAACAGAGAAACAAATCGATGTTTATGGCAATCAACCGGAATATTCTATGTGTAATTTAACATTAAAGTTAGATTATTATACACCATTGTGACCATAAGATGTAAGCCTTTCCGATGTATATAGCATCATGTATTGATTTGCTAGGTAAATCGAGTAAAATACACCACAGATTCCCGCCACAGATCGTGGGCGTAAGTCGTGTGGTAGGATTGGTATGCAAGCGGGCTTGGACTAAACGCCAGCATCGCCATCCCAATATCTTAGCTGGTTTTAGTACAAGAAGACTTGGACTACATTTTGAAATGACCAACACCGTCCATTTAGTGCCTGTCATTTTGACCATCATTAAACAAAAGTTATATTGAACCTTGCATGTGAAATCTATAGTGTTACAGCAATAAATTTACCGTTGGACAATTTTTCTAATTTCGAGGGCTGCACTTCAAATATTCTGTTTTGAAATATGCATACACATGTACCGGTATGTGAGAGAAACTTAGAACTTCATGGGACAAAAAAATAGGTACCGGTAGAAGGCACATTTTAGGGAAAAGATGTTTCCAAAGTCACCCTCAAGTTACATGTACAATGTAGAGCTCCGCTATTGACAACACGATTCAAAATCGTCACCTCCTTGCCATATAATTATGCGACTAGTACATGTATTTAAAAAAAATAATGCATGTAATGGTAGAAATATTGTTGTATCTTGATGATAAGGGGACTGTCTGATCGGATTGTCAGTACCTTTAATTTCTGAAGGTTGAAAACCAGACCAATGTGAATGCCCTTGAATATTATTATTATTGCCCTGTTCACAACCGTGAAGAGTATTATTATGTTATTCACCTGCGCAGATTATCTGACTTGGAACTCTATCAAATCTACTTAATACGTAGGACAAATATCAATGACCTCAGTCAATCATTATAAAAAACCAGTGGCACATTGTGTACAGCGGCACATTACGTACAGCGTCATTCTCTGTCTGCACTTGAATGTTTACCAATGATGTTCTATTTAATATATAGTGCCTCTAGTGTTTTGACCTATATTCTGTGCACCACTCTCAGGTACAGTGCACTGTAAACATTGGGTTTGCATCATCAATGCCCTCTATAGAATCATTGTGCTGTACACAAAATGAGTGGGTATTGTGCTGTTGTTTTGCACTGGATGTTGCTGGCTTGTGATCAGACGCCTTCCGACTGAGAGTGTGACAACCTTCATATTTCATCCTGGTTTGTTCACTTACTATTCAGTAAAGGATTTTTTTACTTTGTAGTTGGGAATAACCACACATTCTGTAATGTTTACCAGGTAAAAACACAATATACACATGTACATGTATACAGTAATGCCCTAAATAATTGACTCCTTAACCACAGCAGAATTATGGGTAACTTTTCAGGATTTAGTCGGAAATATGGTTTGTTGCCATTAATCAGAAAGCTCTCACTGATATAATATTGTGGTATCAAATTTCCCAAAACGTGTTATTTATCAACATTTTGTTCAACGAAATATGGCCGTATTATCACTTGAGTATTCACGAAATTTGGCTGTATTACCACTTATTTTTAGAGTTATCCATCTTCATCCGCAATTTTGACCGAGACAATCCTTTTGACGGTGTGTTTCTGGGCCACAAACAATTGAAATAACAAACTTCAAAAATTGATATCTGATCACTCTGAGCTTTGATGGGTGGGTTCCTTGACTCGAATCAAATATTTGTTACCCCCGAAATGGCCCAAATCCAAAGAAATAGTAATTTGGGGGTCATTAATCGGATTGAGTACCTTTAATGAAGTTTATATAACACCAATCTAATTTACATTCATTTTAAAGGCCTGCTTAATTTTCGAGTCACTGATATTTTTTTTTATAGTGACTTTATATATGGTTTTAATATATACAATGTATACATGTATGCCATATAATATGATTGAAATACTATAATTCATCACCATTTCAATCATCTGTGGCTCAGAAGAAGTCGAAAATCTACGGGATACTAAAGATATCATTCAATGTATAGTCAATTTTGGACTAGCTCATTCTATTTTCAATTTTGCTCAAAATAAATAAAGTAATACTCTCCCCCCCCCCGACTTCTTCTCCTTGTTTGTAACATACTATAAAATAATAAAACTAAGTACATTATATTAGAATAGACTAGAACTTGTGTAATTTATTGAATAAAAGTTTGCCATTCATCGGAAAGCTCCCACTGAGAGTTTTCCGATGAATGGCAACAAGCCATATTTCGGACTAAATCCTGAAAAATTACCCATAATTCTGCTGTGGTTAAGGAGTCAATTATTTAGGCCATTACCGTATTTCATTCAATTATCCTTATTTATCTGGAAATGTGGTATTTTTTTGTTGGAGGTTAAATCAAGACCAAGAAAAAAAAAAAAATTAGAACACCAATCCCCCCCACCCCTATTTATCTCATGCCCATAATAACACAAACACAGGTATAATTTACACCAATCCCCCCACCCCCATTTATCTCATGCCCATAATAACACAAACACAGGTATAATTTTGTTTGGCCTATAAACTCAAACAAATTTGAACCGATTTCAATAATTTTTGGTATTCATTCTGATTCATGAAGGTTGTATGTTATGAAATTACTTATCCAATAAATGCCTTGCAGGTACCGTAGTATTATTACCTTCAGATTTCCTGGTACATGTATACCAGGTACCTATGCAGCAGGGATGGATCCAGGGCCCTTTTCATACCGGTACTGATTTGTGTATCCAAACTACAAAGGCAAAAAAAAAACCTAAATCTTAATATTCATAGTGCCTCTATTTTACTCTGTGGGGTTTACCTCTAGATAGATAGTATCAACCCCATTACTATACATACATTTATTCAGCCCTCATAATTGGCTACAGCAATCAGCACTGCCGAAGCTATTTGCTGAAGCAAACTGGGCCATGGCAAAGCAAAGTTGACATAGCAGAATGCCGAAGCCAAACAATCTGAATTAAGAGGGCTGATTTATTGGAATTTCAATAGTTAATATTGATAAACTTTCCTAAATCGCCTCCAAAATAGTGACCCAGAGAGGCTAAGCGGTCTTTAGATTCTCTCTCAATGCACGGTATTTTCAATAATTTTCTTGGGGGGGATGACCACCCCAACGATGACCACCCCAACTCAGGGTTTTTGGGACACATGTAATCACGTGGGCTACCGTCATAAAATTCACCCTCTGGGAATCTCATTCTCCTCAGGCCTCACCAGCTATGGGACACCTAGATTCAGATTTACAGTAATGCTCTAATTAATCGACTCCTTAACCACAGCAGAATTATTGGTAACTTTTCAGAATTTAGTCCGAAATATGGCTTGTTGCCATTCATCGGAAAGCTCTCCCAGAGAGCTTTCCGATGAATGGCAACAAGCCATATTTCCCATTAAATCCTGAAAAGTTACCCATAATTCTGCTGTGGTTAAGGGGTCGATTATTTAGGGCATTACTGTACACCTTCAGCATTTGGTCAGAAAAACAGATGCCCCCAAGTAATCACGTGGGTTACAATCATAAAATTCACCCTCTGACTGAACGTCATTCTCCCTCTGTGAACCTCATTCTCCTCAGGCCTCATCAGCTATGGCCCATGGGACACCTAGACTCAGATTTAAGTTCCTGGATGGTGTATATTGTGATGTGCACCCATTCAATGGGCACCTCGATTATGCAATTGTTGTCTGCCAATTTGGGGATATACATGTACTAGTAGAGAAACTGAACTAAAAAAGAAAAAGAAACTTTCAAACGAAACTGAAAAAACATGTTAATTTATCAAAATAAAGATACTTTGCAGAAATGATGAGACCTACAGGCAGGCCAAAAAAAAAATTGTCTGTTTCCGATTTCTTGAGCAAAAAAATCCAGGTTGGCAGGTAGGAAAAAAATTAATATTTTGCAATTTTTTTTCTTCCAAATCCATCTATAATGCACCATATTCTAAAACAATATATGTGTATATATACACGTTGGTATTCTCAATACCTTTGTATCCAGTTGCTGAAGTTTCTGACAGAAAACTAGTTTTAAATTCACCCTCCGACTGAACCTCATTCTCCCTCTGTGAACCTCATTCTCCTCAGGCCTCATCAGCTATGGCCCATGGGACGCCTAGACTCAGATTTAAGTTCCCGGATGGTGTATCCGGCACCATATTTTGACACCTTGTTTTACTATACAACCATGTGTTCTCTGTTTCAGGTGTAAGCATCATGAACTGACAGAATGGTTTTCTTCAATGAGGAAACTGATGTAGTGCATAATGAAAACACAGAATGGGACACAGAATCAACCTCCAGATGGCGCTTGGCACACTATGTTTGTTGCTCTTGTCGCAACCCAGAGGATGAAAAAGAAGCTTATTTCATCTCGTGTCATCCTAAAAACGAGCATCACATCACTTGTCGTCATAGTGTCATTGTTTCTGATCACATACACGGCAGTAATTCTCTACGTTTCTGGAAAAAGAGTTAACCAATCGGATTACAGACGAAATTCATATAAACGACGATTTCATCCAAAATTAAAGTTTGATGAAGATATTCAAAAAAATATTGTGTGGGATCCAGGAAAATTTTCTGACGTTGTTTCCGTTCTTCCAACTTGTTTGAATTACTCGTTATTTATTGTAGTCATCGCGTCGGCTCCACAAAATCACGCCCGACGGACTGCAATAAGAAACACATGGTGCAATAGCGAAAAATGGAAAAAGGAAAAGAATCTCTGGCGTTGTTTTTTCCTTGTTGGTAAAGGCGATCAATCCATTAATGCGGATTTAAATCGCGAATTGACAGAATTCCACGATGTCATTCTCGGAGATTATATCGACTCCTATAGAAATCTCACTGTTAAAGTCTTTCATGGTCTCCATTGGGTCGACCATAATTGTGTGTTTGATTTTATTCTCAAAACTGACGACGACTGTTTCGTGAACACTGCTTCTCTTCATTCGTTTCTCGATGAAGAGAGGACTTCCTATCAGCAGAAAGATTTATACGTAGGTCATCTCAACTTGGAACCTGAAACACGGGTTGTTATTCGAAATCCTCAAAACCGATGGGCAGTGTCGTATAATGACTTTTCCGAAGATTTGTACCCAGTTTATGCCAGTGGAGCCGGTTATGTTTTATCCAGTGAATCTGTCAAAAAGATGAACAGCCGTGCTAAATATGTGACTCCGATATCCAACGAGGATGCTTACGTCGGAATTCTCATGGATCAGCTAAACGTTGAACCAATCCAAAGCAACCGATTTTCGCCATCAAATATGGGATTTTCTTTGTGTAACTTTAACTTTTTGATTCTCATTCACCAAGTCAAACCTGCTGAACACTATAAGATGTTACAAAGCTCTTTAGAGGCAGCAAAAACTTGTGGCAATAACCGCCCAGCTCACTCAAAAGGCCTCTTCAGGTAAGTTCATACTGGAAATTAGGCCTAAACAAAAATACCTATATGTTTAGGGTTTCTCTACCTACAGTAATGCCCTAATTAATCGACTTCTTAACCACAGCAGAATTATGGGTAACTTTTCAGGATTTAGTTGGAGATATGGCTTGTTGCCATTCATCGGAAAGCTCTAACCGAGAGCTTTCCGATGAATGGCAACAAGCCATATTTCCGACTAAATCCTGAAAAGTTACCCATAATTCTGCTGTGGTTATGGAGTCAATTAATTAGGGCATTCACTGTATATGAACCCTAGAAAAATGTGCCAACCCAAAACTTTGTATTGGTCTGTAGACACAGATAATTTGTTTTTGTTCAGTGGGAAGGGCATCCATTTTCAAACCTTCTATAAAAAGTTTAGAAGTTTTATGAGTCTTGATAGTGCTCTTAATAATTCAAGATAATAACATTGGTATTGAACCTTTCAATAAATCTGACTTGTGAAGCTTTCTAGATTGAATTGTCAATGACCCAATGGAATTCAGAATAAAAAAAATTGAAAAAAAAAGTTATTTCCTATATACTTAACATAATTATCTTAGACCATACTCTCAGATACCAAATAAATGTGATGGCTTACATTTACCCCTAAAATTATTAATAGTTCTGGCATTTTCACTGTATATATCGTGACCAAATAATAGTGATGGCCAACATATTCTTCCAAAATTAATAAACGTGCCAGCTTGTTTATTTGGCACCCAAGAGTACGCAGGTTGTAATTTGTTTTTCCTGATAAATATCGAACAATGTTTGGTTTCATTTATTCTATTGTCCGGCAATATTGTACTAGTATGTAAACAAGCCTGAATACATGAATGTTAAACTCTGAACATCAAACTAACTTTAAAGACATATTATGGACATTTTCGGGTGTATGAAATTGATAAGATAGAATTCAGGTGCTATGTCATCTGGAGGAATGCAGCATTCTACTGACATCGTTGAAAATCTCAAAGAAATCGACCATACCACTCCATAGAAAACATCGTTTGAACTACGGTATGCGCAATTTTAAATATTTACATTTCGATTCGGGACGCAACTATCGATAAACCAACGCAAATGATTTCGCCATCGAAAGTCATTGCATTTAATTAACATATAAGAATTACTGTGTGTGTTGTAAATTTGGATTAATATTCATAGAAATAACTACTTAGAGCAAGATTATTCTCCATTTCTATTTGATCACCCTACCAGAGTGTTTCAAATAATTTTAAGAACCAATATAATCTATACATGTAGATATTTTTCGACACAATAAGAGGGTGCTGTGCGAGATAGTGCTTGTCCATATTCCAGCAAGCCTGGCATTAGTGTGTCTGTCATTTGCAGAATGAGGCCCCCCCCCCCCCCCCCAGAGAGTGAATTTAGTGATGTTATCCCTCAATGTGGGCTAGCATCACCAAATTCACCTCTGATACATGATACATATTGTATGGTGATCTATGTATCACAATAAACATTGATACACCCATACCCCATATCATTACATGTACACCCCTGGATCTGCATGTCGGTTAAGCTGAATCTCTTAGTTAAATGCACTGCATTATCAGAGGGTTTGTAACCAAACATAAAATTTGTTCAACCTCGCATAAATGCACAATATGTGCAGCATTGTGCAATGTGTTACCCGAGATCAGTGAACTTTTTCCCCCCATTAATATAGTTCTACGTTGTATATTTTGAATGTCACCTTGTCATATTTTAATGTCAGGGAACAAAGAACTGATTATTCATCCTGTCTGCTGCTATTATTGGTTCATATGTGAAATTTATGATAAATCTGCCGTGGCTAAGTGTTACATTGAAGGTGAAATAAGGACAGTAACGTCAGCCACCCACTGCCAACTGCTATAACAAAGTACTAGTATACTTGTAGGAGGTGGCAAGGTGGCCAATCCACTAACTGCTAGTATATCTCACTTTGATTTCTTTGATGGTTGGACAAAAAAGCATATAAATAATCTTTATAGGCAATACCTATTTAATTAGTTGGTTTAAAGTGATGTGAAACAATCCGGTAGGGTGATCAAATATGGTAGAAATGGAGAATAATCTTGCTTAAAGTAGTTATTTTTTACGAATATTATTCCAAATTGACAACACACACCATCAATATTATATATTAATTAAATGCAGTGACTCTCGATGGCTCCCAGAATGCAGCAGAATTCAAACTAAAAATTTATTTTCAATGGATGGGGAATAACTCGAGATATCTTTTAAGATATAAAGTTGTTCCCCCTCCATTGAAAAATATGCACTTTGCACTACAATCCAAAAAAAAAACATGTTGACACCAGATAAGTTGATCAATACATGGGATAAACATGTACTTGTATTTGTCACAAGACAAACTTGTACTGGTATTATGGGGAATATTCTTATAAACGTTAGTGACATCAATTTGTTCTAAGTTTATAGCCAACATGCAGTATGTGAATAAGTACATGTACTTCACAGAAATTCACCCTCTGGGCCCTCATTCTCCAAATGACAGGCACACTAAACTCAGACTTGGTAATGAATGCCATGTTTGTTTTTGCAGGTGACAAAGCTTTGCTTCTCTGGCAGGAGGCGGATAATATGGAAAAAACTTGAGGCGGATACTCGTTAACCCTTTACCCAACAGAAGGGCCCTGTGCCAATGCATTCTCTTATATATGCGAGTCGACCATAGGTCGCCTCGCATATATAAGAGAATGCATTGGCTTAACACATTAAAAATTATAAAATTGTTAAAGAATGTAAGAAAAAATGGTAAAAAGTGTTAAAAACAGATTTTTTTTAGGCCAATGCATTCTCTTATATATGCGAGGCGACCTATGGTCGACTCGCATATATAAGAGAATGCATTGGCACAGGGTATAACTGTAACCATCACAATGTGGTCAATGAGCCGGTTCCAATGATACCCATATTTGTATGGTTCTATTGAGACAGACCGAAGATATTTTAGGCTGTTGAAGTTTTATTTGGCCGGTTTGTTGGGTAAAGGGTTAAACACACACTGCAGCATAATGACATATATGCAAGATAAACAGCAATAAAAAAGAAATCGATGAAGACGTACATGTAGAAGTGTCTCATTCTACCCTGCGGTGGATTCAGCCGCAGATATCATCAACATAAGGCCACAACAATAATATAGCGTGGTTTACGGTCATTTAGGTGGATAAAAGTAGGGGAGGGGGGGGGGGGTAAAAAAAATATTCATAATCGTCTCAACAATCGACAAATAATTGGAACTGTACATTAATTTCACTATATTTTTAAAAACAATTTATTATTTTTAAAAACAGAATATGTTTTATTCAAAGAATGAAAATAAATTCAGTTAGATCTTCCCTTTAAGTGGGACAGTACACTAAATCCGGCCATTTATGGGACCCATCTCATTTTATACTCAACAGAATATATGCAACAAATGATTCGAAATGATTGAATTTGAGACATGGATGAGTGCAAAATACACTCATGTGCTCTATGAACGATGTAAACAACGTGGTAATTATAATGAACATGAGTTAATGACTCCAGCCATAAAGTCATTTTCATTATTTAGCGTATAAAATAAGACTCTATCATGGTGATAAGAGGACCAAGTTCCAAAATTATAATATGACTCCGTGATCACTTTCGTAAATCGTATATGTACGTAGAGCATGCCACAATGCGGATCCTATACAATTTTTAGCCGAGGTAACATTTCTGTCCTAAGAAATTTTTTAGCCTTGGCAAATTACTGCTATGAATATAATCAAATCAAAAAGTTTTTTTAAATTTATATAATTTAGGGGAAAAAAGGTTGCAGTAATGCCCTAAATAATCGACTCCTTAACCATGCAGCAGAATTATGGGTAACTTTTCAGGATTTAGTCGGAAATATGGCTTCTTGCCATAGTGTGTCTGTCATTTGCAGAATGAGGTTCCCAGAGGGTGAATTTGGTGATGCTAGCCCGCTATGCGGGGTAGCATCACTAAATTCACTCTCTGGGGACCTAATTTTGCAAATGACAGACACACTATTTCAAGGCTTGCGACTAAATCCTGAAAAGTTACCCATAATTCTGCTGTGGTTATAAAGGTGTCGATTATTTAGTGCATTACTGTATAGGATGAGCTTGTAAACCAGGCTTTTAAATTGCTATTGCCTGACAATTGTATATATCATCGATTCTAAACCATGTGAAAAATATGCAAACTAATGCACACCTCTCATGCTCGAACAGGATTGCACACAACAAAGCAAACCTCTCATGCTGTTACACAGTTGCACACAATGCTATTTTACAAGCAGGGTTTTATTTAACTGGATAAGTACAGTAATGCCCTAAATAATGGACGCCTTAACCACAGCAGAATTATGGGTAATTTTTCAGGATTTAGTAGGAAATATGGCTTGTTGCCATTCATCAGAAAGCTCTCGGGAAGAGCTTTCCGATGAATGGCAACAAGCCATATTTCCGCATAAATCCTGAAAAGTTACCCATAATTCTGCTGTGGTTAAGGAATCGATTATTTAGGGCATTACTGTATTTTCCCAGCAGGGTTTTTATTTAACTGTATTAGTACATCACTCTCAAAGCAATTTTCATTGTTATCTAATCATTTCTCCTATGAAAAAGCATTCATTGTATAATACCAGTATGCTTAGAATACAATTGTTATGTGTGGTAAATTATGTCGAAATTGGCCAAATTTGTTTAAATTACATCCTGTACAAACATATCTGCATTACATCAGTTCACGAGAATTGTTGGGTAAATGTTTCCAATACCAGTATGCCAGGGACGTTGTAACGGGCTAGTGTCACAAAATTTACCCTCTGGGAACCTCATTCTGCTTAGGCGATGACTGCTATGGGAGACCTAGGCAGGGAAGAATTCAGAGATAATTTGGGGACACCCGTTTCCAGCACAGGATACTTTTATTTCCATATAACTTAATAAGGCTTCTGTGTCGAACCAACTCAGATACATGTCATATACATGTATTATAAATATGATATAATATTTCTGATTTAAAAATTAAACATGCAAATAATAGCTCTATTGCAACTGCAAATTTTGTATTTACATAGCATATTGTTGAATTGCCTTGGAAAATTTAGGTTGACTCAATATTGTCTACTAGGAATTTGGGATCATTTGGGCTTCTCGGGTTTGGGCGCCCATACCTGTAACAGGTATCAAAACAGCCCTGAAAATTTCCCTGGACCTAGGATCAGATTGAAGTTCTCCAGTTGAATTTGCTGATGTTCACCCATTAGTCACCTGGATTATTAATTTTATCAAAAAGTAACTAAAAACAACATTAATTTGAGACTATAAATGTAGATACTTCCCAGGTCCCCAGAGGGTGAATTTAGTGATTTTAGCCCACTGCGGGTTACTAGTACATGTAGCATCACTAAATGAACCCTCTGGGGACCTCATTCTGCAAATGTCTGACGCACTATTTCCAGACTTGCTTGCTAGCAGTGTGTGCAACTCAACCCATTCTTGATCCAGTACAGTAATGCCCTAAATAATCGACTCCTTAACCACAGCAGAATTATGGGTAACTTTTCAGGATTTAGTCGGAAATATGGCTTGTTGCCATTCATCGAAAAGCTCTCAGCGAGACTCAGAGCTTTCTGATTAATGCCAAAAAGCCATATTTCCAACTAAATTCTGAAAAGTTACCCATAATTCTGCTGTATTTAAGGAGTCGATTATTTAGGGCATTACAACTCAATTCATTTTTGTTCCAGTGGCTCAGTTTGTTTTCGCCACTCAAATTTGTCTTGTTCATCCTTCATACAGATATCTTCTACCTGCATGTATAACAGCCCTTTTAATTAGCCTAGGCAATAGGCATTGCCTAGGGGTTGCCTATGAGTTTTCCAGTTTTCCTAGGCAATTTTTAGCATGGGATGCAATGGCAATCGGTTTGTAAACTCAGATTTTTTGCCTAGGCAAATTATCCTAATTAAAAGGGCTGTGTATATGTTTGTGGTGGATACTCCAGCTCAGTGTGTAATGTGACTCAGCCTATTAATCTCAGTTCTATATTGTTCTATGTCAATTTGGATGAGGGAAATAATTCATTTGTATCGTTGGATTTGTCTGTGCACCATGTGCTCCAATAACCTCAATTGATTGTGAGCCATTTAATACTAAATGTTAAAACATATTTGAACTTAGAACCATTTGTATTAAAGCAATGGCAGCCAAAATTAGTTCAGAGGCATTTCTAAAAAAAAAATGAATTTTCTCCCCGATTGTTTCTATGGGAAAATAACATGAAAACAGTGTTTTGAATTATTTCTACACTTTCATGACTAAAAATACTGAAAACCCATTCAATTCTGAGTAAAAGTGATTTTTTTGCAAAATTGTTCCATCTCCAAACACATTCTCATCTATTTTGAAGGTTGTCCTTTTAAATCTGTTTCTCTTATTTTTGTTTACGGAAAATCAAATAGTCAACAAACCAATGACCCAAAACTTGCAATATGTTTATTTCCCACTAGAAAAAATGGATATAGAGCCTAACAATTTTTTACAATTTTAATAATTTTTTCTTATATTCTTTAACAATTTTATAATTTCACCCATCCAGAGCCCCAGACAAACATGCAGCCTTCATAATTGGCTACGGCAATCAGCATTGCCGAAGCAATTTGCTGAAGCAAACTGGGCCATGGCATACTGTTGCCGAAGCCAAACAATCTGAATTAAGAGGGCTGAACATGAGCAGACGACACTCTTCTATATGCTTCTATATATGTGTGGGGCTCCCTGCAGGGTAATGGATGTTTTTTATTTTATGTCCTAAAAATTGTAAGAAACATTTATTTAAAAAAACTGATTAAAAATTGTTAGGCCAATGCATTCTCTTATATATGCGAGGCGACCTATGGTCGACTCGCATATATAAGAGAATGCATTGGCACAGGGTAAACAAATCCCGACTTACGACTGGATTTGATATGGTGGGTCACATATAAGAGAATGCATTGGCCTAACAACATTTACCTTGATCTTGTAAGCCAGTGCATTCTCTTATTTATATCAGGCTCCCTATGGGAGACTCGAACATATAAGAGAATGCACTGGCACAGGATCTTCAATGCTGCATCAGTGCATCTCTCATCATGAAAAGATTAAATAACAGACGTTATATCATCTCTCAGTTCATCTCGTTGACTCATCAATGTATCTTCATGAATCCTAATGGAAAATATGCAAAATAATAGATCGAATCTCATCATTTACATCAGGGCTGCAATGATTAACCCTTTACCCAACAGAACGGCCCTGTGCCAATGCATTCTCTTATATATGCGAGTCGACCATAGGTCGCCTCGCATATATAAGAGAATGCATTGGCTTAACACTTTAAAAATTATAAAATTGTTAAAGAGTGTAAGAAAAAATGGTAAAAAGTGTTAAAAACAGATTTTTTTTTAGGCCAATGCATTCTCTTATATATGCGAGGCGACCTATGGTCGACTCGCATATATAAGAGAATGCATTGGCACAGGGCATAACTGTAACTATCACAATGTGGTCAAGGAGCCGGTTCCAATGATATCCATATTTGTATGGTTCTATTGAGACAGACCGAAGATATTTTAGGCTGTTGAAGCTTTATTTGGCCGGTTTTGGCCGGTTTGTTGGGTAAAGGGTTAATCGCAATTCCGATGCATAGCTTTACTTACAGTAATGCCCTAAATAATTGACTCCTTAACCACAGCAGAATTATGGGTAATTTTTCAGGATTTAGTTGGAAATATGGCTTGTTGCCATTCATCGGAAAGCTCTCGAGAGCTTTCGATGAATGGCAACAAGCCATATTTCCGACTAAATCCTGAAAAATTAAATAAATGACCCATAAGTCTGCTGTGGTTAAAGAGTCGATTATTTAGGGCATTACTGTAGCCATCATGGAAATGACAAGATCCCAGATAAAATATTATAAGTTACGGGATGCTTAGTGGTCGGATATGGTGTCATGTGAGGCTCATCGCCTAATATTGATCTCGCTGAGCCTCACATGACCCCATATCCGACCACTAAGCATCCCATAACGTATTTATTATGTCAGTGGACAAACTCCAGCATATCACTTTAATTGATCGTCGCTGTAATATATTTTAATTTGGTAAGAGTTAAATGTGTCGTCAATGGCCATTAACTTATGTAACGTCACAGTGACGCGCCATGGGCATTGAACGTCAACGCATTGAGTCAATGGCTGATCACTATATGTAGGACAACTTGTTGAGTTTGATAGATAATTTATTTAGAATTCCTCAAACATATCGCATGTAGGATTTGGTACTTGGTCTTTAAATTCGCAGAAAATGATTTCCGACAGATATCCCCTTTCTTGGTGCCAAAATACACCAAAAATATCTCTGAGGCGTTTCTGAAAAACAAGATGGTGGATAAGCACCTAATATTGAATTCATATGGGGTCACTGACCTAATATGGGTTCATATACCGTCACTATTTATCGATGCTGATTGGCTAATCGCAAGAGCTGACATAATAATATAAGTTACAGGGCGATTAGTTGCCGGTTACGGTGTCATGTGAAGTGAGATTAATTTCAGGCGGGGCCAAACTCAATATCAATCCTGCTGAGCCTCACATGCACCTTAACCCTTTACCCAACAGAACGGCCCTGTGCCAATGCATTCTCTTATATATGCGAGTCGACCATAGGTCGCCTCGCATATATAAGAGAATGCATTGGCTTAACACATATTAAAAATTATAAAATTATAAGAGAATGCATTGGCACAGGGCATAACTAACTATCACAATGTGGTCAATGAACCGGTTCCAGTGATAGCCGAGCCCAATATTAATCTGATGCTTTACAATTTGTCAAATATAATAAATATATGCAAGTATTGGTGCATGGTACTATGTTTTTAAAGTTGTAGAGAATGATTTCCAACATACATGTATATCCATTCACTTTGCTCCAAAATACACTGTATATTACTCCTGAGGCGGCAGAGTTCCAAGAAAAAACAAGATGGCGTCTATCAACCTCATATGGATCCATATCCCCCTGGGGTTTTCAATATAGGGTGAGTATCAATGAAGGTGAACCTCCCCTCATTTCCGTTAATCAATCTACATTGTCATTGGTCGATCTAGCAGGCCAGCATGATAAACAGGCTTAATACAGCCATAATGGGAACCACAATTTCCCAGATCTTATAATTACCCACCATGAAAATAACCAAGAGCTTTAACCCTTTACCCAACAGAACGGCCCTGTGCCAATGCATTCTCTTATATATGCGAGTCGACCATAGGTCGCCTCGCATATATAAGAGAATGCATTGGCTTAACACATTAAAAATTATAAAATTGTTAAATAATGTAAGAAAAAATGGTAAAAAGTGTTAAAAAAAGAATTTTTTTAGGCCAATGCATTCTCTTATATATGCGAGGCGACCTATGGTCGACTCGCATATATAAGAGAATGCATTGGCACAGGTCATAACTGTAACTATCACAATGTGGTCAAGGAGCCGGTTCCAATGATATCCATATTTGTAGGGTTCTATTGAGACAGACCGAAGTTATTTTAGGCTGTTGAAGCTTTATTTGGCCGTTTTGTTGGGTAAAGGGTTAAATGACCTTCAGAACAGAGCATCTAGAAAACACTTAAATATTGTTGAGAAATTTGCTTCAGTGGCCTTGAACTTCATTGGTTCTGACCTCTGACCTGAGAACTCTGATCGTGAACCAAGCCATGCTTTATACATTTATTGTGCGCCCACATGTACCGTACATACTGTCAGTCCTTCCCATGAGGAAAACACTGCGAGGGCACTTATTGGCTCCAAGCTTTGAAATAGTGTGTCTGTCATTTGCAGAATAAGGTCCCCAGAGGGTGAATTTAGTGATGCTATCCCGCATAGCGGGCTAGCATCACCAAATTCACCCTCTGGGAACCTCATTCTGCTGAGGTGTAAGCAGAATGAGGTCCCCAGAGGGTGAATTTGGTGATGCTAGCCCCCTATGCGGGGTAGCATCTCTAAATTCACCCTCTGGGGACCTCTGACAGACACACTATTTCAAGACTTGATTGGCTTTCACAATCCAGAAGACGGGTGTAATTGCGCCCGTAATATAATCGTAAGAAGGGTTTTTCTCAAACAAAATTTCATTGGGGGATAGACCTACATGTATGTCCAGTTACACTTTCTCATGCCCATAATTTAACTGAGATGGGAAGGGTTCTAAATATGCCTTCAAATTGTTCAATATTGAATCAATGACAACATCGACCATACACATTTTGACAAGAGGGATGAGTGTGAATTTTAGCACCCGTGAATTAAAAATTACAAGTGCATTGGGGTGCGAGAGCAGTCGCTGGGAAGGACTGTACTGTGTGTTATTGTATTTCATCCATTTGATTGACAGGTCAGTGCTACAAGATTGTGACATATTTACATACTTCAATATCGAAGGACTTTGGTTTATAATTTTATTTCAGCCCTCTGAATTACATACTCATTGTCAAAACTGCCCCATACCTAGATGAATATTGTTTAATGTGAATCATAATGAATTATGCAAAATTGATTCAGCAAAATTACATGTAATTTGACGGATATTCCGCATCTTCATCTGGGAATTTAGTTTATATGCTACATGTACAATGTATAATCCTTATTGCTTACAAAATATCTATAATCCACAACCAAAGGAAGCAAGAAAGATATGTCAGGCTACAGTAAATAAATTGCAAGATTCTCATCCGACTTTCTTTCTTTTTTTTAAATTGGGGCGGGTGGAAAAAATTTATTTTCAAGTATTGCTTGAAGAACAGTCAATTGCATAGGTTTTTTCTCAGTTTATAAAGGCTTGTGAAAATTAATTCCAACTAAATTGTCAATATAATTTTTTTTGAGGATGAGCAAAAATTAGGGTCGGATGGGGATGAGAATCGAGCATATTGTTTATATTGGCCTTGGAGAGTGACGATGCATCACCAGGTTGTTACCGGTAACATTCATAAAAGTTTGCGACAAACAAAATATGTCATTTATAGAGCGATTCAGCCAGATTCAGCTGTTTTTATGAGAATCAAACTGAGAGTCATGATGCCTAAGCAGTATGAGGTTCACAGGGGGTGAATTTAGTGATGCTACCACACTGTGTGGGGTAGCGCCATTAAATTCACCCTCTGAGGACCTCATTCTGCATATGTCCGGCACAATATTTTGAGGTCTTGGTCACAGATACAATTTTGGAGGAAGTGTTTTGTGCTGTTCCAATATAACAGTAATGCCCTAAATAATCGACTCCTTAACCACAACAGAATTATGGGTAACTTTTCAGGATTTAGTCTGAAATATGGCAACAAGCCATATTTCAGACTAAATCCTGACAATTTACCCAATATTCTGTTGTGGTTAAGGAGTCGATTATTTAGGGCATTACTGTAACAGTAAATCTGTTCTGTTACATGTGTAATGGGTTCACTTTTAAGGATGTCCCTGTACCCTGTAGGTCAAAGATACCGTCATCGCAGTCTGGGCTGCACTGATTGAAATAGATAAAAATCAGGACCGATTTTCAAGCTTGATTTCGATAAGAAATGAGAATTTGTTCACACACATTGAAAACACATACTGAGTCAGTGCCTACATAAATCTGATATATCTAGAAATGCCGCTTCAGTTATCAGAATTGATTAATTGCCCAAAAATAATGCTAACCACAGTCATCTAAAGTATAAAATTGCCCAAACCCTGTTATTTATCAACATTTTGTTCATCAAAATTTTGCGGTTTGTCAAATATCTCACACAAAAAAGCCACTTGATTTTAGAGTTATTCATCTTTATCCGCAATTTGGTCCAAGACCATCTTCTCATCGACCTTTTACTGGGCCACTAAAAATGATCGGTGGTGAAAAATAATAGATGTCGGCCAACCAAATAGCAGGTTACAATCGCTATTCTCTCCAAAAATATTATGCCAGTCGGTCAAGCCAACCAAAAATTCTGCAATTTTGTGCAAATACAGTAATGCCCTCCATAATCGACTCCTTAACCACAGCAGAATTATGGGTAACTTTTCAGGATTTAGTCGGAAATATGGCTTTTTGCCATTCATCAGAAAGCTCTCACTCTGTATCTGCTGATTGGCTCGAATCAGAATGCCAAGGCCAAAGTAAAATATTTGTTATGATTCATGATCGAACACGCAGATATTCTAAATAGTCTGTTTACCCAGACTGTACCGGAGTTAATAGACTGAAATATATAATATTTAGCTAAATATGGCCCCAGGGAAGTAAGATCACACAAAGAAGAACATGTTTGATTTTACTGTCAAAGTAGAGCAGCGAGATAGTCGACAAACTGATCAAACACGGATTAACTTCGGCAATAAAGAACTCGCACCAGCGTGCTTCAGGCTTCGTTACTTTCTCCACAAGGATGTGGTGTCAGATTTTCTATTCACAATGTTTTCTCGATACTTGATTTATTTTTAGTATGTCATTCCTCTCGATATATGTTACTGGTATGTAGTGGCACCTGATCCCCTAGTGTTAAGCGGACAAAAACTTCTCTGCTGGGCTTGAATGATAAGATTAGTCTCGAATATCAGCAGAAATATTGAGTTGAAGTGCATGGGAAAATACTGTTGTAGTAGCATACATGTATATATGATTTTCTCAATTTATGCTCAACTTCTGCCCCAGGAGGCAGAAGTTATCATTTTATGGAGTCCCACACCCTCATTTCTCTACTTCTGGCCACCCATGTCAGTATGCACCTAGACAATGGTAGCATCTATGATCTTGTTAGAAACTTAAGAGCATATACATTTTTTTTATATATATATTTTTTTATTTTTAGTAAAGGAAATGTATTTATATATACAAGTATGACATTCTTCGCATTCGCACATACATGTACACCTGTCTTACTGCACGCACTATCCTTGCTCACTGCAGTCAATCAGTGAAGCTATCCCACACAGCAGGCTAGCATCCCCAAATTCAGCCTCAGGGAACCTCATTCTGCATAGGCCTCAACTGCTATGGGAGACCTAGGATCAGATTGAAGTTTCTCAGTTCAAGTTGGTGATGTTCACCCATTAGAATGTCCTAAATAATCGACTCCTTAACCACAGCAGAATTATGGGAAATTTTTCAGGATTTAGTCTGAATATGGCTTGTTGCCCTCTGGGGACCCCATTCTG